>VWZW01003563.1:1325862-1437372 GCA_013397115.1 Edolisoma coerulescens | reverse complement strand
GTGCGACCAGGGAGGGCGAGGGAGGGGATTCTGGCCCTCTACTCGGCTCTGGTCTTGTGAGACCCCACCAGCAGTGCTGCATCCAGCTCTGGGGCCTTCAGCACAGGAAGGACATGGACCTGTTGGAGTGACTACAGAGCAGGGCCACCATGATAAAAAGGATGGAGCACCTCTCCTACGAAGAAAGGCTGACAGAATTGGAATTTTTCAGCCTGGATAAGGCTCCAGGATGATCTTATTGTGGCCTTTCAGTACTTGAAGGAGGCCTCTGAGAAAACTTTTGACAAGGGCATGCAGTGGTAGGACAAAGAGGAATGGATCCGAACTGAAAGAGGAGTTGTGGATGCCCCATCCCTGGAAATGTTCAAGGCCACGTTGGATGGGGCTTTGAGCAACCTGGTCTAGTAGAAGGTACCCCTGCCTATGGTGTGTGGGGAGGACCTAGATGATCTTTAAGGTCCCTTCCAACTCAAAACATCCTATGATTCTATTTTCAATTTTAGACGAATATATATTTAACTTCTGCCTCAGGAAGCATCTTGAGAGCAAACAAATCACTTTCATGCAACAGAGAAAAATCAAAGATTTGGAATTTACTCCTCAGACTGAAAGGACACCCCACATATTATTTCTGATTTTATTTACTGAAAGAATACCTTTGCTGCTCACTCACCTGCTCAGCAGTCCATGGCAACTGACACGCTTCTGCTATTGCTGTCATGGCCTCTTTTGCATTACTTCCACATTTCACATCCCCAACCTTGTCTACAAGACCATCCAGCACAACCTGTGCTGAAGTTTTGGAGAAGTTTCCTTTCTGTGCAATCAATGCAACTATATGCAGTTTCATCTGCATCACCTGCAATGTCCATAACAGCAAGAAAGTTACCCATGTCTTTGTGTATTTTAGACTAGTTTTTCTTATTCTATATATCTATAGATACACATAAGAATTATATGTATTTGTGGGTAAACACAAACATATACACAAAATTTGTATTTGTATATTTATACACATTTGAATATGTAAAAGTATTTATGTACACATTGTATATACATACACACGTGTTTTGTGTGATTATATACAAAAATTGTGTACGCACACAAATACATATTGTTATATATAATACACACACAACCAATAATACTGGGCTGCCATTATCTACTTTTAGAACTCATATACACACATATATGCTTATATATATACATATGTATACACATACATCTAAAGACAATCTTTAGATACCTTAGATGACATCAAGTCTCAAATCTCAACAGAAATAAAATCCAGTTTAAGAGTTTATATTCTCACTGACTACAGATAGAACTGTGGCCACAGTGACATATGCACTTACAGCCTTTTAGATGGAAACTACTTACTTATATTAACAAAAAATGGACTATTTACTTACTGAAGGATAATGTATTACCTGAAAATTTGTTTCCTTCCAACCAGGTTTCTTGGCCAGCATTCTTACTAGAGCTTGGCAAGGCATTTCACTTCTCTCCATAAGCTCAACAGCCTAAAGGATGAACATAAATTTAGCCAGTGGGTCACAAATTATACAAAACTCAAACAGAAGTTCTCAACTGTCCTCTACTTATTTTCTTAATACTTAATTAAATTGCAGAAATTCTTAGCATAATAATTTACCTGAACAGCCTCTTTTACAAGGATCCTGAGGTACTGAGCCAACATTTAACCTACAGCATTCACATCACTACTCCTTTAACGTTCTTTAACAAATGTCCTTAACAATCACTATTCCCATTCCAACCATGGGAATTTAACATTAACTAAAAACAAACAAACAAAAACCCCCAAATAACCCACCTGCCCCTCAAAAAGCTGCTTTTGTTTTTTAAGATGAAGCGTATTATGCACCTGTCATGTTGGAATGCTGACTACACAGCATAGATTAAGCCTGAATATGATCTAAATTACTGTGGTTTAGCTGTTGTTAGGCTTATTCATTCAACTGAAACGGCAACATTTGAGTAAAGCAGGCTTCTGCAGCAGCATTTCAATGCAGCCAGTCACCATTTCCTAACTGAAGTTAGTCACTTTTCCCACTAAAATATTAAAAACTCCGTCACAATTGTAATGGTGTAGTGGTATGAACTACTTGTACATCTACAGTTGAAGCTTTTTTGAATGTGAACTCTCAAAGGTCAGCTGATGGATACCATCTGTGTGACACGTGATGCTTTTTTTTTGTTTGTGACTACATGAAGCACTTTCCACCAGCTCTGAAGACTGCTAGTATTGTATAAGCTCTAATCATAAAAATTTTAACTGGCAAGTAGTTGATTATAATCAATTGCTGCCTAACACGCAAATGGCAGGAACTTATTTGCAACAGATTTGGCCTAGTCATTGCAAAACCTTTTGTTTAAATCTAGCTATCTTTGAGACCAAGCTTTAGAATTATTTGGAGTTTTAAAAAGACCTTTAAGTATCCTTGATCAAAATGCAAGTATTTTTGACAAAAGCACAACCACCTACAATTAAGGTAAAATACTTACTCCACTACTGTTATGGAATTTAAATCATATAAGCCATTTGGCTTTTGCAAGTATTGTTTAGTCCATCTGAAGTGCTGACATACAACTACTACTGGTATGTATTTCGGAGACTTACCAGGCCTAAAGAGCTGAAGAAATTAATACTTGTTTCCTCTTTCCCTACTGCCTCTCTTATCAACCATTACAAACGTACCTTCTGAAACTCCTCCATGCAGGCAAGCCTCTCTTTCCAGTTACCACTGTCCAACTGCTGGATACAAGAAGCTGGAAGGACAGCAGCAGCTTTCTCTTCACATACTTCTATCTGCAGACAGATCAGAACAAGGTTAACACTCCACTGTATCTCTTCAGAGGACAGCAACCTTAAGGACAGGTAATATACTGGACTGACCCTTGTATTGTGGTGCATTTACAAAATATGAAACGGGTTGTGTCATAGACTGAAAGATTTTAATATGGATTATAGTTTAGGGGTCTTACAGGTTTAGAAAGCTGCTAAATTGCACTGCAACAGAAAACTAATCCCTGGAGAGTATGAGAAACTGTGCAGACAGTCAAAAATAATCTTGAATACCAACTATCTGCTTACAGAATCAAGCAGAGGTAACCTAAAAATTGCAAGGTAATTTTGGATCAAGTCTGAATAAACACTGACATCAACGAATTAGCAGTTGATGAGGGCAGACAGGAGAAGACCTATCTTCTGTTTCCATTTTAGCAAAATGGAAAATTAAAGTTACCTAGTGATAAAAACTTCCCTTGTTTCACTGGTGTTGGCATCACCTTCAGGAACTGTATTCTCATTTTCTACTGTATAAACTAGCAATATAAACTGTATACACAATGGAAGTTACTCATTCTAAGCAACACTCCAAATACAACTATGGATTTGGACTGACAGTCCAAAAAACTTGCAGACACACCTAGCAAAGCTTTAATAGGTTTTTTTGTTACTGTTTAACCTGCATTTACCTGGTTCCCTACTAGGGAAGTATGTAGATGCTCAGCTAACATGCAGAATGCAGTAATTTTTTTGAAATGTAACTTAATATGAACAGCACAGAACAGATTTGTATTAGTTCATTTAATTATTACTTTATTTCACTTCAGATTTCAATGTAAACTCCAGAATAATGTATTCTCAGGCTCTTAATAACAGACTCCTTCAGTAAATCATGTGTCCTAAATTACATGTGAAGTATCATTGGTTTTTTCATCTTTTCCTATTTCAGGGACAACAATATACCCTGTTATAAGGCTATAAGCATGATTTATTGCTTACTGTCTTATTTGGCCTGGTGCCAACAACAGCCTGAAGAACAGGTGTATTTACCAAAGACTCATTTCACCAGTTACAAATTTATACATACTGCTTTCCCTTTTCCTAACAAAAACAAACAACCTCAGAGAAAAATTTTCTAATGCCTGAAGAACTGATAAACCAAAGCTGCAATCACAGAGGACTCTCTATTTCAGAGAATAGAAGAATACTCACAGAGAGCTCCGACTCAAATATTTCTTTGGTCTCAGGACCCTTCCTGCCTTTAGCCCCAGCACCTCCTGTACCTGCAGCTGCAGCTGGCTTGCCTTTCTTCGGTGGGGCCCCAGCCTAGGAAGTTAATGGACAAGTTAGCCAAGATCAAATAGGTCTCTAGCTCAGGTATCAAAAGAACTGCCATCTTTCCTATACTACAGTGCTATATTCTAATGTCAAAAAATACATATTTCTTTGATAGCGCAACAACTGCAGGCAGAGATAGTTTTCTGCTAGAGCTTATTTAATTAGTATATTGCTTTTAGACTACAGATATTACAAAACATAACAGGGATGCACAAGACAATGAAAGATGAAAAAAGGAAAGAATGTATGTATTAGTGAAAAATCAGGAAATAATGCATTCATCTATATGTTCTCCTATGGATACTAGTTAGATACTAAACCTGTGACTGGTGTACCAACAGATTTCAAAAATTTTATGTAGTCTCCTATTCACTTCTAGGTATCCCACCTGAAGAACTAAGTAGCATATTACAAAGACCACCTACTGCAGTCAATTTTTAAAATCCAAAGAATAATATTAAAGAAATACAGGCTAATAGTTCATACTCTTTCAAAATAAAGAAAGGAACAAACTAAAAACGATGCTGAAAAAATACCCAATACTTAATTAGTAACCCTGCTAGTTATAAGAAATGTTGACTTCAGCCAAGTATTACTACATCACAGAGCAAATCAATGTTACATGTCAGGCTCTTCTGAATGCCTCTGGTCTTACCACTATTTCAAAAATCAAAATCTGGTATTAAGACATAAGTGACAAGACAGTTTGTATCATTAAAAACCGAGATTCCATGAAGTACATTCCCAAAAAGTCCCAGATTTCTTTTGCTGTTAGGCTCACTTACTCCTGCAAAAGGACAGTGATAGTAGCTCAGTGGAGGGAGACGTTCAACAGGCCACCTTTGATCTGCAGTAACTATTTGATGCAATCACAGACAGACAATCTCTTACCTTCACTGCAGATGCTTTTTTCAGTGGTCCTGGTTTGGTTGCTGCATCTTTTGTTTCTTTATCTCCCCCAGGCCCTGGAAGAGCAGCAGTCTTTCCAGCAATAGGCTTGCCTTCTTTTTTCTCAGCTGCTCCTCCTGCTTTTTTACCATAAACCAATTCTACCTTTTCAGCACACTCTTTAATCTGCCAAGCAGTGGGGGAAAAAAAAAAAGGTGGGGGTGGAAAGAAGCTATTTAGCTACCACAATTGGATGTACAGTGTCCCTTTCCCAACAGTAGCTCAAACTTGACTACTCTGGAAAAAATGTGAAGAGCTTAAGTTGTTTACTTCACAAAATTTTGTTATCCAGTGTTCCTTCAATAGTAAGGTTAACCAGTCAGTGGCATCTGCCACCACTGTATTGCCAAAATAATTTTCCTAGTTCAAAATGAAGTGCATTTATATACAAAGAAAACACTGACATCCTACTGATACTTACAGATGCTCCAAGACTAAGTCTGAGCACCTTAAATTATAAAATCTTCATTCAGTCAACGTATCTGTCAGCTTATGCAAAAGTATAACAACTTTGTTGTTGGAAAGTAAGTCTTTAATACCAAATCCTATGTAGTAATAAAAAATTACACATAAAAAATTAGACCATATGGTTGTGACCTAAAAGCTTGTTTCAGACAACAGAGAAAGTGTTAAAAAACAAACCCCCATATACCACCAATCAAAACCACAACTAAATCTCACAACCCACCTCATAGATAATACAGCCAGATACTTCATGTAAGAATGAAGAGATTTTCAGATTCCCTACAACATCAGTAACATTTAAGTAAAAAAAACATCTTCAAAAATCTGTGCTGAAATTAACTAGGCTAAAGCATCATCTTTCATCTTCTCTAGCCTAAGATGCATCTTAAATGGAAAAATGGAGACTTTTTTACAACATTTATAAAAATACTCACCCGATCAAGCTTTAGTTTGTCTACGTCTGCTAGAAATGGATTCACAGCTTTCTCTCCAGCTACTTTCAAGGCAGTGCCTAAGGCTTCAAATCCAGCGTCTCTTACTTCAGGAGCAGAATCATTGATATGCTGCAGAGAAAGACAACTTTATGTCATGTGACTTGTGGTTCATATCTAAACATCTTCTATATAAATCCCCTCCCCTTATTTAAAATCTAAATCTACTACAGAATAATCCTTAACACTCCACTGCAGAAAGAAAAAGGTTGGTTTTCACTTCTGTTTTCCTGTGTACTGACCAAGTCTACTTTTTCTCAGATACAGCCATTTTCTCATCTTTGTGCCTTTTCCAAAGAAGAGGTTGAACATTCATGCTTTAAATATCATGAAAATTCACAAAGAATTTGAAGTTCTGCAATCCTGTTCAAATCTCCACTTTTTAAGCCAGAGGTATTGCCCATAACAAGGAAAGGGCTATTTTGCAATAAGAAAAAAGTACACATCATTATCATTCACACTAATTAATGCTCTAGTATCACTGCCACGTATGAATCAATGATGGTTGTTCTTTTACTCATAGTAAATGGTAGCATTCCAACAAAAACTTGTTAGAGAGGTGTGCAAGAAGCAAGTGGCAGTGTCTGGGAGTTTAATAGTTGTAAATCACTGTCTTGATCTATTACAAACTTGGTGAGTCCACAGCTTCAAAAAAGCTAAGAAAAGGGAAAACAAATTGTTCTCCTGACTGACAGTCACCTTCAAGTTTGACATCAGTCAAAACTGACTCCGAGGGCTACATAGCACACAAGGACTCTTGGGTCTCTGCACTACCTTCAGGTCTTTCTCCCCAGACAATCCAAGGCTTCATAACAACAGTGCTTAAGTCAATGCCAGAGAAGTACCAACTCCTTCTGCTTTACCTTGAGAAGTGCAGCACAGAAAGGTTTTAACAGGCTTTTTGGCAGAGTAGAAGGTGTGCAGTGTCGGAAGCTTCTTGCAATGAAAAGGGATGTTTGTTGCTTAATTGTTGGGTTTTTGTTGTCCATGACTGCCAAAATATCTTCACTTATGTTCTGCAATGTGGTCTACAGTATTGAATAAAAAATTCATTATTTCAGTAAAGAGAAAAGTAAATCAAAATTAGAGACCAATTCTCAGACAATGGGGAAATTTTCACTCTTACTTACTGTAAGAAAGATTGCATCAATGGCCTCCTGCAGCGCCTGCACTACCTGGGGCTTCTTCTCTTTGAATTTCTCCAGGATTGTTGGAACGACCTATGGAAAAGGGAACAAAAATGTCAACGCCCTCTTCACTAATATAACTGGAAAGCCTGATAGTGCGCGCCCTGGTACTTTGCAGAGAAGCCAGTAAATTCAGACATCCCCGCTGTACTCCTCCAGAAGTACACAAGAGCAGTCTGAACTAGTTTATTCTTGCTGTTCTCTGATATTAAACTCAGTCCAGTCAGTCTATTAACAATTACAGATTTTTGAACAATTTCATAACAAAAGGCAGACATACAAGTTCACATAATTACAGATTAACGTTCCGGAATACACAGCAATAGAATGGAAGTGAACAATTTCACAACTTAAAAGTGTGCAGTGCTCTTGTATTCTAAGAATCCAAGAAGGCATTTAACCTGGCCTTTCTGACAGCACTAAGCATGGCTCATTAAGAAGTCCTCATCTGATCCATGATTCCAAAGCAACCAGAATCCTCTCTGCAGCAATATTTTTCAGATCTATCACCTTGAAAAAGCACATCTGACAGTAAACTATGCCATACTGGAATTTGACACCAATTTCTACCTAGTCTAGGTGCTCAGACAGTCACTGATGAAAAAGCAAATAAGTAAAATATTCAAGGGGAAAAAACCAAAAAACTACACTGCAGATTTTCTCATGTGCCAGTAATATGAACAGGTCCATTTTAATATGTTTCACAGTAAGTACTTCTGTCAGTGAGCCAGAAACGTGCTGAATCTTAACTGTGGAAAGCAGGCTATTTTCAAGATTTTCTTAAACATAACAGTTCATAGTTTGGAAGCAGATGCTTTACAGAAGTTATAAGCTCTTGCATAACACAAAACAGATTTTCTTTCTACTCAGAAGCTGACTATGGGATCTCAAGCCCTTGTGACACACCATGACCTAGGCTCAGGTGGTATCCTTTTTTAGGCTGCAACCTCCGAATTCCCAGTCCACAGACTTCAAAACTCTAAAAACCTTCAGATAATACAGATGGCACCACAAAGACCATCATACATGCTATGTATGCAGGTGCTAGACACCCCTATACCCTACAGAGAACAAAGTCATAAGGAGGAGATATTTAAAATCATTAAGCCTCTGTTTTAGAAAACGCTGACAGCCAGAATGAGCATTTTTTAACATGCAAGTTAGAAGTCATAGCCCATGTGAGAGGGAAAGAAGAAAAATTAGTCCAGGGCTACAAATGCAGTCAGAGGTGCAGCTGGCACACATGTACTCAATTCTAGTGAGTAGCATGGTTCTATGCATGATTTCATTACTCTTGTTTGAACACAGACTGCAGATTAACGTTGCAGTCCTATATTTAACTAATAAGAGTTTATAATCATACAATTCTAGCAACAATTCTGTTTTATAACACTTCAATGCCCACTCTCAGGAAAAGTCTACATCTTCCACACAAGTAAATAAATCCAGCAAACAGATCAAGTGAACTGCTAAAATAAGTACTGAGATTATGCAATTCAGAGCTGCCATTACAGTACTGAAAAAGTCATCTTCTCAACGGCATTTGCTTGGCAACCACAGAGCTACACCCTTATTTTAGAAGCTTGGCTTTTTCAACACTAACTCTGTAGCTATAAGAGTTAACCTTCCAAAATCAACTATAAAACAGATGCAAGAATGATTTTTATAACTGTAGACAGCTTTCAGAATGAAAGAGACTGTCCAAACTGTTGTTCAGAGTTCAGGAGACTTGAATGTTTCTGAAGCAGTGAGATTCAGCAACTTCCCAATTCAGAGACAACTCTATTGGCAGCCAGGCACATCAGCTCTCTAACCCTGTTACTTTTGCTTTAGGAAAAATCTGATTGAGTAGCTTAAAGAACACAGTGACACAGGCTTGAGAAATGAGTGAGAACTGCAACTTATTAAAAGCTCTCTTTGTTTCCACATACTGATTAAGCTTCCCTGTATTCCCTGATATTAGCTGTTGGTAAGAGAAGAGCAGCAAAGGAGAACGAACAGCACTAAACCAGATCACCAAAACATTTTGGTACCAAAAATCTCAAAATTTTTGGCTATTTAAAGCAGACAAGAACCCCCACAAAACCTAGGCAACAAAGAAACAGAACGGCCACCACCCACCATCCCCCCACATTCAAAAAACCCAACCAACATAAAACAGACACCATGGAGGTGTGAAGTAGAACTCTGATTTAGAAGCTGTTTTTTCCACTGTGGCCTACAAATGCATTCCTGTGGGGGTATCTCTAGGAGAACGTAATGTAAATAAAGTTCATTTCATGGCACAGCAATACAATTTTCTTAGTACAGAAGACTTATACTGCAACAGAAAGTTTCATATTGCTGAACATGAATGAAGAAAGTCCTTTCAAACTTAAGCTGCAAAGACCCAGGCAAGTATTTCAATGCTTACTCTTTTAAGGAGTAGGTAAGCATTCCTAATTGTACAAAGAATACCTTTGATAAATACCAAGGCTTGACAGGGAAAAGGGGAAGGGAAAAAAGGTGTCCAGCATCAATAAAATCAGGAAAAAAAAGAACATGCTCTCACTTACATGCCCTGCATACTGTCCAAATTTCTTTCGGAGGCCTGTAGCTAGTCCAGCAAGGCATTTGGCAGCCAAAGCAACTAACATAACATTTGTATCCTTTCCAACAACCTGAAGAGAAAATCCAAGTTTCAGAGACATAGAAGAATTTCTTACAATAGTCAGTGGGCCATAGATGGGTTATTTCCAAACCTGTTCCAGCTAGTAATTTTCTACTCATGAGTATTATATCAACTGTAACTTTTAAACTATCATACAAAAAAATTACAAAAAAAATTAAACTATATGTGCACGCTGGGTTTTATTACCTTTTTGAGAACTTTCACCAAGTCTGCATAGTCTCCTGATTCCAGCTTGGGATTTTTCACCAGCAGTTCAACAGCCTCTAGAGCTTCTTTCCTCTCCTGCCACTTTTTTGCTTCCTGCACAGCAAATGATTTACATTAATCTATAAATAGGAACAGCTCTAGAGAAGCATACTTGCCACAAACCATAGATTAAAAACTTTTATTCCATCCTGAGAAAACCAAGGTCTCCCTACAGTTCAACATCAGTAATTGCAATGAAATTGCAATTTTATGTCCTTTCCCAGGACATACCTCAGCCCCTTAAAATTACAGCTTTCTTGCTGCTAAATTCAACTTTAAGACTTATTTATGGTAGTCTATACTTTATTAACACTAGTTTGTTATTATCCATGTGGCACTAAAGCACACACTGCAGAATGCCCGTAAGACTCATCAGCTACACATGGAATTAACAGGTAGTATTTAAGTTTATGCTTACTATTTTCTCATAGAAGTCTTTGGGAAGCTTGGAAAGAATTTCTACAGCTTCAAGCAATTCATATGCATCTACTTGTGGTACCGCCTCTTCCTCATCATCACCTCCTGCAACCAGGAGAGAGAAATATATAAGCAGAATGACACAAAATTTTGACTAGAGCACCACCTAAGGCTCATTATTTAGAAAGTGCTATTAACAGTTGTGATTTTGCTATTTCAAAAGACAGATACTCTTTCATATCAAGTTTCTGCCTCAGACACATTTTTGTCTTGTGTTAGTGCACTCCACGTTTTGCACCAGCTTGAGTAAAAGCTCCTTTACAATTTAATATATTCCTTCACAAACTATATACAAGTAATGTACTTGCCAATGCAGTTCAGAGATTAAAGTTTACCTCCATCTGCATCTCCTCCAAGTCCCTGCTGCTGCTCAAATTTTGCTTTCAGCTCCTGTTGGGAACGCAGGAACCTGGTCTGCTTAGGAGCAGCTGATGACACTTTAATCCATTCTTCTTCCAGTTCTTTTAGCTGCCAAAAGGGAAAAAGAATCATCGTATCAAGAGACATTATGCACATACTTCAAGACAAACAACCCATTACAGTTTTCCCATTTCAAAACCAAAGTTAGCACTACCTTTCAACTTCTTTTTTCTGCCACTAAAGAAGCAACTTCACATTCACTGTTCAGAAGTCTTTGACTAAGTATATCCACAAACAGACTATTACTGCAAAGCATTTATGTAAGAACAAACTGTAGAACAGTCAGAATGGTGTGGCCCCTCTGTAGACACTTTGAAATAAAAATGGCTGAGCATGAAGGAAGCTTTCCTTTACAGCCATTCTATTATTACACACTAAAACTAAGATGAAACAAACATGCTGAGCTACATTTGATGAAACAGTTTGGTTTTTTTTAACCATGCCCTTTTAAAGCAAGCTACTGCTTTCCACCTGAACACAATTAACTCAAGTGGGTAGGAGGAAAGGATGCATAATTTATAAAGTTTTAAAATGATGAAATATTCTATCTACCATAATGCAATGCCACTTCCTGAAGGGAAAGTCACATCCTGAGCATCATCAGAACAAGTAAGAAAGGGATGCACAGAGGAAAAAACTTCAGGAAAAAATAAAACTGAGAATGAAAATGATTGACTTGAAGATCTTCAGTGCAAGGGTCTTTTATAAGGGCAACCATTCTACTGCTCAATTTCCATCCTCAGTTTCAATATGACACTTCACCCCACAACTTCATGTATGTTCAGAGCAACTAAACATTGTTATAATTTCCTTACAAATGACAAGGAGTGACCAACATTTTGGGTAAAGTTATATGGAGCTAAAAAAACACATTCCAGTTTTGACTTTAAGAATGCCTAACGCCACAGAATCAGGGAGGATATGCATCAAAGTGTTTTATCAAATGTTTGGATACAGAAATACTTCCTGCCTACCTGAACAGAATTTATGTTCTGCAATGGAGGTCTCAAAGCATCCCTTATCCAACGGTAGATCTCCACAGCAAGGAGCTTGGCTTCGTCTCGAACAGCCTTTTCCCGAGATTCAAAAAGTTTTGGCAATACTTTAATGATTGGCTTCAGTGAGATTATCTTTGAACCAAATTCACTGAAAGTTAAACATACAGACTAGCATCAGTGTCCAGGAACCAGGGAGCAATCCACAAATAACTCATTTTTTAAATAACAGTCTATGAAAGTCTTCCAGTGCACATTTAGTGATTTTATCATTTACTCAAACCATTATGATGGATATTATTTTGAGATGCTACTGTACAATTTAAAGAATATATGCCCTATCAAAATTAACCTCCACATCCAGTTCAGAATTACAAAATCAGGCCTCTCAAATTACTTCAAAGCGCTTAATCCAATCTGGTGCTTAAATCGGCTCCCTTGCCAGGGGGGAAAAACAAAAAGAAAGAAAGAAAGAAGTTGTCCTTAGACCAAAATTTGTATGACCTACTTTTTTTTTTTTTTTGTTAAATCAGAATAGAATCTCCTTTGTCTATCCTTGAAAGCAAACTGCAGTAAAAGCATTAGTCACTTTTCCACTTGTTGGACCAGATAATTACAGTGAGCTTTGGTCATCTTCACAGAAAACACACGTGTTGAAATATGTGCCACAAAGAACACATAAAACAAGTTTCCCCAGCCAATCACTGTTCCTTGACAGAAGATTCTACATGCTGTTGCACTTAATACACAAAACTTCCTATTTCAATCACTGATGAATGAGAGCACAAGAACTTTCTTTTCAAATTCATAGTAAAATTAACGGCTGTAGTTATTAAGGCATCATATATAAATCACCTCAAAAACAATAAATTTTTTTGATTCAGAAACATTTCTTCTTCTTAATTCTGAATTAACCTTTCCACCAATCACACTTTTTCTTATGGCTGCCTCCGATTCAAGTTCCACATAAAAAAGCTAACAAAAAAGGCTGCTCAAGAACTAAAATCTACATGTCTCACTTTCTAGAAATACTAGTGCACATCATTTTATTTCAACACGAACTTTAAAAAATACTAACTATAAAAGCCTTCAAAAGAGGTCTTGGAAATAACACAGTTTAAATATGTGAGCAAGTAAGTTGCCCAAGAACTCAATTTTTCTCTCATGACTCAAAAAGCACATTGGGAAAAGGGCCTATGCAAACTTATCTGTATCTAATTCATATAATCTAATTTATACAACAAGAAAGAACAGAAACCTTAGCATAAGACAGAAAGTACCAGAAATTAAACTAGTTATGCATCAAGCTACCCATCTAGATACAACATAGACAAATTTTGTTATCAATGCAGAAAGCCTCTAAAAGCATAAGAAAAACTTAAATAGCAACACAGCTCAGAAGCAGAAGATGGAGTTTAAGCCAAGAGAGTATTTGATCTTAACATCACAAAGATAATAAAATACTTCATGTAAGAAAAAACTAGATGTAGCACATTTTACAGAAGTAGTTAGTTGATAGATACTGAGGAAGGTTATGCAGGTTTCTAATTACACTGCACTGTTAAAAGGACATTTAACTAGACAAGCAATTTAAAATAGCTAAAATATATTCTTAAATACAGGACAGTAGTTTCACTTAGCAGAAGCATAGGTAACGTGTTAAGCCCAAAGCTTTATTTTGACGTTACTGAAGCCTGAAACAATTAATTTAACAAGGATCATCTCTATGTACGCCTCAGCAAGTTCTCTAAAAGATATATAGCATAAGGCACTCTCCACATACATTATACAGTTTTCACATGAGCTACTTTATTCGGAAAGAAGTGTTCTGTCCATTAATTCCACAATTACCTGTTTCCTTTAAAAAAACCCCTAATGGTCAGTAAATTATATATACACCAAGTATAAGAATTTCATTAAGCCACAGTATTTTTCACTCAAAGGCGGCAAACAAACTTGATGTGGAACCAAAAAATAATCTAATACTGAAGCCTACTACATCATCTTAAATTGGATTTGATTTTTAGGGAGCACTAGCAGCTCTCCTTTTCAATAAAGGAATTATTATATGGACAATAGAAGCTCACTGTGCAATGAGCTTGGGTTTTTTTTCTTTCTTCTAAAAACACACACAGTGTACCCAATTAAACATGCTCACATCAGTGAGGAAAACAGTGATTTAAAAACAACCAAAAAAACAAACTACATTTTAGTTTTCACATCAGTGAGTTTACTACAGATATTCACAAGAGAAGCTTCACAGTCTGGAACAAGACTCACTAATCTTGCCTTTCTTTCAGAGGCTGGGAAAATGGAAGTTTGGTAAACAGTTACCATGAAAGAAAGAGATCCAGATGAGGCTTGTACAACACAGACAACCCTCACATCTAACAAATCCCATGATGTTGTCAATTGTTGTTGTCAAAAAATACCAGTTCAGGAAAGATGCATTCTACTCAACAATAACAAGGGCCTGCTAAAGACTTACGCAATAAAATTAGACTCCACATATCGCTGGGGTGAGGAAAAAGTAAAGAAGAAAACCACAAAGACACCATGAACCTTACCTTAGTGCTTTCCTCAGTGTCTCTATACACGCTACTATGATTTTCGGGTTTTTGTTGTCCAGACCCTTTAATAATTCTTCTTGTATTGCCTCTCCTTTCTCAATTTCTATATACATTAGACATATATCTAGACCCAGCTCTTTTGCTCTGGCCTTTGGCTGATTGAACACTTTATTTACAACTCCAGATGCTACTTCTCCTGTTGTCCTGAAAGATGAGAGAGTATTACTTTCCGAACATTTATGTGAATTAAGTGTTCTACATCATTATCCACAGAAAAAAACTACACACAACACTAAAATCAGATGAAAACCTAACAAGTCTTCACATAAAAGGGACTACATCTTGAGATAACCTTGAGGGAAATAACCTTTTGTAAGGGATGACTTCAACATCTAATTTACTTAAAAGAACACAGATCATAGTTAACATGATTCTAATACCAGACTACACCAGTGAATAGTAGACATTCTCAAGAGTGTATTAACATTCTCTAGTTGAGGTTCACAAATAAATGCCATGTCCTGGAATTGTATGTGTTGCAATAGGTTAACTGTATCAGTACATAATCCTCGCACAGTATTTCACGTACATTTCCAAGCTTCAGATAAACTAAATCATTTACACCACTTTTAAATCAAGGAGTATGCAAGGTTGTTAGATTTTTAAACAAAGCTTTGGGTTTGTTTATTTGTTTTTAAGTAAGACTTTTATTCCTTTCATCAGGTCACAAAGTCAGTGGACCAAAGCACTAATCTAGTCTGTTATGTGCTTTTATTTCACCCTCGGTATGGCCTATTTCATGGGCAAGACAACAGAGAAGTACTAAAAAACATCCAGTGAAGAAACTGGCAGGTATGAAGATTCATATTGGTTATGCTGGATGCAACATCACATAAACATAACTACATTTTATTTCATGTATGAATTACACAAATATCCCCCTGAAAAAAAGGCTCCCTCCTGTACAGACAAGACTGTTTCAGTCAAACAAGAACAGAGATTCCAGTTCACAGCACTTACACCACCACATTACTGATTCACTTTTTTTGCCATTTCCGAAACTTTTACTAGTGCCTTCAATAGTTTTTTAGAACACTGCAAGCAATTTGTGACAAATTAATATGCACATGGAGGCCATCTACAAGGAAAGCCTGCCATTTGGCAAGTTCTCTGGATTAGAAAGCAAGATCTGCTCTTAACAACAGAGATCAGATTTGTTAGTGGCCACTGCACAATTTACGTGCAGATGCAGCCTTTCCCAGAGAGGCACATTAAACTGTCCTAACAGCCGAAGAGCAGCAAGAAAAGGCTACTTACTTCCCAGCTACATGAGCATTCTCAACATAAGCAAGCGCTGCTTCTAGTCCTTTCAGCTGAGCCACTGCATTGGAGTCAGTCACAAATTTCTTTATCAATCCAAGATACTTGGACCATTCCGGACTCTTTTCATCATCTATCTTCTGGAAGAGCTTAAGGGCTTCTTCATAACCGTTTAATCTGGCTTTCCATAGCTGGAAGCAGAAATTGGACATTTAAATGTTGAGCTAGTACAACCTTAACTCACCAATCTCACAAAGCTCTTCAACCACATTTGAAAGTATACTCAGCAAGCTGGCACCTGCAGATTTCTCTTCAATGCCTATGTGAATAACATGCAACAGGACAAAATACTTGTTTTTCTCCCACCAAGAATGACCTGGATAGAGAGATGCCAGTCTTCCCCACTGCTCTTCATAAATGCTAGCAACCACCAATGAGGAGGTGGGAGCCCAGCCCAACAAGAGTTGCAGCTAGAGATGAGTAATTTCTCCACGTGAATGAGTGAACTGATCTTTCAGCACACAAGCTTATGCCATATAAAGCTACTGAAATCTGCTTAATAAAGGTTATTCATCCTCTAGGTTGGATAGAGCTGATGCAGTTTCAGATCTGTTAATAGTCAGACCATACAGCTGTCCAGATTACCTAACAATGGTGTATTTAGATAGAGAAGCACTACAAAATCACCACAAGCAGAGATCCGCAGCAAGCCAAATCCAGTATTTCCTACCTTATGTTCACATTTCTGATCAATGGGCAGTTTCATCCACTCACTGTCGTCCCCCATTGTAAATCAGACTCTCTCTGTAACTACAGTAATTTCTGTGGAGGTAAGGACAAGTTAGAAAATAGAAAAATATATATGGGGTATATACATACTTATACCTAAAAATACAAAAACACAAACCAAAAAAACCCAAACCCCACCCCAGTTCTGCAGCAAATCTCATTGCTAATATGCGATCCAAGGTTGTAATTATACTTAGATACACACCTTGAAGACCAGACCATTATTTTTTTTAGCCCTAGAAAATTACTAGAAGCCATTAAAGATTAGAGAGCAGCGCAATTTGTAGTATTTCTGACACTACAAGTCTCAATTGGTGAAAGTTTTAGTAAGCCAAAAAAGCACGTGGAACATAACCTCACCTAAGCTTGAGGAAGAATGTACTACAGCTAAGGCATTAAACCAAAATGAGTTCCCATCAACACTAAAAACTGACTCTTACTGACACATGCTTTTAGCAACAGGTGCCATGAATCAGTGTCAAAAAATAATCAGATGCGAGTGGAAGGACAGTCATTTTAACAACTTTACAAACAGCACAACTGAAATGAACAGTTACTGAGAAGAACAAAACCCATTTTTGCCCTAATTCTAATGTAGCCAGCGTCAGCAACTGTCAACAAGAGATGAATTTCTTGCCACGTGGAGGGCTCAAATCCTTATTCATTCAAGTTTCAGTGGTTTCCCCCTTCCCCCTTTTCTTTAGATTAAAATAAGAACACTGACTATTACAGTATGACAGATGAGATCTCAGGCTCAATGCCCATCTCAGACTTATTATACAACTAACCTGACTGCTCAGAAAATAATGAGAGAACATGTCTGATGCAGAGAGATCAGCAAAATGAAAATAGCAGCAGCAGTAAAAAGGGCTCCCAGTGTTATTTATATGCACAAAATCAAACCAGAGAGGGACTAACACATTTCAACACTCCAATCTGAATTCATAGACCAAGCCCAAAACTCTATAACCTGGCCATACACAACAATTTATCACTACAGGCATACAAGTACACAACACTAGCAGAATTCTCCTAACAGAAATTCAGCCTATACTAGCAAAGCTGTATACTTTAGCCTACAAAGTATTTCACCTAATACTCAGAGGTCCTCTGTAGAAAATTATTCCCTTGAATTAGGGATGTATTTTCACTCACATAAATGAATATAAGCAAGTTCTTCAAAGCCTTCTCTCAGCCACACAACACTAACACATACAGCTAACTCGAGAGCAAAACTAGGCTAGTAACAGCATACAGTAAAAACAATCTTTTTTATCCCTTCCTGGATAAGTTAGAAGATACTTAAAAAAATAACCACCCAACCTCCCAATAATTAAAAAAGAAAAACCATAAGAACCACAAAGAACTCCAAAACCCCCACCTGTCACCAACACACAGAGCCCAACAGCAAATTAAACTAAGCTTGCCTAAACATTTACAAGTTCCTACAGATGTTAATACTGTTCTCACTGTAATTGCATGAACTATTAATTTGCCCAATGGCAGTAAAATGAGTCAATGTCAGAACACAAGTTGACTACATACATAAACAAATGTATCCAAGTGCTATTATGATTTGTCCTTCTCATTTCCTTTCTCATCAAAACAAACAGCAATATGGCTATTTTTTCTTTACATCAGCACAGTGGTACCAAGTGTGCTTCTACAGAAAAAAAAAATTTTTTTTGGGAGGGCCAAAAAAGGATCTGCTCATTATGTAAGAAGCAAAGTACTCAGAAGTAAGGCAACCTAAAACCCATTCTACTGAACTGTTAATTCTGTTTTCACTATCTTTTTCAATATTCAACTTACAAAAAAACAAAACAAAAAAACCCCTAGTCACAGCATTCCTCCATGTCAGGAATTGACAAAAAAAAGGTACTCCAAACTAAAATTTACAATAAGACTAGAACTCAAAGGCCATACCAACCCCAAACAATCATACGAGGTCAAAAGGGCAAGTGAGTTACTGCATCCAAACCTCATCAGCCTTTTGCAATGGATCTGCTTTCATCTGTTTAAACACCTGCTTATTTTTTCTCTGCCCCAACCTCTCCTCTTATCCCTCCTTCAGCCTACTGAGAGAGTTCAAAATTAAATAGAAATCAACAGACTCACGATTCAAACTCAATGCATTTTACCTATAAAAAAACCAACCAAACAAAAAACCCCAAACCCAACAAAAAACAAAACCAAAACATGCACACCAAAACAACACAAAAAAAAGCACCACCCCACACCCAAAAGCAAGATGCTCATGGCAAACACAGAGGTGGGGGGGTAAAATATATCTAATTCTATGAAGGGATGACTTCTCTCCAAAAGCAAGAAATGAGACTGAATTCACAAGAAAAGCTTTCCAAGCAGCCCACCTAGCAACGGATACAGGAGTGCCCTAGAGTGAACATAGTTTCCAGCAGTAAAATTCCCCATCACTCTAGTTCTACAGCCAAGTGCCATCAGCAAAGACAGCTTTGCCAGTATAAACTGAACTTGCATTAGGAATATCTTCATTTTAATGCAGCAGTATAGAAATAATGGAGTACTTCCTCAGTGTGGATGCAAACAACATAAATAGATGCAGCGGTCCCTTCCCAATGTCACATACATCTTTGCGAAGAACAAGCAGAGTGAACTTTTTAGAAAATCAGGTAGTTCTGATCCTTAATCAGAAACTTGGAACTAATTCAAGCTATTGCCTCTTTACATTTTTTTTTGTTAAAGAACACATGAGGAACCAATACAAGGACAATAGTTATTCTCAACAAAAACAAAAAGAGGAAGAAAGCACTAACACACCTTCCAGCAACAGAAAAACCAGGACAAAGTTCTGGCACCTGTACTAGACATCTACACTCCTGTTTTTTAGAAAACTGACAAAAGTATTAACTTTCTACTTCAACAGTAAAAACCAACATTTATTTCCTCTCCAGAGATCTGTTCTGCCAAGGAAAGAAGTCTCATTGTAGGACAGTCCTCAATCAAGTACCACAAACCTTAATTCAGTTCAAACCCTAAAGTCAATAGCAACTCTATTAAAAAGGCTTGGCCATTACAAGACCAATACTGATTTACAATTATTTTTGCCCTTACAAATATACAACAGTTCACTGCCACAAAGTACAACCTCTTGCTTGTACACTAGTGATACATTATAGAACCTAGAAGAAAAGGATCTAGGATTTCCCTTCCCACATCACAATGTACTTAACTTGGGGGGATCACACATGGTAAGGGAGACAGATGGAGGAGAATTGAATGACCATGAAACAGCGTTTCACTATTTTTTTCAGTGTGGTCAATTCAGTTCACCTACTATTTTTAGTCATTAACATCTACAATCAATACTTCAATTACAAAATGGGTTGCCTTCTGCACTGAATCTGGCATCTAAAAATAGTGATAAAATTATACCCCCCCAGTAATTTACAAATCCCTTTAGAACAGACAATTTCTCAGAAAGTATTCCATGGCCACAGAGGGAAAGCTCCTTCTTATACATCCAGTCTTTCTAGCTTCATCACTGCTCACTTCTGTCCGAATGCCAAGATTTTGTACTGTCTACGTCTTGCATTTACAAGAATAAAAGACTGTTCTTTCTCCTTTCAATTAAGTCATTGGGTTCCATATGATCACAGAATATCCCACATTTGACAAAAAGGTTTTTCTTAAAAGCTTCTTTGCAAAGACATGTAAACCTCAAGTCATTACTTCTCAATATCCAAGTAGCAAGTGGCCTCATTATACGATAACACAGCTAAATTCTGTTATTACTAGTGAATTTGCAGCAATGAAGTGTTTGACCTACATAGATTTTTTTTTTTTTTTTTGTTGCCACAACTTGGAACAAACCGAATTAAGTCTTT
Organism: Edolisoma coerulescens; assembly: GCA_013397115.1. Lineage (NCBI taxonomy): Eukaryota > Metazoa > Chordata > Aves > Passeriformes > Campephagidae > Edolisoma > Edolisoma coerulescens. The sequence continues at coordinate 1,416,780 of VWZW01003563.1, read as the reverse complement.
CAGTAACATCATTCATTTTGGTAAAATCCAGAAAACAAGACCTCTGAAGCAACTAAACCACCAAAGTAACTTTTGTAAGAGACATTTGTCATAAAAGTGGTCAATGCAACATTTCCAAGAGCAAGTCACCCGAGAAATCTGTAGTGGAGATGAATAACAAATCTTCCCTGACAGTTCTTGGCAGGGCAAGTTTATATTATGGAACAATGAGAAAATGAAAACCATCAAGAAAAGAACAGGATCTTTTGAAAGGAGATCACGCAAAACGCAGCAAGAGCGGAAAGCATTTACAAGGCAGCACAAATGCAAGAATTTCAAGCGTAAAAGTGAGAATTCTCAAATGAATGTAAGTCAGTTTGGGAAACAAATTTATCAACACTTAAAAGATTGTGGCAAAGTATCAAAACATCAAAGTCTGGATTAACCATGCACTACTCTGAACAGCTCCTATTCAACTTCTAAATAAATGCTTTTCCTGCTACAATTTTGAGAGCTGAACTGCATTAACATTATAAGTTATAGTACGGGGTACCGCTACGGAAAAGTCTTTCCACCATTAGCATTCTGAAATGGGATTTCTTTTGAAGCATACATTCATCACCTATCACTACATTTTATTGTGAAGTGTCAGCTTCCAGACCATTTTCTACAGAAGATGTACAATGGCAAACTAGGAAGCCATTTTATGCTAAACACAACCAGCTGTTTATTGATACTGATTGTCTGCTTCTCCCTACTCACTTTCACCTATTGAATATTACTGTGGCACAAGAACATCATCAAATATTTTCATATTTTGAAAGATTCTCAAAACCATTACTCAAGACTAAGTTCTGAGAAATCAAGATAGGTCTTTTTAAAGGAAAAATCCATTTGAAAGGTTCCTACACAGCAGGGCACAAATTTGGAGTGTATAGAGTTGCATGTCACACTTCAGATAAAACTGTACTTCTTGGCAGACAGATCTCTGTTAGTGCAGCCATAGTTTTCCTAGCAGAAAGAATTTTTATTTGTTTGTTTGTTTATTTGTTTAATGGCAGTTTTGGGTCACATTTGCTCTTTGGCTCTGAACGATGATGAAGTTTCACTTTCTTAGAAGTTTAGCCCAACATGGGTTTTTTTGTATTTGCCAACCAAACCTTCCCATTAGACACAACATAAAGTAGCTCAGAAAAAAGGTTGAAGACTCAAGTAATCATAACACAGTAGGCAATAAAAATTTTATAGAATTTTAAAAGCTGGCATTTTCAATTGATAGATGAATTACAAGTTGCAAGATACACTGACTCTTGATGAAAAAAATAGCAAGACCTCAGAATAATGAAAAGAAAAAGGAAAAATATATGATAAAGAGAAACTACTGCTTCTGCAACAATGAAATGGCATTCAAGAACAAACACCATTAAACTCTCTCTTGCCTGCTCTAACTTGTATGTCCTAACTCACTTCAGTGAAATTTTAATAGCATAAATGACAAGTTATTGGTAAGATACATAAACACTTAATTTCTCTGGAAAAAAACACTTTAATATATGGCCTCTGAAAGTAACCAGGGCCTTTCTTTTCCACTCATCTAAAAGTGAGAGACAATGCAAAACAAACTGACCTTCTGTTACACCTAAGACCAAAAGCAATTTGTAACTGCATGGGTAAGCCTGGAGTGAAGCCAGTCTTATGGAGCTGAGAAGGGCAAAAGGGAAAAGGGCAGCCCACGGGCAAGAGCACAGGCATGCCCTGACATAATTCTAAGGGTGCACAGTTGGAGTGAAAGATGTCAGTGGGACTGTGCTTATAAGCTGCAAAGTCCCCCATCCCTCAAGAGGTTTCACAAAGCTCAGGCATGAAAAGGCTCATGTGATGCTCTTTAAAAGGACGGCCTGAACTGCTGATGAAGGAAAGCTACCCCGGAGACATCACTAGCTCCCTCCTTCTCCAAGGGAAGCTCCCTCCAGCACGGCTTCCCTCTGCAACTAGCGGCGCCCCCGCCATCCCCAGCACCTTCCAGAAGGGCAGCCCCTCCACATCTGCCCGCAGCCCCAGCTGTGTCCCCGCAGCCCGGCGATGTTTCCCGTTCCGCGGGTGTCTGGCCGCAGGCCGCGGCCGGGCACGGTGAGCAGGCCGCCCGCCCGGCATTGTCTCTGCCNCCCGCGCCAGGGCCAGACAAAGGCGGGCCCGGCAGGGTAGGGCAGCGTCAGCCCCGCCGCTCTGACCCCGCCGCAGCGCCGGACACATCGCGCTCCCTTCCCGCCACCGCGGAGCAGCCCCCGCGGGGCCCGGCGGGCGGCAGCGGGCGCTGCCCGGCCCTGCCGGCGNCTGCGGTGCCTCCTCCCGGCAAGGAAGGGGCCGCCGGGCCGGCGACCGGTGACCAGCTTGGCCCGCCAGGCCTGCTGTCCTCATGAGTCATACCCCGAACGCCCATACCCGTCAGAACAATTACTACTCTAACAGAGGGAGCTGCGGTCATACCCGAGCATGCAGCACACATTATCCCTGGCCACCAATCATCCAGCGATCCCTAACTGAAGGAGGGAGCGGTTCTGGAACCCGACAGGAGGAACAAGGCCACCCGTGGGGAAGGAGAAACACTGCCTTCCAAAGGCGGTACGAACGAAGAGCATGGCACCATACCATCCCCGCATTTCATGCTGCTGCGAGATGTGTAATGACAGCACTCTGGTGGAGCTGATTCATCAGCAATCTCTCTAGCCCATCGTCTGACATTTTGAGATGCCTTTTCTATAGTGACAATAGAAACTGAAGAAGCTGGTATGGTGGAAACTGGGTGTCACTAGCTTCCTCCTCAGAAGAGCATCAAGCCATGTGATACAAGGCTGTATTTCTCCAGCCATCTTTTCAGCTAGCTGAAGAAAGAAGCCTCTTCCAGGCACTGCGAGCACCAGCCACGCTCCCCACTGAATAACCGTCCAAGTTACTTTTCCTACCACCTCACTCTGCCCCCTGCAACAGCAAGGCAAGAACATGCACAGCAGCTTCTGCTTTTCAACATCTGACATTTGCAGCAATCGAGCTGTCATAGAGACAACCCCAGAGAATGTTCAAGTGCTCAGGTCAAGAGACTCTTTATTCAAACAAGCCAGAGCAACACTGCCTGGTGCAAGGCAATATTTAGTTTAAACACAAGGGTACAGGGCTTTTCCATGTCACTTCAGAACTCCACCCATATAACATGAACCACTGGGAACAGTCTACAACAAAGCATCAGCAACAACAGCAACACCATATTAGTCTTGGACTATGTTGTCTTGAACCAACCACTCTGCTACAGATGCAAATGGCTTTAATGCCATCCTACTCTGGCAGAGACTTGACAAACCATTTACATTAAACAGTTTGTACAAACAAATTAGCAATACAAGTGTAAACATTTCTTTTATAAACCATACAAGGACAGCTGCTGGTAGTGTGGAACAGAGGAGAGATAGGAATGAGGAAAAAGGGAACCAGATGAACACTGACCATGATTTTGAAAACCTTAATTTGAAGGTTTGCAAGCATTTACATCTCTCAAGTGTCCTTCCAGTCATATATCCTACACAACAAAATCCTCCAAATTAGATAATTAACATAGTTATCTATACTCCACAAAACATTCAGAGCAGTTTCTAATTGTGTGAACTGTTCAAGATGTACATAAGTAAGATGTATAAGAAGGGGCAAACAGAAGTGCTACATTTGCAGATGACAACTGGGTAGCAAAAAAACCTAAAAAAGGATTGACTGAAGGAGCATACAACATGCTAAGTGCATTTCAGCTGTAAATTTATCACTGAATGCACAGAGTGAAACAATTTATAACATTACACTGAAATTCAGGTTTTCTGTGCTATTAAACAGAAACAAGATGTTCCCGTTTCACCAGACACTGATATGAGAGCACAGCCCCACCGTGGCAGACCACGTTTTCAGAAGCAGAGGCCCAGCGTACATCACTGGCCCATACAAGGGAAAGGACAAGAGCCAGCATGGAAGTTAAGTCTGACAAAATACAAGTCCTATGGGTACAAGAACCAGGAATCATGTTCCATCACCATGCATTCCCCTTTTTATATTAGAAAATCAAGGGAGAAGCCTTCCATCAATACAGACCTAAAGCAGTCTGAATAACTCCCGTACTTCTAAAATTCAAATTTCTTTTCGTCATCACACAATTTTTCCTATAGAGGTCCCCTAGTTAATGTACCCAGCTTTGTGTTTTTGAGAATTTCTTTCCATACATCTACAACCATTTGTTCAGAAACAGTTTGTTGCACCTGAAGGCCATTTGCCAGTGACTCTGCTTTGATATATCAATGTTTTGCTCTCTCAATGTTGCTTATAAGGCTTAGCCCTATCACAATTCTTGAAGTAGAAAGAAAAAAAAAAAAAGGTGAATCTATAAGTTCAATATGGGGGGGGAAGCTACCAAAACAACAAAGTTTAAAGGAAAACCAAGCCTGAGGCAAGGAAACCAAATTCTAAATTTTGCACAATCAACGGATCTCATGTTGGACATCAAAGAGTCAAAACTATACAGGCAAGTTGCACTCAATCATTCTTCCTTCTGAGGTGAACCTATCTCAAAGTTTTAGAAATAGACTTTTGTGAGTAGACTTTTAGAATACTCCAGTATTTGAGACTCGCTGCATTCTGAAATAAGCAGCTTTACAGTTTCAAAATAATAGATTCACTGAAAGCCTACAGCAATGCTTTCTTTGATACACAAGTAATACATAAGGAAGGGCTCCCATAGCTGGTAGCTCAACATCCCGGCAGCTACTCATCTCCTTTTCACCTGCACAAGACAACTTTAACTGCACTGCAGTTCAGCAGAAACAGCAGAAAATCAAACACTAACACAAAATAAATCAGCAAAAAAAACCCCCCTCAGAGTAATCAGACAGATTATACACAACAAACATGGATCAGTCAGAAAACTGTAGCAAAAAAATTTTTTTGAAAAATTTTATTCTTAGAACAGAATCCAGGTTTGCTGAAGGTGCACACGTCATTCCTCAGCCTCTGTCATGCAAAACTTCAGGTCTCCCACTGACAGGGAGCCAAATTCAGGAGGAAAACCCTCTGTACACCAACCTGAAAACTACTGTCTTCGGAAGAATCACAAGACTGTCTGATTCAGAAACAAAATCAAATGAAATGGTGGAAAGGTGCGTGTGCAGAAACATGGGACACGCATTTCTATCTAGCCCCTCTTCGCATGCACTAGAGAGGATACAACAGGAAGCATCTCCTGGTGAGAGGCTCTGGCAATCTTAACAGACCCAACAACACAGCTGCAGAAATAAGAGATGAGCTCGCGCCTCTTGTTTGAAGACATCAATCACCCCAAAGAACGTTTTTCTTAGGACATTCTGGAGGGGGAACCGATCCTGCATGCAGCCTGGAGGGACAGAAGGCGCCCGGTCCGTATTTTCCCTCGAGGGGTGCCCGGTTCCCCCGCCAGCCGCCGGGCCCACACTCCCGGCCGCCTCCCAGGGAAGGCCCCCAGTAGCAGCCCCAGGCCCACATCGACGACAAGACGGAGGCGGCCGTAGCGGAGCCGCCGAGCCCGCGGCTCCCACCGGCCCCATCGCCTCTCGCTTCGCGGGCGGCCTGAGCGAGCTACACCTCCCGAGCGCGGCGCGGTACAGGCCGCGGCCTCTCACCGCCACCAGCCGCAATCCTCACGCCGCCGGGCTCTGGAGGCGGATGCCGGCACAGCCCGCGGGCCCGGGCCATCCCCGTGGGGAGATGTCGCGCCGCTGGGACTGCGCCTCCACACTCCCTCTCCCCGGGGGAAACGGGGAGGCTCGGGCCTGGCGGCGGCGGAAGGCCTAGACACCCTCCCACGGGCGCGGAGAGCGGACGGGAAANGGGGGAGCGCGCACCGCACCGGCCCGGCCGGGCGGCCCCCGCTCGGGAACCACCGAGACGTGTCCGCCCGCTCTCTCGGCCGCCGCCGTGGCCCCGGGGGAGGGTGCGGGGGGGGGCTGGTCCTGAGGCAGCCGCGTCAGGCCGCAGGACCCCTTTTGCAAAGGGCTAAAGCATCTCGAAGCTGATTGATTCGGCTTTGGGGATAGATCCTGTTACAGAGGAATGGGCCTTCTCTTTCCTATGGTCAGTGAGTTTGCAAAGCAGCAACTGAAGAAACGACTGAATAAGGGACCTCATCAACGTCTATCAGTATCTGAAGGGAGAGTGTCAGAAGGTAGAGCCAGGCTCTGCTTGGTAGTGCCAAGCAATAGGACTAGAGGCAATAGGCAGAAACTGATGAGCAGGCAGTTCCACTGCGTGGGTGACCGTGTGCTGGAAGATGGCCCAGAGAGCTTGTGGAGTCTCCCTCACGGGAGATCACAGGATGTGTCTGGACACAATTCTGTGCCATGTGCACTGGGGTGACCCTGCTTGATCAGGGAGGTTGGCTCAGATGACCCACTGTGTCCTTTCCACCCTGGCCTANCACCTGGGCCCGGCGGGTCGGGCCGGCGACGGTCCAGCGGCTGCTCGGCGGGGTTTGAAATCGCCAGCACCGCCCGCACCTCCCAGTGTCCGCCGCGCCCATTGGCCGCCGCAGGCNGAGAGTGTCAGAAGGTAGAGCCAGGCTCTGCTTGGTAGTGCCAAGCAATAGGACTAGAGGCAATAGGCAGAAACTGATGAGCAGGCAGTTCCACTGCGTGGGTGACCGTGTGCTGGAAGATGGCCCAGAGAGCTTGTGGAGTCTCCCTCACGGGAGATCACAGGATGTGTCTGGACACAATTCTGTGCCATGTGCACTGGGGTGACCCTGCTTGATCAGGGAGGTTGGCTCAGATGACCCACTGTGTCCTTTCCACCCTGGCCTATTCTGTGAACTGGTGTTGAAGCACAGTGTGTTTTCCCTCCTTTGTTTCTTCACTTCAGCTTAAGAAATTGAAGGAAATGTTTTTATGGGTAATCAGAATAGAAGACAAGGGACAGCAGAGTGCCATGCACTCAACTCCAATTGATCTTACACTGCCCTCTCCCCACCATGCCATGTAAGCACCATCAGTTTTTTGATTTCATGACCTGACTGAAATGGCTTCTGCACTGTGCTTCAATTGTGAAATGAGGAGGAATACAGTTGTTTTAAATGTTTTAGGTAGTTCTTTCATCAGAACTGGACAGAATGCATTACAAGATTGGCACCAGTACTGCAGTGTCAGTTATTAGTGGATGTTTCATTCATTACTCAGCCTTTTGCACTATTTAAACTCTTGGTTATAAAAAAAGGCAACAGAAGCCTAAACAAAACCCCCTACAGAAAGAAAAAACAGCTCTTCTTCAGAGCTTTATTTTCCACTTGGCAGAGGCTTGAGATCTCTACAGTCCTAATACACGACAAAAAGAACATCCCCTTCTGCTGTTGCCATGTTAAAGAGTGGGGAAAAAGCAAGGCGGGGCAGAGTGAGAGGTATTACGTGTGTGAAGGAATCTACAAAAGCGAGTGTAGATATTGGGCCCTTGATTCAAAGTCATAGGGGTAGTGTGCGCTACAATCAGGTTTCTGAGAACCCAAATCTGTTCCTACCTCCTTGCTCCTCTCAAATGAAGCAAAGTTGAGGTTCTGTCTGAACAGAGAGAATGTCTGAATTGGAGTTCCTCATTCAAAGGAGAGTCCAAATAACATACATGATTCACAACCAAAAGCCAGGCAGAGTGGTTAAGAAAAGCTAAATTTATATTAAATTATCATCAACCCCTAAAATACTGAACACAGTGGTTAAATAACTCCAGAAAATCCAATGTCTCCAGTGAGTAATGTTAAAACCATTACACAGGAACACACGGAAATCACTGACGTTAGCTCGGGACAGACAGGAGAGAGGTTTGCTTTTTACATAGTAAATCAGTGCTCAAGAGATCATCCTCCAGTAGCCTTTCTACATTCTTAACATCCTAAGTGCAACGAGGGTCTTCTCTTCCCCAGAACGGGGAACCATGATGCATCCCCAAGGCAGCATCTCACTGGGGCTGTCTCTAGGAAAAAGACACGAATTTCTGCCCACCTCACAGGTAGAGGAGGCCGTGTGACATTTTATTGCTCCTTTTCACCATGATCATTTGAGGAAGGGAGCAGAGAGCAGTTACGAATGGTTGCTAGGCTGGAGTGCGCAGGGTCTCTCCTAAGAAGCAGCAGAGAATATTGACCAAGGTGGAGATCACAAGCACCATGAGTTGTTGAAAGACTGACTGTGTTTTTCCTTTCCATTCCACACTTGTGACTTGGACAGCAATTACTCTGACAGGCTGACTTAATATTAAGTGACAGGTCTGGGCAGATGTTTCCCTTCACCCCTGTCCCACCTCAGGATTTTGGTGCATGGTCACATAAGCTACTGGAGGAAAAAAAACCAACCCATTCCAAAACCCAAAGAAACCCTGTTCTCCTACAAGTCAGAGCCTTCCTCCCCAATCTCCTCACTCCCAGCCCTGATGCCTCTGCCCCTACACGTGGTTTCTGCTCAAATCGATTCTTCTGCCTATGCTTGAGCCCTCTGGTGTTGTCCCTGCGTGAAGTGGCTTAGATGGGCAGGGTCCATGTCAGTGATATGCACTCCTTTCTCAGTTCCCAGTCGAGTCCACACCTCAATCCAAAAGTGCCTCTGCCCAACAAAATCAATGCTTCCCAGGCTGGAGTCAATCAAATAAATAATTAAATAAAAATCTAATTAAAAAAAATAAAAATAAATCCCTCTGGGTGTAGGGAAGAGTCCCACATTAACACAGGGAAATTTCCAAGCCTTAGCTCCAGTTCATTTTCCACAGGAATATACACCTGTCAGCCCAATGGTGCAGTTATGGACAGAGTTTCAAGCCACCTAGCCAGGTCGAAGCTGCAATCTTCCCCTATCTACAAAGCTACCTCTGCTGTGAAAAGTACAGCCAAACCACTGGCAACTGTTGTGTTTTTCAGGGATAGCAGGCCTGTTAGTATATAAACAAGGTTAGAGCAGAGTAGGATGATTCTCCTTTGTTTTTACCAGCTGAAAAAAATATTCCATGTGAGATGTACCCTCCCCCTACCTCTGAACCATACCCCTGATGTATGTTTTGCTCTCTTTACACCATGGGTGAGAATGTACTTGACCTCTTTCCAGGCGATAAAGAGGTTACAAAGTTTGCAGTGAGAAATTCTTCACTGGGAAGTTCTGCTTCCAAGTATCTGGCCTAATGCTTAATAATTTACCATGTGACTTGAGGGGTTAATATAAATTTTGTTTTTGAGGAAGTATCAAGCAGTATTTTCTCTTTTTCCTTTTTGAACAAACAGATGACAAGAGAATATGAAAAGGTGGCAATAGTTCTTGGGAGCATGCAAGATCCAGCTCCAAATGCTGCTAGGTTTTGGCTGCAAGGGTAGGATGACATTCCCTAAAGGGTAAGAGCTTTGGAGGCCAGAGAACAACTGAAGCTCATGCAGCTGATGGGAAAAATTACTTGGCAAGGAGAGCTATTTAGTGGTAACAGAAGAACTTAAAGTGCAATTCTATCTGGTCTTAAAATGGCCCTTGCAGCTCCCTGATTATTGTCTCCCCATTCTAGGTCAAATGGGCTCAGCCTAGTAATAAAGCAGTTCCTAACTGTCAGCACTGAGCATTCCCCTGGGAAAGACTTGACCTAGGAATTCTCTCTTTTCCCTTATTACAGTAATCAAAGGTCCTAAAGGCCAAAATAATTGGGACCTTGCAGAATTGGGACTAGTGGGGACCTAGCAAATTTTCTTTTTCTTTTTTTATATATCAGTTACGCAAAGATCAGTAAAATTTAGGTCTTGCTGAGATCCATTTCCTCCCATTAGCTCTGTAGAGCTGAGTAAAATACCAATCTCTTCTTGTCTCAAGTTCAGCACTCAGACTCCAGTACCCACAGGGAACAGTTCTGAAAGGGCCATTGGCTGACTCTTGTTTTTCCAGAGTAGAAACATGTTTTAACAGGAAAGGGGAGAACGGGAGCAGTGTCCACTGCCAGCAACAGACACAGTGCTCCTATCTGAGCATTCCTTGAAGGTTTTAGTAGCAGATATGAAAGTAAGCAGTGATGCTCTCATGAAGTGAGTCTTGGCAACTGTGGTTACCCTCTTTATGCCGTTACAAGGTGACCTGATGCTGTGTCAGTGTCCTCTTGAGCCCCAAAGTATATCCCATCTATACCAGGACCTCTCTCAAGTCAGAGACCCCTCAACACAAAGCCTCAAAGAGTGCTGCTAGTGCTGGAATGACTAGGGGTACTTCTGTGACCAGGAGCCAGCAATGAGGCAGCTCTGCTCTCTTCATGGGCATTGACCATGAGCTGGATGGCACAGGACTTGCAGGTTGCCAGGGAACAGAGACTCTGTACCAGATTCAGGCCAGACGAGTCACTGCAAAAGTTAACGTGGCAGCTTCCAGGAAAAGGGAACATATAAATAAACCACAGACAGTGAAAATGAGTCAAAAGGGTCTCTGGGTTCCAACCAACCCACCCATCCTCCTCCAACCACAACAACACAGCTGCCCAAGCTCCTTGCTGAAAGGCAGTCCCAGTCTCGGCCCCCTTGCGAGAGAGGCTGGTCTCTGCGCCCTTCCTTGCCAGGCAGGCAGAGTCCTGTCTTTTTTGTGCAGAGCAGAGGGTAGGGAGGGTACGACTGTTTCCAAAGTCACGTGTACTTTAGACCTCACTCTCTGTGGAGGGCTTGCGTTGGTGTTTCCAGCCTGTGTCTGGGAGTGAGCCACGCCGCTCAGGAGTGGCTGCTGCTGTGTTAACACTGCTGCATTCAGACTGTTCTTCCTGTAGCAGCTGCTCAGTTTCAGTGTCATCCAGTGAACCAGAACTGGCCTGGATAGAGACCGTATCCGTCTTCATGCAGACGTGGTCCCGGAGGATCCCTCCGCGGGAGCTCCGAATCTGCTTAAGGTCATCCCATTCGGAATCATCACTGGATAAAAGGCATATTCCCTCCACAATCTTGATCTTCTCCTTAGTGTAGCTGTGGTCAGGACCAGTCTAGGGAGAAGACAGGTTAATGAAAAAAATACATCTATGGAAAAATATGGCACAGAGCAATGCAGAGCTGGAATGAAGACAGTGAAGCAGACAAAAAGCTGGACCTCCATGTAAACAGCCACTGGCTTTAACTGCCACAATGGCACAACCCATTTTAAGTTTCCTTTAGTTCTTTACCACCCCCAGATGAGTCCTCCCTGCAAGAGCTCTCACTCCAAACTCCACGAGTCTTCAGTCACAGAATGGGAATGAGGATGAGGTTGCTCTTCTCATTCAACTATACATACTCCCTGACAGAAGAGAGTAAAAACACTGAGCCTAGAAAGGAAGGAAAAAAACCTCGCCAAAAAAATGGGAAGCAGAAACAGACAGAAAACCTCATGGTAAAAGTAGGCAGGGAACCAATTCAAGGTTTGCAACATCTTTACATCTGAGTCATTCTAGATTCACCTCTCAGCAAAGCACAGCTGGAATACTACTGTTGAGTCCAAGTCTCACAGTGACACAGGGGAAGGAGATTATAGGAAAACAACAAAAATGATCAGAGGCTAAAGGGACCACACTGAGATTAAAGTAGTGAAATCTGTCTGACTTGGCTCACTGACAAATAAGGAGCATCTGATCTATCCCTGAGGAGAAAGTGGAGGGGGTGGGGAAGTATACAACTGTGTATATCAAGGAGCATATGAATTAAGAGAAAAGTGGAAAGGATTTAGATCCCCAGATAAATAATCCTGGCTTATTCTTAATAGATAAGGCTAAAATGGCTTGAAAATTTGGGAAATCTATCGGACAGTACCTTTGAAAAACAGTAAGGGAAAACTCTCCCCTGTGTAAATCTGTGATCCCTGCTAGAGGAACTAAGTGATCTAACAGATACTCATAAATAGTCCTAACAGAAATTACCTTTTCCAAATCTCACTGAGTACAAGTAGCCAAAGCCCACACCAAAGAATCTGCCATAGAAAATTACTTACACGTTCCTGACAGACAGTAGAGCTAGTTTAAGGACATAAAAGACGGGGGGAACCAAGAAAGAGCAATTAGTATGGACAGTGCTTGAGCCACACAACAGAGCTTGAGTGAGGGAGGCAGGATCAAACACACACAGTAGTGATACCTGACGTGAGGATGTGGACGGAAATCAGAAGAGGGAAGATGAGAAGCTATCTGAGTGATAAGAAAGCTTCTGAGGAGAAAAGAGAGGAAAAACTAAGTGCTGCAAGATTAAACTGTCTCCATCCTGTGGCACAAAATACGGACCTCTGAAGGGCCTTTAAAATGCTCTATTTAATAAGGGCTGTATTTTTTTCCCCTATCCCACCCTTTCCAGGCAGTGCGCAGCCAGGAGCCACATTCTTGTTACCAAACCCCTTCTGACTGCCTGGTTCCCCTGGTGACTGTCCAAAGCAACCTTGGTGCAACCTCGGTGCAACAGTCACTAACCAGGACCTGTATCCAAGGAAGACAATTCCAATTGACTGATGTACTTTTGAGGGCCAGCACCCAATGCAAATGAAATACAAGGCACTGTGGGAGTGGGTAAGAAGCAGAGAACTAAAGACAGGTCAAATTGACTACAGCTCACTGGAGAAGAAGTGCTGCTGGCTGATCTCCATAGCAGTCTGAACAATTCACTGAAGCTGTCCTTCTATGTCCTAGAAGTAAATGCTCACAAGTTGCAATCCTTCCACATAGTGAAGCCTGTAATACTCAACAGCAGCTTGAGCTGGGCTCCTATGTCCTTAGTAGCAGCTCTTACCTCTTTCTTGTAGCACAGCTGGTTGTACATGATTGGTTTGGGAATTGATTCAATCTTCACCTCCTGGGTAGATGTCCGATATGAAGGATTACTGTACGTTAGGTTCCCCAAGCCAGGGTCTGTAAACTTGGACTTATTATGCCTAGAGGGAGAGAGCCGTCAGAAAAGACACAGGAACCCGCTGCCAGGATCCAAAGTTCCTGAGTGCTCTGCAAGTGGAAGCTTCCAGCAATCTCCACTGTCCCTCAAAGACAGAATGCTGGCTTCACCTGGCTCTTCAGCTACTAGTCCATTTACTAGCTACCAGTACAACAAGGCATTGCCATGTAACCACAAAAGCTGTGCTGGCAGTAACTGGTGAAGTTATCTGTCAGAAAGCACATGAGCTCACACCTCTACTGAGATACGAATTATCTCACATCCCTGTCTGTAACTCATAAGCTCTCTGCAGAAAATTTAGCCAATAAGGTTTCAGAGAGTAGAACTGCATGACCAACACTTCAGAGGCACAGGACTCAAACCTTGCAAATAAAACTATCAAGCACTCCTTCCAACTGAGAAAAAAAGGACTGTAAATGACAATAAAGAAAGATTTAGTGCTTTCAGGAACTTTCTTCTCCTACAACCCTAGAGTTTACAATTGGCCAGGAGAAGAAAAAAAGATCACTTACCTATATATAATTAAAGCAGCAATAAGCAGCAAAATAAACAAGATGCTGAGAAGGCCTCCAATAATGTAGCTGACATGTAGTCCTTCTCCTGAAAGTGAACACCAAGGGTCATTTATGCACTCATTTTATATTTCAGTGGATAATACTGACCTTGGTGTAATGCCTAATGCTGGAGCTTTACCCATACAGAAGTATGTAAATTAAAATGTCAGCACATCAAGGTTTAGCAGAGGGTTTTGTTTGGCTTCATATGAAAACAAACATATGGTAAACTTTCCTCCCACCCAGGCCCCAGCAAACCAAGGAGCATCAAGGTCTTTTTAATGGGGTTGTAATGGATGAGTTAGACCCCCTTGCTGGCAGGTTACTCCTGCACTGGGAAGCAATTACCCCAGTCAACCATCTTCAACTAAACACAAAGGGGACAGTGAAAAAGAGTGTTATTAATGGGAAGAGCCCAATGAATGAGGTATGGGATGAAAGAAAACAGAACTATTCTTCAGACCAAAGAGTCATTTGGAAAAGTCCCTATCTAGGTTAATGAATGTCTACAACTGATGTTCATCCTTAGAGGCACTTTGCTCTGCTCAGAGGGCATTTGAATAATTCAAGTCTGAGTTTCAGAAATTTGCGATTCAGACACTATGGACTGGAATGCCCTGGGCACATCTGGAGGAACAACCCTGGTGGAGAAGAGTTAAAGAAAAGGAACTCACCCATAGTGGCCAACACTGCCTCGTTGGCACGAGTACACAAGCCTTGCCTAGCATCTTTGTCAGAACAGCTGAATGACAGAAGGAGAGTTATTTACTGAAAGTAGAATCAACAGTATCAAAGGTATCAAAAAACAGGATGAAATGGGCTAGCACTGATATCCCTTCCCTTTCCAGTTAAAAACCACAGGTGTTCCTTTCTCTCCTTCAGTATTCTGTATCCAGAGAAGAGACCATATACATACATATATATAGGGGGTTTGCATGTATATACCAATTATTGGTCTGCAGTATCTTTATATCTGCGTCATTCTAGACTCACCTCTCAGGTACACAGGTGTACACATATATTTATCAGGAAACAAATTTCAGCATCAGTGCTGAAACAAAAATCAAAATGTCTCAGAGTCACCACGAAGACCTTTCTGTCCAATAAATCATACCCAACAAAGTGCAAGTTTTGCCCTGTAAATAACTCAGCCATATACTATAGAACCACTCTTTTGCTGAGTTGTATAAATAGCAAGTTGTAGGGAATTAGCAGAAAAGAGTCTCTTAACTACCTGCATTGTGACTTAAATGTTAGAGCTGCAAAGATTCTGTTCTGCCTCAAGCAAGCTATCCCCTTCCCAGGGCAGAACCATTTCCTCAGAACCACTAGACCCTGTGTAGGTCTAGTCTGAGATGTCTCAGTGAATTGAAGCAACAGACTCCTCTGTCCTCCTCTCAGAAATGAGTTCTCAAAATTAGGAGATTCAAAAATCAATCAAATGAATGACACGTGCTAAAGGAGGATTTTAACACTTCAGCACAGTCAGCCTACACACACATTTCAGCAAAACAGACAGAAAGAATCTGCAGCTCTTTCTTGCCATCTCAACAATGTTCTGCATCTTTGTCATAATAGTTTCATCCATTAAGAACATGAAATCTGGAGCTGGAATATCCTCTTTTGGCTAGGGATAGGTATATTTGGATGATGGCATCCAGAGAGGGCTTGCACATGGCACCTTGCAAAAGCTGTGACTTTCACACCCCAGTTCTAAGAGAACAAGAACACTTACTTTGCTTCTACTGTTTCCAGAGATGTGAGAGTTTTGGCTGTTGAGGTACCTAGTCTGCCAGGCGGTGTTTGACTTCTCTCACTTACACTGGTTGGTTCCGGACCAGGAGGCACCACACCAGGAACTAGAACAACAGAGAAAAATAAGCAGGACTCCAACTTTGTGGGACAGATGAACAAGTCTGATAGGCCATTTCCAAAACTCTCTATAGCTTGTATGAGCAGCCTTCCCATCTCAAATCCCATCTGTCAGCAGAAAGGACAGAAGAAGGCTCTATTGCTCACAACCACTAGCCTTACTTCCAATATTCGACTCTGCGTAAGATTTATACACTGGAGAGCCTCAGCTGCTGTGGTTGCCACCAAGCAGTAGCAGTGGCTCACTTACAGAAGCTACTGCCTGAGCGACATTCAGTGAACTCACTCGTAGAACAGGGACGCCCATCTGGTTCATCCGGACATGCGCAGACAAAGTCAGAAGCCCTGGCAAAGCAGAGATGAGTGCAGCCTCCATTGTTCACTCCACAAGCATTACTACCTGGAAGGAACAAACAATTTTCTAAATATGTTACATCTGAACAAAAAGGAGCTCAGAGCAACAACCTTCTTTCCTGCTCAGTCAGAAATACTTCTCAGAAATCCAGCAAGTTATTATATTTTTGGCATATGCCCTTCACCTGATTGCTAAGACACTGGATTGGATTAGGGCAGTCTTGAAAGGAAGGCACTGGAAATCTTTAGACCGAAGCCTAGACAACACAGTTGCATGGATTAAAAATATACAAAGCTCACATTCTTCTGTTTTAACACAATGTTGGGTGAACAACAAGAAAGTGACATTTGTTAATCAAAGCTCTAACAGATCACTATTAAGATGTACCTGACCGAAAAGTCACAGGCAGACAAAGAATGTGTTAAGGGAAGATGTATGAATAGTTTGAGCATAAAAAAGGATCTCATCCTTATTTGACATCCGCAACAGTGCAGTGGTTCCAGAGTTCCTTTGGTCTACAATCAGCATTTGCCTGAACCAAGGTCCTTCTATTTACCTGTCTGTCTCTGAGGAGAAACCACAATGATATCCATCAATCCCTCAACATTGGCTAGGACTGTCTCTTTGTTCCGCCCAGAGTATTTGTCCACTCTCTGGATAGATTTCGTTTGCCAGTCAGTCCAGTATATCCATCTGTCCTGCTGCTCAGGGAGACAGCAAAGAAAAATCACAGCCACTATTAGCTTGTTTAGTCATGTAGACACAGGATACCCATAAAAAACATATCCCAGTGGCAGAAGGCCAAAACAAAGGCCTTTTCAAGCCCTTGCCCTCTTATTGTAAAGATGATGACTGTCTACACCCCCCAGTTTAGACAAACTTCCTTTATTATCTCCAGAGAAGATTTAAGTACTATCCCCTCAGCCATCTTGGTTCCCCCAGACTGTAACACATCCCTGTTCCCAAACTCCACTGTACAAACTCATCAACACCCCAGGGAGAATGGTGGCAGCAGGAAAATCTTCTCACCTGTGTCAGAGCAAAGGGATGTGACACCTGGCTGACCAACACTTGCCGTAGCTTCCCATTGAGGTCACAACTCTCTATGCGATCCAGGTGCGCATCCACCCAGTATATCCTGAAGGCACAGGAAAGAGGTGAGCTTTCATCTATACAACCCCTCTTCACTTTCTAGTCATTTACTAGCCGAGATCATGGAATCATAAGATGGATCAGGAAAAAAAAAACCTAAAGAAACAACCCCCCAAAACCAAACCCACAGTGTTACTCCAATAAATGAAGCTAAGAGGGCTAAAAAATTCATTACATCCCTTAACTCTATGCACGTATAGGAAAATCTTTCACTGACCTCCTGGTGTCATAATCCAAAGTCAATCCATTGGGCCATCCAAGGTCAGTGTTAATCAGGATTTTACGTTCAGAGCCATCCAAGTTTGCCCGTTCAATTTTAGCAATGTGACCCCAATCTGTCCAGAAGAGATACCTGAAGAGATAAAAGGTAA
This sequence comes from Edolisoma coerulescens, assembly GCA_013397115.1. Classification (NCBI taxonomy): domain Eukaryota; kingdom Metazoa; phylum Chordata; class Aves; order Passeriformes; family Campephagidae; genus Edolisoma; species Edolisoma coerulescens. The sequence goes on along the minus strand of VWZW01003563.1, from coordinate 1,399,554 downwards.
GTTTAAGAAGAAAAGACCATTTCATTTGGCCTAAGGAAAGTTTTAGTTATGAATCAGATTCTTCAGGTTCAAAAAAGATAATACAGTCTGTAGCCTGCTTCTCACTGCTATCTGCCCAACCTTCAAATTCACTGTCTGCCTGACTACTGCAAGTCACTCAAGAGTCAACCCCTTGCTGGTACCTGCAGATGCACATGGCACATCTCTTCTTCCTCCCACAACCTCCTCTTCCAACCTGCCTCTGTGCAGCCCTTCCCCCTGCCCCACCAATAACCCAATACCTACCCCTTCTTGGGAAAGACAGCAATGGCTCGGGGCTCATCCAGGCTGTTATTGATCAGCACTTTCCTGGAGCTTCCATCCAGTCTAGCCACTTCGATAGTATTGCGTCCTGTGTCTGTCCAGTAGAGGTTCCTGGCAACCCAGTCCACTGCCAGGCCATCCGTAGTCTTCAAACCCTGACCAATAACAGTTTCCATGTTGCTGCCATTCAGATCAGCCCGCCTGGATAGAAATCAATGACAAACAGCAGTGAGGAACAGGTAGCCTGGAAAGCCCCAATCTCCATCAATCACAGGGCCACTGCATACTACTACCTCCTTAATACTTTTTTCCCCAGTCTCCAGCAGGTTAAACACACCTTCAGCATGAGTTCAGTGATACACATGATGCTGTGTACCAAAGACAAGGTCTAAGTAGTGGTGTAGTGCTCAGTCTCCCCAGTTTACTGGCATACTGAGCACAAGTCACTGGGCACCGGCCAAGCAGTTGACTGGCACCTACCTGATAACATCAAGAAATACATCTGTGTAGTAAATCTTGCCATCCACACTATCATAGTCCAGAGAAATGACATTGTTCAGCTCAGGGACAGGTATGTGCACATCTGTGTGGTCACTGGTGTCCAGCGAGATACGACGGATGGAAGCACGGCTAGAGAAAAGTAGGTAGGTCTCTGGAGAAGAGTCACAGGTCTGCTCATCTCTCTTCAGCTGGATGCCAGTGGGGCAGGCACAGGAGAAACCAGTGGGGTGAGGTAAGCAAAGGTGGGAGCAGCCACCATTACGAACTCCACATTTATTGAAGCCTTTAGAAACAGGGAAAACATAGTTTTAGGATCCCACAGACCAAAGTTTTATTTTAAAGGCTACATACATGCACAACTTGCTAGCAGCTGAGTTCATCCTTACTGTCCCAGCCTTGCTGGTATTCTACAGCCCTTTCTACAGAGACACTCTCCCTCCTCTCCAAGATTCATGGTAGGTATGGGCATGATTGGCAAGGAGAACAGGAGGGTTCGGAAGAAGAAGGATCATTAGAATAAAAATCTTAACAGGCATTCCTTGCTAATCATAGCTTTCCCATGGAAAAACGAACAGCCAAATGCCCACAGATTTATGCAACTGCAGTTTAACTTTATTACTGCTGCAAATGGTAATGCTGACAGAAAGATCCAACCCTGTGGGGAAGTAGTGTGACAATGCACCAGAGGCCAGGCTGACAAAGAAGCTTCTGTTTCAACTTAGCTGCACACAGTGGCAAGTAAACAAAGGCATCAGAGAAGCCTGCTGGAAGTGCCTGACGTATTAGGGTCATATAATTTTTTTTTAATTGTAAAGAACCCAGCATACGTTTACTAGGAGGGAATAAGCCCAGAAGACAGGTGCAGGGAGTAGGAAGAAGACAACGTGGATATAATGGCTAGACTTTGATCAGCTTTAAGTTATATTGCCAAGTTACGCAGTCAAGAGTGATGTTCTGCTGTTAGTAACCACAGGTAAAGCAGCACAGTTTTCTGTAGAAGTATGTATTGGGGAAATTCTACCAAAATAAAGCCACAGCACAAAGCAACGACTTCCACTGAAAAGCAAGGAGGCAAGATGGGCTGTTAGAGGATCCCCAAATAACAAAGTATTGACTCTGGCACAGAATAGTTGGACAGCATGATATATTAAGAGCAACTAAAGCAGCAGAGATTTTGCAAAGCAAAGAGGCAGACAAGAAGATGAAGCCTGCAATGATTGGGAAATAATACTAGAACTTGAAATAAGATTTCAGCAACTGGTTTAAAAAGAATTAGAGTCTTTTGGAGTTAAAAAAGGGAAATTGTCCCATGGCAGTACACTGGTGAAGCCTAATAAGGCATGACTTGTTCAGTTCTTCTAAGAAAGTGGGTTTGCTGTGTGTGAGAATGAGGTTGTCAGTGCAATCCAGTGAAGGAAACGGAACAAAGGGGCCACAAAGCATGCAGTAGTCAACACTAGACCTACAGAGCTGGGTAAACAGGGAGGAGTGCAAAAATAATTAAAGAGGGAAGAAGTGATGCCTTAAAGGAAGGGATCAGAAGAAAAGAAAAGCTGATTTTTGAGAAGTCACTCTGTCACTCCTGCTTTATACCAAAGGACTCTTTCCAATGACAGCTCTGAAGGACTCCCCTCACCACCACTGACACCCGCCAACGTGGGAGCTACTTACCCAGGGGCCGTGCCCTATCAACAGCTTGAATGTCCATGAGGCCGGGCAGGTTTGCCCTCACCAAGATGACATTGGCACCAGTGTCCTTGTCAGCCCTGTGAATGCTGCGAGTTTGCCAGTCAGTCCAGTAGATGTAAGAGTCCAGCAAAGTGAGGCCATAGGGATGTTGCACTGGAGACAGCAGGGTGTGGCGGTTTGCGCCATTGAGATCCGCAGCCTCGATCCGCTAAAGGAAGAAGTAGAACATCACCCCATACTCAAAACACTTCTCCTCTTGCTAGCACTTACTGTAGCAAGTGGGAAACAGTCTCAGTGAGTGATGTTATTCAGGTTCACCCTCCCTCCATAGCCCATACTCTCAGAGAAGCTTACATTCCCCTTGCTCTTTTGAATATTTTCTCAACAGCTTCAAAGCAGCCTCCAGGCTACCAAAGACCCAATGACAAACAACACTGAAGAACAGAATCAGACCTCAGTGTGTGCATCAGCCCAGAGCAGCTGGGACCCTGCCTTATCCACTGCCAGTCCATTAGGCCAGCCCAAGTTGTTGCTGATCAACACCACACGTCCAGAGCCATCCATTCCAGAGCGTTCCAGCTTGGCATTCTCACCCCAGTCCGTCCAGTACATATACCTGGGGAAAAGTCAGCAAGTATTATGGAAAAGGATATCAGAAGTCCTGTGTAACTCCTAGACAATCTCTTGACAACACTAACCCCATTTCATGGTACAAAGCTATTGCTCGAGGACTGTCCAAGTTCTGCCAGACCAAGACTTTCCTCATGGAGCCATCGAGGTTGCCCACTTCAATCCTATTTGTTCCTGTATCTGTCCAATATATCTTCCTGCCAATAGCATCCACAGCCAGCCCATCTGTAGTCAACAGACCTGAGAAAATAGAAAAACATTTTGGTCACTGCTTATTCTCCCAGTTTAGTCAGGAACTTCCAGTATTTCTCTTGTCCATCTCGTAAGGAACTGCTTTAGGCTTTGCTTGCCTTTCCACCAAAAATGAATTCTACCAGGGTATCAGAATCTCTCTTTTCATACTGCATAGCAGCAAGAGGCTCTCAGATCAAAATCTCCCTCTCACCTGTAGTGATGATGTCCTCAAATTGTGAGCCATCAAGGGCAGCCCGACTGATTTTCCGCAATGTGCTGTCTGACCAGTAAACCTTTCCTGGGTTGAAGAAGAAAGAGAAACTTGAAAAATCCCAGAACAAAACCAAACCAAACCCCAACAACCAAAGAGCAAAATCCTTAGAAAACAGATCCAGGTCTCTGACTACCTGCTACACCTTTCAAAACGGATCTGATTGTACAGGAATAATAACAGCACAAGATTATTAAGCTAGAGTGATAGAACTGCAACTTTTCTTGTTCCAGTTCTCCCCAAAATATGTAGGACCTTTACACAAGGTCTGACCTTTACACAGGGACAAAGAACACCTAATACCATCAGCTAGTAGTAGAGTTCCACATCTGATTTGTCAAAATGAGACCATCCACCTTAGAGTGCAACAGTGTTTACATCAAACACAGTATCAGATGTTTACTATACATGAACAATCAGAGTCTCAGCTCTACTCTCGTAAAAGGCCTCAGCAGGAGGAACTTTCTTAAATCTAAAATGCACAGGAACCCCACTCAATAATGCAGGCAGTTTTTTTCCATATAGTTTGGGTCCTCTGCTTTCCTATAAGGATATTCCTTTCCTCACTGGAAACAAATTATTTGCAGCACACACAAGGAAAAAAAAAACCTACTCAAATCCACAGCCTATAGTAAGATCTGTGCCTGGGTCTTTACTCAGACATTTAGATAGGAAGTTACTTGTTGCCTTTCAAACACACTCAGATACACTAAGAAGTTCAGACCTTCACGAGAATCCACTCCAATTGCAATGGTGTTCTTCATGGTGACATTGACTGAGACAACAACATCTGCAAAGTAGGGGATATCCAGAGAGACCATCCGGATGTCAGTCCTTCTGGCAAAGATCAGAAAGCTGGTCATTCCTGCAGAGTTGAAAATGGACAGTTATTAGTGAGGAGCAAGTTCAGTCAACTATAGGCATCATTTATCAAATATTCATCCACTTCATTGGAAATTAAAAAGGTTATATCCACTTCAGTGGAAAAGAGAAAATGTCTCAGGCAGATCTTGGCTTACAGACAGTCTGTGTACAAAAGCTTTCTTGAGCATCACTTAATGCTTCTTTACATCCATGTTGAAAAGCAGTACACTCATAGAAGAGTTACTTCTGCTAATATGTGTGGGAAATGGAAATTAGGAGTCACTTTTTTCCTGCTGAGGAGGAAAAGTGGATGTACCATGGCCTGAAGCCAAGTGCCTTCCACCGTCCTCAAAAGAGAGTCCCACAGGAGGAATGTATACAGACCTATTAAAGAATATAGCACCTTGTATTTAAGAATTCACCTCAATATTACAGCAAAAGCATGAGAAAAAATGTGACATTTGGTTTACTTGTCCAACATCATTTTAAGAAAAATGTCTCCCCTTCATCAATCCATTTATCAGTAAGTTTCTCCATAGTAATTCCCACTCAATTTGAAGGTACAGGCACCAAGTGGGTTTTTCAAGGGGTAAAGCAGGTAAGCACATAAAAGTGAAATTTTTTCCCTAACAAGGCAGAGGCAAAATGTAGCTGTGATACAAAACTGCAATGAGGATCCTATAGAGAAGACTCACCAGGGGAGCAGGTCTTGCCATCAGATTGCAGGTTGATCCCCGTAGGGCAGGTACAGCTGTAACCTTTTGGAAGAGGTGCCAAAAGGCACAGGTGACTGCAGCCTCCATTGCTAACTCCGCATGCTGTATGTACTATGGAAAAGAGGATGAGAAATCCATGAGCCAGTAGCACCAGCACAAAAAAGCAATGCAACAGCTATAGAAATGCATTCTAGAATGCCCTCAAATACAAAGTTGAAAGTTAATTCTCATGCTCTCATATTCCACACAGACACTTAAGACGATGAGGGCTGACAGGTCAGCCCCTTGCAGAAAAGAAGTGCCACACAGCAGAGTCAGAGCAAGCTCTCAGCTCAGTGGGGCTTGGGGGTGAGCTCTGTACCTGGTGGCCTGTGCCGGTGGAAAACATGAATATCCATAAGATTCTCCAGATTGTCCTGCAGCGTTTCCCGAGACTGCCCAGTCCTCCTATCCGCGCTCTGGATACTTTTGGCCTGCCAGTCTGTCCAGTAGATTCTCTCACCATAAAGAGTAAGTCCAAAGGGGTGAGGCAGATTGTTCCAAATCAGCACCTGCTCAGATTACCCCCAGCCCCCCAAGAAAAATATTATATTTTATATATATTAGAATACTTTAAAACATATATATATATTTACTAATATATATATTATATATATAAGTGACTATGAAGTCACTAAGGGGAAGAGGCTTCCCTTGCTCCCTCTCAACTTCATAACATACAATCACAGCAAAAGGAGAGTGATGAGGCAAGCTTAGACCTCAAACTTCCCTCACACACAGTTCGAAATTGAAAGGGAACTCTTTTCTCCCAGTGAAAGCAGCTGTGTACTTTGATTTGTAAATTTGCCTTTCCATTAGAAAAAGAGGCAGGAGCCATCAGCACTTTGTGTTCAGGCTCCCAGACCTGCTTCCTTACCTTCCTGTGGCTTCCATCCAGACTGGCATACTCGATGGTCTTCATGCCTGCGTCTGCCCAGTACAAGCGCTGCGACTCGTAGTCAATGGCCAAGCCATTGGGCCATGTCAGGTTGGAGGAAATGATCACCAAGCGGTTTGAGGCATCCATCCCAGCACGTTCAATTTTTGGGTTAGCTCCCCAGTCAGTCCAGTACATGAACCTGAGAAGAAGCCCAGATGGGAGTGAATGCCCACACTTCTTCACTGCCACTACAGCCAGGCAGTGTTACAGAGAAGCAAGGGAGCCTGGTGCCTTCAGGCCCTAGCAGGAAGAAGCATTAGACTATTACTGTGCTCATGTCCAGCCTTGGGTTTTTGTAATGTACCAAAGATCACACTCAAACTTATATACCTTCTACTGCCCATGGGCTGGCCTAATTACAGTGTGTAGGAAAACATTTAAGAAAATAGGTCAAGGTCTAAAAATGAACTGATTATTTACCAATCTACACCACTAACCCTTTACATTCTTGCTGCATTTGTATTCCAGTAATCCACTCAAGGAAAGAATAGCAGCACTTTCATTCAAGACATTCAATGCTTCTAAAGCAATGGCTAGCGAGCTTTTTCCTATCCACCCTGTCCCCACTTCCCCAAGGTCTGAGGACATCCTTCTGACTGAAATTCTAGTTGATGAGCCGGGAGCTTGAATATAAATTCAACATACATGTGAAATAGAGAAATAGAAAACATCTAGATGGCCCATTCTCAATATTTTTTGTACCATATCTTTAGTTATTACATCCCTAGGATAAACAAATGAAAATAACAGCCAGGTCCTGCAAGCTCCATAGCACAAAAGGCAATTACCTCTGCTTATTTTGTTCCATTAGCATCTAAAATCACGACTCTAGTTTCAGTTGTTAGCAGGTTGTAGAACAATGGCACCAGTGAGAAAGAAAATTGTACAAAACCAAAGAACCAGAACATCTTTAGACATGCAAGAATTGTTATGTCATCCCAGAAGAAAAAAATCTCTTACCCTCCAACAGGGTCCACCACAATATCTCTAGGTCTGTCTAGGTTCTCCCAGATTAGAACAGTTCTCATGGTCCCGTCTGTGTTGGAGACCTCTATCCGATCTGTTCCTAAAAAGTTGAGAGAAAAAATGACAGAGATTAAATTGGAATTGCAAGAGCTAAGGCAAAAAAACCTCCGTACAACAAGGCATTCTTGCCCTATATCCATCTCTGTTCTTAGCTGGAAGATAGGTAAGAAATGGGGCTTAAAGTGTCACTTTCCATCCTCTCAAGTCACCTCTGCGGCTGTCACTTATGTGGAGTCCTGCATGAATAAAAACCACCTCTTACCTAAGCTCCCAAGCCATGAGACAACACCTAGAAAAGAATAATCTTCCTTACATTTCTCTCAACTATGACTCTCCAGCAGGGAACATGCTCCAAATATTACCTGCTGCACCCCAAGATACACGGCTGGAAGATACATAAACGCACACAATCACAAGCTCTGCCGCAAAACAACAGTGATGAATCTTTTTACAGAATTAGTTCTGGGGATACTGCAAAGAGAATTAAACTAAGGGTTGTGCCTCAATTCACACTTGTTTAGCAGCACATGACATGAAACTCCATCTTTTTGCTACACAGAAATAGACAAATTTGGAATGAGACAGACAGAACTATGCAGCGGATTTTCAGTTTTCATGACTAATAAGGAAGACAGAAGTCTACGTAAAGCAGAGAATCCCAGTACCTGCATCAGTCCAGTATAGTTTGTTGGTGACCCAGTCAATTGCCAGTCCAGCTGGACTTTCCAGGCTAGTGTCCACCACAACCTAAATGAAAACAAAAAGAAAAAACTTTAGTGAAATTAGACCTTAGGGAGAAAGTACTTGCCCAATGCACTACCCATTCACACAAAATGTTAACTTTCAAAAGGCAAAAGCCTGAGCAGAGCGATGCCACACAAGAGAGGGCATTAAGGACTTAGAAGTCCAAATAAGGCTTTTATTTGGAGAAACATCTATTTTTTGTGCCTGTTGGAACTGGAAATCCAAACTTCGAACACTGTTTGCCTCATTTATAGCACCATCAGCCTAGGATTGTGTGCAAAAAGCATTCTCAAAGAGCATGACGCTTGTTCCAAATGTAGAACGTAACAGAGGATTTAATACTTCTTCCTTTCAGATTTTAGGGCTACAGCAAAGGAATTGACCACAGCCCACAAATCACCATGCTTCATGTCTCCATTCAAGGTTTTCCATACACCCAACTTGTTTATGAAGTGTCCAGTGATCTCATTAGTTTTCCAGAACTAGGCAAACTAACAAACAAAAGATCCACCATGAACTGCAGCGACTTAAAAGGCCAGTGTATCCCAGTGGCTTCAAATCTGATGTTCAAGGAGTCTCCCAGCCAGATGACCTCCACACATAGTGAACACTGTACCTCCTGGTGTGATCCATCCCATTTTGCTCGGCTGATTGAGTCAGTGCTAACATCTGTCCAGTAGACATAGTCATCCTTTGAGTCCCAGTCTAGAGCCACAGCACTGCGAACATCAGCAAGGGGGATGACATCATCTGACAGGTCATCTGTGTCAAAGCTGATCCGACGGATGTCCATCCTTCGGGCAAAAAGCAGGAACTTGTCAAGACCTGATCAAAGGTCGAAAGGTCTTCTTTTAATTTCTCTAAGTTCAACAATACAGTGACAGACAGACAATTCCCTGCCATATCCACAACCCTAACCATCTACATCATCTCTTACTGCCAAGTCTTTGGTCTTTGTTTTTTTTACTGGAAGCAAAATATCACTGGGAGAGGATAGGCAAGAGGGGGTCAGAGTGGTTGTGAGCTCTCTCCTGGGGTGTAACCTATGCTGAGGGAACAAGGCCAACCATATTCTTCAAAGGATGGCATAGAAGTCCCTCCAAATCAAATAGCTATTTAAAAATAGCTCTTGAGAATTTGGGAGATAGTTGGCCCAATTCTTTCACATGGTTGCAAACTAGGAGAAAGGTGGCAATGATGAGGACTGAATTTTTTGTTCATCACTGACACAGCCATTATGGGAATTTTAGGGAGACAATCAGCTGTGAAGGGTAGCATGGCACCAATAGGGTGGAATTTGTCTGTATCCCCACTCATGAAGCCTAGTGAGGGCAGTGAGAATACAGGGGAATGCATCAAAAAGGTGAAGCATCCTCTGGCAGGACGCTTAATACTTCTAACTCAGTCTATCCAGCTGCATCTCCTTGGAAGAAAAGGCTGCTGATGCTTAATCCCACTGCCAACCCTCTGCCACCCACTGAACATCTGAGCATATGGTCCCACCTCACTTACTCTGGGCACAGGCATGGCTGCTGGTCTTGCGGAAGCCCGTGGGGCAGGCGCAGGTGTAATCCTTGCTGCTCGGCAGGCAGAGGTGAGTGCAGCCTCCGTTGTTGTCCCCACAACGGTTTCTCCCTGCTCAAGTAGCCAAAGACAAAAGCAACCACACATAAAGCAAAGAGTAAAGAAAGGAGGAAAAAACACTAGCTGAGGTGTCAAGACCATATGGATATAACTTCCCTACCAAGAAGTTAATTGAAAATAAGGAAATGTATAAACTGAAGCACTAACTCCATTTTTATGGCTTAATTTCAAAATCAACATTTAACTCAATCCACTTCTAGAGCAGATAATGGCAATTGAAGAGGAGTAAGGGAGGTGTCAGTCATTATGATGCCCATTTACGTTTTTCCCCCATCCCAACACAGTTCTTGCTTAAGCCCCACGTATTTCCTACTGAAAGGCCTCTACCCCTGGTGTCAGCAGGGGGAGCTGCGGTAACACCCAACTCCGAGGTACCGGGCCGAGCGACCTCAACACGAGGGCGGTGGAGCAAGTTCTGCCACAGCCCCGGGCACAGGCGAAGATGTGTCCACATGCTGGGTTCAGGCTGTTATCTCCTGGCTTTACAGGGAGTGGGTGGCTCCAGGTCTTCTACTGGCTCAAATGAGTCTCTACCCGCTCTGCAGTTACCTGCTGGCTGACGCTGAGGATGCAGCGTGTGGATGTCCATAGGGAAGTGGAGTTTGTTGCGGATGATCTCCTGGTTCTTGCCTGTGAATTTGTTGGCACTGTTGATGCTCTTGGTGTGCCAGTCTGTCCAGTACAGACTGTCCTCAAACACAGTGATAGCAAATGGGTGTGGGAGCCCTATAAGAGACATCCGATACAGGGATATAATCAGGTCCAATACAACTCGGGCTAGCAGGGAGACAAGGGAATGCTCTTTCTACTGCCCCTTAGGCTTCACCACAGTCAACCTGATCAAATACGCTTTACATTAATTTAACAGACAATTCCTCTCCGCTGTCCTATAATCATAGATAGAATGTTAGGGAGCTGGAATGGACCTTAAAGATCACCTAATCCCAAGCCCCCCACCTTAGGCAGGGACACCTCCCACTAGACTGAGTTGCTCAAGGTCTTATCCAACCTGGCTATGAACACTGCCAAGGTTGGAGCATTCACAACCTCCCTGGGCAACCTGTTCCACAATCTCACCACCCTCACAGTAAAAAATTTCTTCCTAATATCGAACCTGAATTTCCTCTCTTTTAATTTGTATCCAGTACTCCTTGTCCTAGCACTACAGTTCTGATGAAGAATCCCTCTCCTGCTTCCTGGTAGGTGTCCTTTAGATACTGGAAGGTTGCAATGAGGTCTCTACTCAACCTTCTCTGCTCCAGGCTGAACAGCCCCAACTTTCTTTCCAGCCTGTCTTTGTAGGGGAGTGCACCAGTCCTCTTATCAACTTCACGGCCCTCCTCTAGACTTCCTCCAACAGTTCCATGTCCTTCTTACGTTGGGAGCCCCAGAGATGGATGCAGCACTCCAGGTGGAGTCTCACAAGAGCAGAATCATCTCCCTCAACCTGCTGGCCATGCTGCTTTTGATGCAGCCACTGACGACTGGATAGCAAACCCCATCCCTCAGTGGTGACAGAATTCATTCCACAGTGAAAGGAGACAAGCACAGATATAAGAGCCAATGTCTCAAACTCAGATCAGCACTGGCTATTCTGTGGTCTTTATTGCAGAAAGCACTCCCTGGAGAAAGCCTGTTACTCACCTTGGCTAATAACAGCCTTCCTATTGCGTCCATCAAGGTCAGCCCTCTCAATGACATGATGTTTGGCATCCACCCAGTACATTCGATGTCCTGCATAGTCAATGGTCAGTCCATTGGGCCAGAAGAGGTGTGTATCCGCAATGATACGCCGATTAGAGCCATCCATGTTGGAATACTCAATGCGGGGAGTGTTGCCCCAGTCAGTCCAGTAGATAGTACTGGAGAAGGCAGGGAGAAATAGCTAGAAAACTTGTGGCCCACATACTGCACCCAACATCACTCCCTATCAGGGCAAAACAATATCAGTTCTGTGACCTCAAGCATGAGACTGGGTCACAGCCATGGAAGAAGTGAAAAGTAACACCCAGCCTGCTGAAAGCTGAAGGGTCCAGAGCAGGATTAAGGCTTTGAAGGGTCCCAGCATTGCCAGGTTCCCTAAACTGTCAGTGCCAACTGAAGTCTTGAGCCCAGAGGCAACCTTTGTGACCCAGAATGGGGTTTCCAGTTTTCAACAAGAAGCATGTACATGGAGGGCTCACTGGGTTTCCCCCTGGTTTCCCACATTTTCACTCACCCCTCCATAGGATGCAGGGCAATTGCTCGGGGCTTCTCCAGGTTCTGCCACAAAAGCACTTTCCTGTGAGTGCCATCCAAGTTTGCTACTTCAATTCGAGATGTCCCAGAGTCCGTCCAGTATAATTTGTCATGGATCCAATCAATAGCAAGTCCACCTATGTCCAAGAGAGAATTAAGCGCAGAATGAAACCATGGATCTGCACAGAAAAATAGTTCCCTTTCCCTGTCCACCTTAGAAGAGGCCCAGTTTCTTCTCCTGCCAGCCAAGATTAACTCCAGGGGGACACTCACCTCACACCCATTCCATCCAACCCATACCCTTGCTCAGGGAGATGCACTTCATTCTGAATGCTGGGTCCCCCCTTTTCTCCCCTCACCAACCCTAGGCTGTTGCCTTTTTTATGATGACGCACCTGGGCTCTCCAGCCCTGTGGAAACCACCTCTTCCACATTGCTACCATTCAGATTGGCCCTCATGATGCGATCAAGCGTGACATCAGACCAGAACACCAGCTCCTTGCTGTGGTGGAAGTCAAGGGCAATGGCATTTTCCAGGTTGTTCAGGAGCAGCGTATATTCTGAGCGATGAGGCAACACTTGTCGGATATCAATTCGATTGGCGAAGAGCAGCACTGGCTCTGGCCCTAAGAATATATAGGAAGACAGCATTAGAGTATTTGACAGCATTTGACTGGACCAACAGGACCATCCCTCTGCACCAAGTCCCAGAACACAGTTTTGCAGTACTGGCAGCAGAAATCAACCCCCAAGTGCAAAACACTTCAGAGAGCTGTTTTTACATCCTCTATACACGGTCCTAACTCAAAGATGAGCACCTTTAAACATTAACTCAGCAAGAAGAGATCATTCCAGGTCCCACCTAAGCCTATCTCACCTCACCCTCCGAAACCATATCACTAGACAGCCACTTGGCAGCTGGACCATAGTTTCTTTTTCCTAGGTCCATTTCCTAGCTATGCAAACATACATGCTCTACTACACCTTCTGCCACAGCCAGGGCACAGTTGAAATACACCTCAGCCAGATATAAACTCAGCAGTACTTCCACTGCAAAAAAAAAAACCCCAAAATATCAACATCCTTTACGGATTTCACTAGGGGAATTCCTAATGAAATCTAAAGTCTTTAAGTGGAATTTCTAATTCCTCAGCTCCTACATTAGAGGAAGAATAAAGTTAAAGAAGTGTATAGATGTCCTTAAAAAAACCCAGCAGATGTCCATACAGCAGCCATTCATAGCATTCAGGATTGGTGACCAGCATTAAGGATCAAACCACAAGAAGGTGTGATACATCCTCACTCACTGGAAGGGCTAAGACACTTCCTAAACAGAGACAGAAAGCTCATTTTGTCCCAGGTTCTGAGTCACAAGGAATGACAAAGGACTAGGAAGAGAAGGCAAGTGCTGTCTCCCTGGCAGGGAAAGGAAACAGTGTAGTACCTCTCTCCATGGTCAAAATCACCCAAAATTTTCACAAGCATTTATCAACAATGTGGGCATATCGAATACAAATCCAGGTACTTCCTTTCCTTCACATGTTCATTTGGTGAACAGTACAAAGCTGCCAGTGAAGAACTAGAGACAAAATTAACAAGAACTGGAGTAACAGACGCACACCAGTTGTGTTGTTAGGTTGAACTCCCCTTTACCTAGAGCTTTGCAGCTACGTTTGTCAGGTCGCAGCTCGTAGCCTTGCTCACACCAGCACTGGAAGCCTCCTTCACTGTTGGTACAGCCTTGGCTGCAGTAGCCTTCCTCAGCACACTCATTCACATCTGCATGTTACAGAGAGAGTCACCATTAGACGGATCATGAACAAACCTGACAATCTCACTGATACATTGCATCTGCTTTCATACTCTGATTTTCACCCTATCACAGCCACCAACTTCAAACATACCAAAGCAGCAGGGAGGAGGCTACTGCTCCAAAAACCCACCTTGGCATGACCGGCCATCTTCCAGGAGCCTGTAACCTGTGTGGCAAGTGCACTGCACCATCCCTCGTACCATCTGGCACTTCTGAGCACAGCCACCATTGTTGACATTGCAATTCTCCTCCCCTGTTCGTGGACCTGCCGAAGAAACATGTGAAGATAACTGAGCTGAAACCACAAGGCAGCTGCTCTTGCCTTCAGCTGTTAGGCAGCAGTTGCCCTTCAAAGCCGGCTGAACAAGAGGGGGAGGACACAAGCTGTGCTGGAAGCTTCCTCTTTGCAGTCAGAGCTCTTCTCTGCAGGCCACAACTGAACAGGACAACCAGAGCTCGGATTAATTTGTTTTTAGGATTCAGTGTCTCTGCAGACAAGTGGTGATACCTGAGATCATGATCTTTTCCCCGTTATTTCTCGTGTGCAGCCTTTAATTGGCAAAACCAACAAGGTTTTTTTCCTCAATCTTTAACTCTCTCCCATTATCACAGCTCAGGCTTTCTTTCCTACACATATTCTTCCATAACACCAGATAGATTCCCACACATTACTGGGCCTCCATTTATGTTTAAGACTGAACTTGGGACGACTTACGGCAGTTTTGATGTGGGCTCTCATCACTGCCATCTCCACAATCATTTGCTCCATTGCACAGCTTCCTCTGGCCAATACAGCGCCCATTCTCACACAGGAACTGGTCTGGGGCACACTGAGGGGTGCCTGCAATAGAAGACGGGAAAAGTAGCACACCATAGCTTACTGATGGAACAATAGTCATGGTGAAGAAAAGAACACAGAACATTTTCTAAGATTTGTTACAAACTTTCCATATGAGCACACATCCATGACTTCCTCTTTTCTTGAGTTCAGCTCATCTAGCACTCCTTACTGCTCCACATATTTTCATGCTGATTTGGAGGGCTGCAAACTCTCCTCCAATCTGAGTCCACTGTTGCTTTACTGTGAAGTTCATCTAACAGTTTCTCTTAGAATGACTGGAAGGTCCTGGCTTAGCTCCCTTTGATACCAGAATCCACAGCCCTACTCAGCATGTGCAAAGGAGGAGTCAGTTCCTCACTTTAATAATCTCATCTGTCACACCAGCATGGCTATGGATCTTAAGCCTGCCTAGGAAGGAACATCTTGTCTAGCCCTAACTGCACTTTGATGGACTTGGAATGAGATTTACGTGCATCCCTGAAATCTGAGCTCAGGCAACAGGATTTCACATGACCTACACGCTTCAACTTCTGCTGTTGGCAAGGAGACTGTATAGAATTCTTGTAAGCAAAGTAATACTGTTTGTAGGGACTTTGCCAATCTGATTGTTTTTTCAGCAATAACTGCACTGTCCTGTTGCCTCTTACTTCTTGTACCTCTTAAGGTGACTTGATTAGTAGTCCCTAAATCATCACCCTCTGATAATCTTACAAAGATAACAGGACAATACAGTTACCAACAGAGAAACAATCAGATTGGCAGACTGCCTGTAAGCAGTGTGGAAAAGGGTAGTTGTGAGATTAACAAGTACAGTTAAGAACTACAGACACACCAAGTGGGAACATAGAACCAAACCACATGCAGATTTCACTTTTCAGAGCATGGGAATACTTTATATGAAGGATTCTGAAACTTGGACTTCATTTGTCATATTGAACATAAAGATCCTTACACCAGTTGATTGCCTAGTATTTTAGGAATCTTCTCTATGGCCAATAAAAATACAACTCTGTGCTGAAACCAAGAGGATTTTAACTCTTGCTACAGACATTGGGACACCACACTATGTCGCTTAGATGAGCCAGTACACATCCTGCTTGGAAAACCCAGTTTAATTTTCACCATAGACCTTTCATTCTCACCATAGACCTAATGTAGAGCTGCACAACTAACCTTACAATAACAATACCTTGCGTTTGGTTTGATGTGGAGATAGTGAATTTCAGTGGCTATGGAAGTTTGACTTGGCTTCTAGGCAGCAGTTATTCTTTCAGTACCTCTAAATACCTTTGTTACCAGGATGAGGAAACAGGGTTACCAGCTTGTTTTTAAGTACAATTGCTTTTTCCAGCATCACCACACTGATGCTCAAAACAGCTGACCAATCGAGAGCAGCTACTCTCAAATGACTACAGAGTGTGCCTCTCCAGGTCATCTGAGCTCAGCTGTTCTTGTAGAACACCCACTCTCCACTCCTCAACAGCCCCAAAACAAGAGGAACAGTTTCACAAATCCATTTTGTCACCCCTAAAACCACTGCTCAGAACACACTGATCCAGAAGGAGTGGTACACATAGCTGGGCTCCACTCACTAGAATGAATTCATGGATGAGTACACTCTATTCCTCAGCAAAGCCTATAGGCATCCTGAAGGCTTTAAGGAAAAGAGAAGATTCTAGACATTCCTTGAATCCTATCATAACACTAGGGTGTGTTGAAACCCTCCTCCTCTCCATAACCACTATCATAAAAAAGAATAGTGATATGTGAAATGAATACTAGAAAGAGTAATTCCTGAGCAAGTATCTAAGGGAGAGGCTGACACCCTTAATCCTCTAAAACAAAGGCTTTATTCTTCTCTTCCACTAAATGTCCTTTTTGATTTCATTGCCTGCTAGAATTGTTCAGCAATTTCACAGTGCAACATGAAAGCTATCCAGAAATACCTAGAAGGCATAAGTTAGTATAGCCCATGTGACAAAGGTAGTAACTTGGCACATTATTGATGTTTCCAAGTCTGAATGGAATTGTCCCAGAGCTCTGTGGTAATTCACAGTGTAGGGACAAGATAGGAGGATACTTGACCAGAAAACACTTTCACCTAAGTTAGTTTAAGCACACAGACTGGTACAAGTTGGCAAGCATATAAGACAGACAACAGATCCCATTCTCTGGGAAGGACAGAAACTCTAGGCTAAACTCACTGAAGCAATCCAAAAGAGACTTCACTACCTATTACTTTCAGGATGGAAACATTAGCTATTAAGCAGCAAGGCAGCAGGTCAAACCTGTGTTCTCACAGTTCTCCTCATCACTGTTGTCAGAGCAGTCATCTTCCCCATCACAACGCCAGGACAGACGGACACAGCGTCCCGACTTACAGCGGAACTGGTCAGCTGTGCACATAGACGTAGCTGAGGGTCCAAAAAAGGAACGTTAGGTGAGCAAGAAGGATCAGAAGAGACCCAATTCCAAAGCCAACTGTCCCAAACCACTCTTGCATCCACAGAAAGTGAATGTTTCCACCAGTTCCCAGCACTCACTGCAGTTCCTCTCATCTGACTGGTCATCGCAGTCGAAGTCTCCATCACACCTCCAGCCAGCATTAATGCACAAGCCACTGTTGCACATGAACTCTCCAGAACGACAAGGCTGGTGAGATGCTGCAGAGATGATGAAACACAAAAAGAGCAAACTCAGACCAATGTAACATTCCCAAAGCGCCTCAGTACCAACCCTTACCCTCCATTATTAAGGAACTTGGTCCTGAATAGATTTCTCCTGGAAACTGTTGTAATTCTTGTAAGCAGAAGTGCACTGACTACACAGTTCTCATCACTATTCTCACTTTCCAGAGTTAAACAAAACCCCTGATAATGAAAGAGCCAGCTTATGTGTGAACAATTAGATTGCCATCTACACTGTAACCCCTTCTCAAGCCAATGCAAAATCCATTTAGGTTTGCAACTCTGATGCTTGGACAAGGATATCACCCTGTACTAACTTACAGCAGTCAGATTCATCAGACCAGTCCCCACAGTCATCATCACCATCACAGTGGTAGATGTCCAAGATGCAGCGTCCATACGCACACTGGAACTCCTCCAAGCTGCAGGTGGCAGCTGGAACATCTGATGCTAAAAAGGGAATCAAAGAAAAAACGTGTGAGGTGACAAGGTTTAGTCCAAGAAGCAACCTTCTCAGTCCCATAATGAATTGGCAAGCATTCAATGGAAAGGGGCTGGAAATTACTAGCCATTGCTGCATAGCTCTGCATGATTTGTATTACTGAGAGGAATGCTAGTTTTCCTTCACTGAAAAGCAGGTTAAACCTATATATAAAGACCCTCATGCAGACAATCCAGTAAATACAATTTTAAAAAAAGTTACATAGGATATTAGGCTATAAAGACCGAACTTTTCAAGAGCCATTAAATTCTAGAGAAGCAAAAAGCTATGAAGGAAGAATTGATGGGAAAGCCTCAAAAAGGATCCAGGAGTGTCACATTCCATCTTATGCTTGAAACACTATGTCTTAGTGTCCAGAAAATGTTTAAATTGTTTAATAAATCTGAGAAAAGCTAGATAGAAAATCAGACTGAAAAATAAAGAAACCCTTAGGGACAGCTCCATATTAAGGACTGAGACATGTCAGAATGCAAGGTTAAACTAAGGAGTGATTCCTTTAAAATTTTAACAAAAATAAGCACTTGAAGACCAAAGGAAGCAAGCAAGCAGCAGGGTGTCCAGGCCAGCACCTGACCTTTGAGGATTTCCCCCTCCCTTTCCTCTCAAGCTCTTGCCAAAACAACCATGCCTATTTAGTAAGGAGCACTGCCAGAGAGAAGACCCTGGGCAAAGCCAAACAAACTAATGGTCAAGGATTTGCCTACTGCTCTCTGTTCAACAGTACACTAAGTGGGAAAGCATGAAAAATATTTTGAGTCCCACAACAGAATCTGACACCTCTTCTCATACTGTCTGAAGAATGCACTGTATGTTTCAGGTATACAAGTCTCCCAACTGAGGAGTTCTCAATATAAATCTTTTAAAGAAAACAGAAAAGAAAGACTGAAAGGAAAGAGTAGTCTAGGAAGTGAACTACACCTGCCTCTCCAATCTGAGGTAATGGGCACAGCGTGAAGGCATGAACTAAGAGCTTTAATTCAGTGAGTGTCCAATGGCTGGATATGAAAATGTCTGTTAATGTGTCCCTCACCAAAGGAGCCTGAGTGTTTTGGTTTCCTTGAGAAAATGAAGTCAGTGACTTAAATTATCATGTTGTGTGATTCAATTATAACATACACATCCCCAAAACAAACAAAAAGAAAAGAAAAAATCCCACACAAATAAGAAGAGTGTAGTCCCACCTTGTCCCAGATGAATGACAAACGTGATTGTAGATAAGGAAAAGATGACAACCACATGGATGAAGATAAGAGAACAGGAGGTAGCCAAACTGAGCTTCTTAGCAAGTTACTTAAAATGTCTTATAGAGGTAACTGCCAGCCAGGACTGAAATAGCATTCCAGCTCAGGAAGAAGGGACACCACTTCTGGGTGCCCCTCCACTCCCACAGGAGGCAATGCTGGAACATCTCTCTTCCCTTCCTGAGGGTCTATTCATGGCCTTCGGTGAAGTGACAGGCAAGGGAACGAGAAAGGCAGAGAGCAAAAGGAGAGGGAGAAAGGCTGGCTTCCTCTTAGAGCCCTTTCCTGGCTTAGAAATGTTTGCAGCCCCTGGCTTTCTGCCAACTCTCATTATCTGGAGAGATAAAAGACAACTCCCCCATGCATCCACTCCCCCTGCCCTTCAGGAGCTGGCGGCCCTCATCCCCCTCCCAGAGCCTTTTGAAGTTTCCTGCTATCTAGAACAAATTCTGCAGAATGCCTTTGAGAGCAGGGTGGGGGAAGGGACCACTGCAAGTTCCAGAGACATGGACAGTGCTCACAGACACAGGAGAGAGGCAGTGTAGGTCAGAAAGGGACACAAATTCCTGTCCCACTTGCTACGAGCCTGTGAAGGCAAAGATGGAAACAACTGTTGTGGGTTCTCATGCCCCAGCCCCACCTCCCCCTTCAGCATCAGTCACTTTTTGGACAACATCCTGCAAAAAGCATTTAAGTGAAAAGAGACTGGGCGGGCAGGAGGTGTCTTCAGTGTGCAGTACCTGAGGGTGCTTTCAATAAGCAGAGTACCCCTCCACCTCCAAAATTTCAGTCAGGAATCAGACAAGAGGAAAAAGAAGGGAATAGTATTCTTGCCTTCCAGCTGCCCTTCAACTCCTCCAGTTTTATAGAGAGCTATATTCAGTAAAGCATAAACCTCCTGCTCTGACTCAAGGTCACAGCTATGGGAGGGAACAGAGAAGTAGCAAGGCACAGACGAAGTATGCCTGTGAGGTAACACAAGAGAAACACCATTCTTTTGTGCCCTCTGGGGTAGGCAGCAGAAGGCAGCATAGCTGCCGGTACGGGCAGGACTAACTTGTTTTTGTTCTCTGCTGCAGAAAACATGCCAAAACCCAAGGCAAGAGCAGGTCCAAAGGGCTATTTCCTGTGATTACAAAGAAAAGCACTTACGGCAATTCTCTTCATCTGAGCCATCCTTGCAGTCTGTGTCCCCATCACAGAACCAGTGCTCAGCTATGCAGCTGCCGTCACTGCAACGGAACTCCTTCTCTGAGCACTTTCTCATATCTGCAGAGACAGCAACGCAAACAAAGCCTTGGCTTTTTCCAGAGTACCCAGGAAAACACCACACTATCCTCCTGAAGCTCCTAGGGCACCCACAAACAAGATTGCTCATTTAACCATACATAGCCATGTCAGGCAGGGCCTGAGCAAAACCATCATTTTTCATTGAACTGACACAGAGAATCCAAAGGGACTTCACAATGGCATGACAATGAATGAAAGGTCTCAAGGGATTTTTTTTTGCCTGGCAGGTAAGGTACATAGCCCAAGATCCTAAGCAGCCAGCCCTTGGAATGGAATATCCCACAAGTTCAGCCCACAAAAGCCAGATGGAAGCCTTAGCAACATTCAGAGGATCCTAGAACTGCACAGGCTGGACTCTGCACAACTCCTTTCAAAGTACTGTGAGGGCACTATTTACATTACTCACCACACTGCTCATCACTGTTGTCCCCACAGTCATTGTCACCATCACAGTGCCATAGGCTGCGAATGCAGTATCCATTCTGACATGAGAACTCATCTTCCTCACACTCCCTTGGAGCTGCAGGGACACAACAGGGATAAGGTGAAGGCAAGGCAAGAAGATTTAGCTTGCAAAACACCAAATGTGTGACTTGTTACAAATCAAGCAACATCATCCTCCATGGACATGGTGATGCTGGAGAGCTGATTCCCCTAACAAATACCCAGGAGAGCCACTGGGAGATTTCTCAAGTGTCTCTTTTCCACTCCATTCACACGCCAACAGTACAGCAGGCTCTAAAACTTGAGAACACAAGTTGAAGGAAGTAGCTGGAGCAGAGAGATGAAGCCACCCATCCTCTGCTAGTATGTATTCTACCACAGCACCAAGCCAGACTCAAGATAACCCTGCGCAGAAAAAAGGTAATCCATGCCTCTTTTTAAATGAATTAATAATCCCTATCATTATCTAACAAATAACTGCAAGTAGTGTTGTATTTCCACCTTCTTTTCACAACAATGCCAAAGCTGTCTTCAAAGCAAAGGGCATGTTCACTGAAGGGAGGGAGAGAAAATTTGAACTTCCTCTTCTGAACACCTCAGTATTTGCAGCCTCATTCCACTCTCCTTGCCAGTCTCCTAAGGAAGCTTGTCTGCAGACCAGTAAGGAAAGGAAAGGGACTGCAAATTTAGCACCCAAGGACTTCAGTCCAAAAGAAAGCCTCCCATGGTTACTGCTAGTCTGAATAACCCCCCAGGAATCTCTCATGCACAGAACCTTGCCTTGTTCCTTTCATTAGTCTCCAAATGTTTTGATCACACCCTTCTCCACTGTTGTCTTAGATATAAGGGCATTTCAACCTTTTATGAAAAACAGAAAAACAAACAGACCCAGACCTATATACCTTTTTCTTCATAAATATATTTGAATAGACTGGAAAACTGAGCTTAGTCCTGCATTTCAGAGCATCACATAGGATGTCAACCCCTGAACTTTGCTTCCCGGTCCTTTGCCCAAAAAGGCAGGCTAAGATCAGGGATATACTGATCAGAAGTGAACTCATTTCCATGCATTTAGTGGACATGGAATACTTTACAGTCAAGAGCTGTATTTCCACATTTCTTGAGATGGGGTTCCTCCGTCAGAGTCACTCTGGAGCACCATCCACAGAACTTTGTGTAGGCAGTATCCCTACAGCACCTCCCTCTCCTCAAGGAGCCCTGTTTGAAGGGACAGGATGCTGGTGACAGCCCAGCACTGCAGAAAAGTCAGACAGTGGAACCTGAGGCCACAGGAAGTCAGCCAGACAGGCAGTTCAGTAGGATTTGGCAGGGGTTAGGTGTTTCCACTAACAGGGGAGGGCATGAAGAGCTCAGCTCAGGGAAGTGCTTCATGGGACATTAACTAGCAAGGCTGCAGGGCATAAACGGTTCTACAGCTGGATGGAGAAGCATACCCTCCCCCAAGACAGGGAGCTGAACAGCAAGCCAGGTGCCAAGGCAGGAGGGCTTACAGGTACACACCTCTGTCAGAGGCAGAATATAGCTCATTACAAGCCAGAGGTCCAATTCAGTGGATAAACTTACATTCCTGTAATAAAAAACATCAGCTTTCCCCAGGCACAGCAGGCAGGCACTGCACCCACCCTCTTCCCTCACATAGGTGACTTACGGCAGTCCTGCTCATCAGAATCATCCTCACAGTCATTGTCTCCATCGCAGACCCACGACCGCCGGATACATTTTCCGTTGTCACAGTGGAAGTCCAAGGGGGAGCAAGTGGGCAGCACTGAAAGAGCAAAGAAACACCTCATGGAGCTGCAGCCAGCTTCCTTCCTGAAAACAAAGTTCCTTCCCTCCTGAGGAAGCAGAGCTACATCTCTTAGAAACAAAAGACCAAATTTCAAGTCTTCAGGAAGAGCTGTTCCTCAGATGGGGATCAGGGTAGGTCTGTAGCTTGGCCGTTTCTCTTCCCCAGAGAAACACTGACCTTTCCACAAAAAAGTAGCTGTCGCAATTCCCCCACTGAGTTCTTTTTTCATCCTTGAGCCTGCTGTCCTCCCGTAACTGCACTTGTTTTATAACAAGCAAAATTAAACTATCAACATCTTTCCTGCATGCTTCCCAGTGCAGTTTATCCTGTTTCTATTACATAGCAAGTTCCTTAGAGTGAGAACTATCAGAAACAATGTTTTGGGGCTTGACAAAGTAACATGCTACAGTGTGTTTCAGCATGGGCACTCTGTCAGGTTTTTTGTCTAAGAAATCTGCAAGGAGAAGCTTAGAGGCAGGAATCCACTGCTAGGGATAATTTGCTGTACCTCAGGTGTGGACAACAGAGTCTAAACCTTGCTCAAGGTTTCCATCCAGAAAGGATGAAAGAAGGGGACAGACATGGGATGATGCTTGCCTACACAGGAGTCTGTTTGCAATGGAGTGGAACCACAAATCTAGTGTTTGAAGAGGCCTAGAGCCACAAAGCTGGAATTCGAGGGGGAGCATCAGCCTTGTTCTTTCCCCCACAGATGAGAGGAACACTCAACCCTGAGAGGTTCCTGCTTTTAAGTGCTGCCAGCTGTGGTAGGCAAGGGGCTGCACAAGACTGTTCCTGACAGGTGTGTTCTCTGAAGAACAGCATTCGCTCAGCAGTGTGAAGGGGCGAGGGCTAGAAAGGCTACTGCCTGAAACCCTTTCATCCCGGCCCAGCCTGCCGACAGCATCTCCCATCTGTCACCAGGCAGGCCAGCCCTTTTCTGCTATGCTGCTACTCCTTTCCCTGCCAACGCTATCCTGGAGGTGGGAGTGAGAGCAGAGGGAGGTGGGTAAAAAAGGAAGGTGAAGACAGCAGCCACACACAAAAGGAGGATGATTTAATAAGGAGAACAAATAGTCACATTTTCAGCTTTTCCAGCTTTCTCAACCCTCTGTTTCCCCTTGGCCCAGGACTGCTGCCAGTGTCCTGTTAAAGAAGCATGGATTATACATACTAAATCATTCACTGCTCTCCATAGCAAGTCCTCCAACATTTCTCACCAAGGGCCTGTCCTAAAAGCCCCCCCTCTGTAAGAATACATTAGGGCAGGTAAATTCAGACTTTCTCTAACATCCCTTTTTCTAACCACAAATTTGGATCATCTTCTCAGCGGTTCCTGTAGTGTGGCAGACATTTCTGTATCTGAGGACATCACTGCAGATGTAATTGCTCTCAACACTCAAAGAATTTGGCATTGGCCCTTGGGAAAAGGTCCTTCCCATCATGTCCAGGCTGTCCCATGCAGATACCTATCCCTGTCATATCCAGCTACTTCTAGGCCCCAGAGGGGTATGAAGGAGAGAGAAGCACAAAAATCTGTATTTTCCCTCTACAGGTTTGACAGCACCCTGGTCTTCCAATAGCTGACCCCTTTCCTTACATTGCACTTTCTCTGGGCACCTCTGTGCTGCCGCAGCAAAACAAAGAATGAGTTTCCTCTTCTTTCTCAGGGCAGGTAGAAGTAGAAAACTCTCCACTTTCCAAACTCTGCTTCCAAATAAAACCAAGACATTTTTGGACTCAGATGGTCAGTTCCACAGATCAGACCTCTCTCCCCCAAGCACAACTTCCAAACACTGCATGCGGAGAAAACCTTCCCTGGCCTCAGCTGCAATTTCAGGACTAAGACCATCCTCCCAGCATATGCTTTAGCATGACTAATCACCAAAGGACTGCACAGGAGCCACCTGGGAGCAAATTTGCATGCTCACTCTCCAGGGGAGAATTCTTCAGGCTCCCAGAGGGTTAAGCCATTAGCGCTGGTTTGAAGCGGATACCATTATCCCACTGAACTGCCGGATCCCTTCATGAGGTAACGACATAAAATGAAATTCCACCCCTACAGGGAGCAGTTCAGACAATTTCATACTCCCCCTAGATATAAAAATCCAGCTTCAAGCACAGTGGAAGAGAGCAAAACACAAACTGCCATATACAAAGGAGGACCAAATTCCCCAACCCAGCAGAGAGCAAGTGTGTGCTAGCCCAGACAACACTGGGGTGGGGGCAGGGTGGGATTAAATCCCCTTCTACAGGAGGTCTCCTTTAAAGGAGGAAGAAAAACCACAAACCCACTTGAGACCAAAAAAATCCAAACTAATGAATGAGGGCTGATGTCTCATAGAGCAGAGGAACTGCCAACAGGATCAGGGCAGGGATCCACATAGACTTGTAACCTGAATCTAATAAGGGTCAGAAACAGATGCTTCAAAAGAAAATGCAAGAAATTCTGGGAGCAGCTTTCACATGGGGGCAGTCTCTTCCTAATCCCCCTCTTCTTAACTCTGCCCTCCCAATCCCTTCTTCCCACTAAAAAGCACATTGCTTACACAGAAACATTCCTGTTTCCTTCTATTTGTTCTAAGCACATCAGGCTCCAGTTCCACTGCACAGCCCTTTGCTCTAGGGCTGTTACTAATCAGCTCTTCTGTTGGCCATTTATTACTTCATATTTTGATGAGTTTTATTCCCATAGAGCTAAAGCTGAGGCCATATCACTAGCCCACAGTGAATGTTTAGTACTGTTGTAAATACATCCAGAGTGCCTGGAAATTTGAAGTTAAGAGGAAACTCAAAAGTTAGGAGGTCACACTTAGGACACTCAAACAACCACCACTATGTTTTGTTCTGACATGATGGAGCAGCTATACAATCTGGTAAGTGTATTGCTTTTACTCATATAGCTCATTTTAAAAACCATAGTCAGAAGATGGGTACATGTGATACAAATGAAGCAGCAAGAACTCTTTTCACTGACAGAGGTGGAACAAGACCTCTTCATCTTGCTGGAGGACAAGCTGGATTAGTATCAAGAAGACTAGAAACTGAATCCCCATATTCTCTTCCCAGCTTGATATTGATGCATGACCATGGGACAATTCTGCCTCTTTAGTCCCCCTTCTCCAACCTGTAAAATGAAGGCTACTTATTTCTTTCTAAGACAGCTGCAAGTCTTTCATAGGTATCGCTTCCACTGATAAGAAAGCAACCACAGACTGTACTAACATGCTTTCACCAGTACTCATAGCAGGATTAGGCTATGCCAACAGTAAACACAGTTAAGCTTCAACCCCCCTTCTCTGCTTCTCTGCTCAGTTCCAGCTTGGTCTCTTCATATCTATGCAAAGAAATGATATTTTCCTAAAAGAGATGAGCAAAGGCAAGTCCCAGGATGGAGCTGAAGGCAGGAAAATGCCCAGACAGACAGGGACTAACTTGCCACCCCAGGCAGAGCCAGAGGCAGGATGGGGAGCAAACCCAAGGAAGGGGAGCCAGTGGGAGGAACTAGGCTGGGCAGCAACAGCTAAAGAGAGCACATCTGTCAACTGACAGTGAGCAATACAAAAAGGCCTTTGAACTTCCAACCATTTCCCTGAGCTCATCCCTCTGCATGGTCACACTGGACATCATCCAATGTTTCAGCAAAGCTAGGTCTATCATAAGCCTGCTATTCCTCCCCCTCTCCCAACTCCTATTACACAGGACACTCTTTTATTGCCAAGCAGAAGGAGAAGGGGGAGGGCGGGGGAAAAGGGAAGTTTATAAGGTGAAACGCAGACTGAATCACGTCCCACTGTCCTTTGAACACTTTATCCCTGTTGCCTGTGGTGAGCAGGTTGCTTTGTACCCAAGGATAGCAAGCAACTGGTGTTCAGAGCTCTGGAACGCAGAGAGGCTTGAACAATACTGGCTGCTTAATTAGACAAATGCTCATTCACATGAAGAATGAGAAGTTAATTTAAAAAATAAATACAACAACAACAACAAAAAAAATCATGCTACCTACATTAGAAAAGTGCAGCCTGACCCCCAGCTATGTCCATACTCATGCATGTGTATAAACACATACATACCCACAAACAGGCCTGTTTGCTGAGATCTGCAGCACAGAAGGCAAGAAGTCCAGGGACAAAAATAAAGGAGGTTAGTCCACTCTCAGGAAGAAAAAGGAGACACTGCATTTTACTAACAAACATTTTGGAAAACCTAATTCCAGAATGACATAAAATGTTATTGCACTGCTGAACTGTATTTAAGGATGTTGCCAGCCAAAAGAAAACAAAGAAAAAAAGAAAAAAAAAAGAATTAGAAGAGTATCAGCATCCAATCTTTCACAGCCCTTTGATCACAAGCACTCTGCCCGAGGGGGCATTGCATTAATTCTGGTGCCTTTTAAAGGAAACACACATACTCCAGGCCCCATAAAATGACAAAGCTGCAGATACGGAACTGGTGTGTTTTCAACAGAATATTGAACTCTTGACAAGAGTTCCTTTTTTGTAAAACTTGAAGTTTAGAAGTGAAGCTTCACCTGAGCCATTGCATCTGAGCTCAAGATTCGTGATAAAGTGAACAGCAGAAGGAAATTTTTTTCTTAAGTTTCCACTATTTTTAGTTAAAGACCTGTGAGATTTTTATCCTAAAGTCACCTTAAAAATTTTTGTTGTGAGGCTGATGAGCAGGTTATACTGATAGTCCTGCCTGGCAAGGAAGAGACCCTTTACTGGGCTTGAATGAGCTGTAGTTCAACAGGATCTGTGTAGATTTCTCCATGAGATGGGAACAACAGATCACTTTCAGTAAACTTTATGGTAAAAGAAGTAAATTTTTCTTCAGTCCTTTTAAATGAATAAGTATTACACAACTGCATGAAGCTAAGCAAGCAAGTCTGTGTCCCAAGAAGTAATACATTTACAAGTTAGTTATGTATGATACAGATCCAAAATTCAGAGCAAGAAGGCTCTTCTGGGGAGATTCGGTGTATCTTATGAGAAACAGAACTATTTATCAATCCTCAGGCCAAGTTTACTCAGTTGTCCTTTCACCCTTGCCACAGGAAGTAAGACTCATTCACACCACGCAGGACTTCAAAGGACGTGCAGGAGGGCAGAATGAAAACCATTCCTCCGCTTGCATACGGCTTTCGTTAGGGACAGGCCAGAGCAGTCTCTGTTGGCACAAGGCAGGAAGGCAGCTGAACTACTCTGTGCATGTGTAGCAAGGGCTTCCAAGCCAGACACTGCCAGCAAGCCAGAGAGCTGACACCAGACAAAGTCTATGGAGCTGGCATGACAGCTGGCAGGTTGCATATTGCTATTATTACTACAGCACTCTGGCTTGTAAACATGATCCAGCACAGGAAGCAAACATGTCACAGAATAATTGGCTTCCATCACAGCAGGGCTTCAAATTTGCAAGGAGAACAGTTTCTCTCACAGGTAAGCAGAGGCATGGCTCTCCCAAAACCAATGGAAAATACCTACGGAGAGGCAGACATTCCGAGGACACCAATACAAGTGTAAAGTGTCTGGTGTGTATGGAAACAGTGACAGTTGAGGAAAAATTTAGTGCAACCAACTCAAGAAGTGGTAATTTGTTTTACAGTATGCAAGAGAATATTAAAAACCAAACAAAGTAAAACACACCATATTTTAAGAATTTTTCTCAAAACTGAAAAGATCTCTCAAAAGGAGTGTTTCCTGTGTCTGCTCTTGTTTTTCATAGCTGTAACTCCACTCACTGCCAAATATTTTGCCTTTTTTTTTTACACCACACACTGCATTTCAAGCTGTTATTCTTTAACCAAAATGACAGATTACCCATTCAAGCCTAGAAAATCGCATTAATACAGAATTTAGCAAACTCCAATCAACTACTCAAGCATATAGGCAGTACTACATAGACACAGGTGCAAGACTGAATCTTGACTTGCTAAAGCAATTTTCACCTTAACCCCCAGCCTGTTTAACTCTCCTGCTTTATTAGTCCAGTAGTCCAATGTCTTCATATTTTCCTCTCCTCTTCCAAGGAAGCAGACAGAACTCTCTCAGGAACTCATTCTTCTTGTTGTATTGGCTTACAGTATGCATATGAGCATATGACACATATGAAGAAAATGACATATGACACACTGAAGAAAAGTACACCTTAAAAAGGTATGGTTGCAGCTTTATTTCTCTGCAAAGTTTGGATATTCATAGGAGAAAAAAGAAAATCCAGTAATGCTAAAACTAGCTTGCCGCAGACCAGTGGAAAGGTGGGATTCCTTGCAAACACATCTGTTCACTCTGCCAGTCAGAGACATCTGCTTGATATTTTAATTCCTGCCTGTAAAACTCAGAGCTGCACATCCATAGAATTGCTGGAAAAGAACCTCAATAGCTTTAGCATCTCAGAAGAGTCCATATAAAGTGGTTGCACAGACTGAGGTACATAAGTCAGAACAAACAACTGGAGAATGAAGACTAGCGCCCCATGGATTTTGAGGCATTTTTTAAATAGGCCTTTAGTATATCTGGGGCTTGCTGGATAACTTCATCAGGACAATCCAAACCTTTAGCTCAGTATTTGTATTTAAAAGAAATGTACTAATTTCAGTCATAAATAAAACCATAAATCAAGTTCAAAACAGAGAAGCTCGAAATTTCACTCCAGTCAGGAAACTGTATGCATGTCACGGACAAACAGCCAGGGAAGGAAAGAAAAATTGGTGAACCAACTGTTCTCATGTACTATGTTTATCACTGCTGATTTGTGAGAAGCTTAAATTGATTTAAAGTTTAAGTTCCTGTTCCAAGGGGCTCAAGCCCCACCCCTGCTCTTGCACTCCTGCTGCCCTGTTTAAGCTTGGCACAGTCAGCAAACAGAGAAAATGGAAAGTTAACCCCACAAACAAGTACACCTTCACAAAGCTCCTGTAGGCCAAGCAAAAGGGAGGGATTTAGCAAGCAACCTGCTCTGACGAAAAGGTTCAGTGCTATAATAACTAAGCAAGACAGGAAACAGCACAGACAACTACCACAAACTTACACTGTAGAGTTGATCTAGTTTTTACAAGCCAAGAATAGTATCATACCTGGATACATAATGAGCAGCTACTCAGAGCAAGATATAACAGGCTTAATGGAGTAAGTGTTCCTAGGGCTCCTCCACTGCAACCTTGCATGTGTGTGCTGAAGTCATGCACTTAAGCAATGGGGCGAAAGATGCCATAGAAATGTTAACTTTTTATTTTTGCTTTCTTCTTTCCACTAAATTGCACTTCAAATACTGCCGGCTGTCAGCTGAAAAACTTCTCTTTTTTGTATCTATTCTACCAGGATGCAATATTTAAAAAGGCAGCTCCTATTCTAGTCATTCCCCTCGAGTCACTTTTCTACTCTGTATAAACGGAGCTCTTTGTCTCCCCTTCCATCTTGTCAAACCTACCATCCTTCTCTGTACATGCTAGCTTTCCTCTATCACTAAATTGCAGAGACCAACAGCACAAGCTATATCCTGAATAAGATCACAGAATCACCAAGGTTGGAAGAGACCTTCAAGACCATCTAGTCCAACAGTCAACCTAAACTACCCCTAAGCCACATCCTCAAGTGCCACATCCAGACACCTCTTAGACACTTCCAGAGACCATGACTCCACCACCTCCCTGGGCAACTTATTCCAATGTCTGACCACTTTTTCAGTGAAAAGTTTTTCTTCTAATGTCCGATCTTTACCTTGCCTGGTGCAACTAAAGGCCATTTGCTCTCATCCTTTCACTTGAGACATGGTAGAAGACACCAACCCCCACCTCACTACAACCTCCTTTCAGGGAGTTATAGAGGGCAATGAGGTCCCCCAAGGCTCCTTTTCTCCAGACTAAACAACCCCAGCACCCTCAGCTGCTCTTCATGATACATGTGCTCCAGACCCTTCACCAGCATCATGGCCCTTCTCTGGATGTCCTCCAGCACCTCAGTGTCCTTCTCATAGTGAGGGGCCCAAAACTGGATACAGCACTTGAGGTGTGGCCTCACCAGTGCCGAGTACAGGGGGGCAGTCACTGCCCTGGTCCTGCTGGCCACGCTATTGCTGATCCAGGCCAGGATGCCATTGGCCTCCTTGGCCACCTGGGCACTGCTGGATCATGTTCAGCTGCTGTCAACCAGCACCCCTAGGTCCTTTTCTGCTAAACAGTTTTCCAGCCCCCCTTCTCCCAGCCTGCAGTGCTGCATGAGGTTGATGTGGAACCTCACACACTTGGTCTCAGCCCATCGACCCAAACTTTTCCTCATCCACTAAGTGGATCATCTTGTCATAGAAGGAGATCAAGCTGCTTAAGCAGGACCTGCCTTTTGTAAAACCATGTTGTCTGGACCTGATCCCTGGCTGTTCTGCACATTTTGTATGATGGCACCAGGATGATCTGCTCCATGACCATCCCTGGTACCAAGGTCAGGTTGACAGGCCTTTAGTTTCCTGGATCATCCTTCCAACATAGATGGGTGTTATATTTGCTGATCTCCATTCAACTGGAACTTCTCCGGTTAACCAGAACTGCTGCTAAATTATTGAAAGTGGGTTGGCAAGTTCTTTCACCCTCATTACTTTTAGGTGCATCTCATCTGGGCTCACAGACTTGTGGGTGTCTAATTAGCATAGCAGGTCACTAACTATTTCCTTCTGGATTATGGGGGCTTCACTCAGCTCTCTGTCACTAAGTTCTAGCTTGAGGAACTGGATATCCTGAGGACAACTGGTTTTGGCATTAAAGACTAAGGCAAAGAAGGCATTAAGTAACTCAGCCTTTTTCTCATTTCCCTGACACTATGATACCCTCCACATTCAGCTAAGGGTGAAGACTCTTCTGAGCCCTCCTTTTGCTGCCAATGTATTTATAGAATTTTTTTTTGTTGTCTTAACTGCAGTGGCCAACCTTCTTAGAAACTGTAAATTAAAAAAGGCAGAAGTCAAACCCAGTTCCCACATTCTCTGCATCACTTTATATTCTGCCTCTTATATGTCTACCTCTATTTTATATTCTTCCCAACCTCCACTGCCTGAGAATATCAGCAGATTGCTCACAGTTCAGTACTGCTTCCTAGTTTGTACAGCTTCCATTCAAATAGCTACAGGCCAAATCTCCTTAATATATTGTATCTCCTTAATATATTATATCTTACTGTGCAAGACCAAAAGGTTCCTCTCTTTCAGGCCACAGAGAGAGAGACATGATGCAGCAGTAGATGCCAAGAGAAGAGTGGAAGAAAGTAGCATGAAAATAAATGTTCTTCCTCAAAACACAAAATCTGCCTCTATTTGTAATACAAGACTTCCCAAACAGGAGGTGGCTTATTCATCTTTAACAGCCCTTAGTGGATTATACATCCATAAACTTGTCAGATTGTTGTTTGAGAATGTTTGAAATTTCAGAAGCAACGTTTTGTGGCAAGGGGATTCACAGTTTAGGCGTATGTTGTATGAAGCAACTCTTGTTAGCTTTGAACCACCTCCTGCTAGTTCCTATGGAAGATCTTACCTCTCCCGCCCCCAAGTCCTACCATGCCTGCTTAGCTTAAAACTTTTGGTGCTGGAAGTTGTTGAATTACAAAGAAAATCATACCAGCAAGTATCACTTGTCTAAATTGTTACTGAGCCCACCAAGAGAAAAGTCAAAACAATCCCACCACCATCCCCCAATCTCCTCGCCTGCCTGCAAAAAAAAACCCACACAAAAAGGGAATTTTCCTCTGTGCTTAGTAAGAAGCCAGTAAAACCAGCTTAGCTATTGGATGTGCCTTACCCCCCCAAGACTCAAGGTCTTCCACATTGCTCAATGTTTGCAAATTTTTAAGAAACAAGAATTGAGAAGGAAGCAAATTTTCACAAATTGGGTTGATATCTCCCACATTTAAGGAAGAAGAGATTCTTTAAGATAATATTTAAAAGATGAGGAAAGCTCCTTTCCATACTGTAATCAACAGCAGAAACCAGGGAAGGTCAGAGAAAGATCCAGCAGAGGAAGATAAATTTCTCTCTCATGTTCATTGACAGAAGCCTTAAATTTTCAGCTCTAGGGAAACTTTTAGGAAAGGAGTTTCATGAGACCAGGCCTTTTTTTCCACTCTTCAATTCTACTATGCTCTGTGAAATCCAAAGAGATGAGGCAAAAAAGGAACTTCCGTATGTCTCCACGGAAAGAGGCTTTCTCTATTCATCTCTATCATGCTACACCCACTCAGAGTGACATTTCACATCAGTTCTCACCTAGCTGGGCTCAGCTACACGGATGCCAACACTATGCAGATACATAGTAGCTGCAAGGTAACTTCTCTCTGCACATCCCAAGACCGATGAATGTTATTTCAGTGTTTGCCTTTCCCTCCCTTCATAGGGCAGCCAGGAAAGGAACTGGAATGTTACTTAAGAGGGCAGACACCCTCAATATGCCTCTTCACACTGTTTATTTTCCATTAATATTTACAGCAAAATCATATAATTTAATTCACAGACAGTGTTCTTGCAAGGGTGGAAAAATGAGAGGTACTGTTCTCTGTCCTGCCTCTCCCTCTAACATATTCATGTCCAAATGCCATCAAAAACCAGCTGCAAAAAAAGCCAAAGTTGGGCTTTCACTACGTTTTTTATCAGTGGACAATGGCTTTGTCAGACTCCGAGTCAGTCAAAAGTAGGTCATCTACACTCGAAAACTTTAGTCATACAAATGGTAGCGTGTGCCTGTAAAACAGAGAAGCACCTGCAGAGAAAAAGATACTCAGTTTTCCCAAACACAAGTCAAGGATGATATTCTTACTGCAGCCATCTTCATCACTGTGGTCCCCACAGTCATTGTCTCCATCACATTGCCACTGAGCAGGGATGCACGTGCATTCACCAAAAGCACTGACAGCACAGGTAAAATGATTACGTCCACAGGAGCACTCAGTGCTACTTGCAACACCTGTAAAGGAAGAAAAAAAGAAAGAATGAAAGACGTTTTGAACACATCCCATCTATTTTAGAGTAAACATTAAATACAAAGTGACATCACAACTCTTCTCTGTGTACACACTACTGTGTATGAACACATCCTCGACTACAAAGGAACATATACACCCTCCTCACATTGCTGAAATTGGAGATCAATTACTATGCAGTTTCTTGGAAAGGGGCTCTTTGAAGGCAACAGCAAAGTGCAACCTGCCAAAAAGAGACTTGGGAATCAACTGAAAAATAATTCAGCACTAATCACAAACATTCAAGGAATGCCAGGTATCAGAACACCCTTTATATTTTACAAACTCAGTCTGCTCCTAGACCACAGTGCTGCTGCTGCTCTTCACTTAGTTCTGACAGCACAATACATGGGGAAACTCTCTGATGTAGCATCCTTGCTATTTGAAGGGTCTTCTCCAAACCCTGAACTTTTCAGATGCAAACCTTTTGCATGTCACTATTGTAGACATTTCAGACTCCAGTGAAAGTGGAAAAAACCCCTTTTATTATTTACCTGTAAGCATTAAACTGTGACACTAGGCTGTGCATAACTAACATTTATAAGAGCAAGAGGATTTTCAACTTTACAAACTGACAAAAAGAAAAAGCAGTCCAAATGATAATATATAATCTGATAAGAGTACTTTTTTCCAGCCTTAAAGTTAGCCTAAGGACCTCCCAGCCCTCCTTTCCCACCTTCAGAATAATACTCTAACACAGTTCTTGACTCTCACCCCTGTGCAAATGCAACTATTTATGATATTACCCCACACTTCCTCTTAAAAAAATCTCTGCCTTGAGAAAGAAAAGGCTATAAACCACCCCCCCAAAAGGAAAAGGTCATGCCTGAACTTCTGTCTGACATTATCTAGACAATCTATATAATCAATATCACTGTTAAACAAATGATTATTCTATCAATCATCAACTCCCTCAGGCTAGTCTGGTTGGATTTTTGCATGGTTCCTTCTTTCTTCAATTCAAACAAACCTAAAGCTCTTAGATTAAACAATAGATCATAAGGAAAGAATTACAGAGAAATACCTGCCCCAAGTGGTAATCACATACATAGTGAACTATTTTCAGACTTTTTGATTTCATTGGATCTCACTGATACATCTAGTATACCTGTGATTAATCATAAACTGTATCAATCTAAGCAAAAACAAAAAAACAAGCCTCATAATTTCCTTATTTTCCATTCTAATTGAGAAAAGCCATAGCTGCAAAATTGATGTAACACTTCGGCAACTCTTTCAACAGTAGAAATCCCTCCAGTGAAGATATTTACTAGTGCAAATAAAGCAAAGATTTAAGTTCAGAGGGGATGCATTTCTTCCTTGAAAAAGGATTACATTATGTTTCTTCTGCAACAAAACTGGCTGAAGAGGTTTCTGCCAGCCTCAGCTGCCTGCTCGCAAATACTACACTGCAGGTTGCAAGGCCTTAACTACAAACTATTTTCCAAGCTGAACTGGATCAACAAATTGGTTGTGGGATTTCTGTTCAGTCTGTTATGGGCTTAACAACCTTTTATTCTTTCACTCATGTCCACTACAAGTTATCTCTGAAAGGTTTAGTACAAAACATACATCTCAAGGTATTACCTCATACAACAGAGAAAGCAGCCAACATCTGGTGTAACAAGGGATAAAGGCTAAAAGAACAGGAGGCGAATAAGGAATGAAAGAGGGCAGAGTGGTAAGATCTTCAGAGGACTTACCAGATATGGCCAGAGCAATGGTTGGCTCAAAAAGACAGCTTATGGGTGATGTAGTCAGAAGGCAAAAAAAGCAACAGTCATCTCTAAGGAAAAGCAATTCATCATCTTTGCAACATTTCAGACTAGTAGAAATAAACTAAAGGAAATTCAGAAGGACCACAGCCACCCACAAAAATCAAACAGGTTTCTTCAAACTGACAACACAGAAAATTCAGAACAAACCATCTTCTGCTGTCACCTACAACCTTTTAAAAAGGCAGAACCAGTTGTATATTGCATCCAAAGGAGCTGCTGTTTAAGCTATCTTTTCCAAAGCAATTTTCTACCATTATCCTCAAAAGCACTTCAAAACACTCATCCCAGCTATTTTAGGCTCCAATACCCCTTCCTGTTGGAGTACACAAGACCACTATCATTTAGGTTGGAAAAGATCTCTGAGGTCACCAAGTCCAACCATTAACCCAACACTGCCGGGTTCGCCACTGAACTGTATCTCTAAGTGCCACATCCATATACCTTTTAAATACCTCCAGGAATGGAGACTCTACCATTCCCTGGGTCGCCTGTCCTCCAGTGCTTGACAACCCTTTTGGTGAAGAAATTTTCCCTAATATCCAATCCAAACCTCCTCTGACACAACTTGAGGCCATTTCCACTGATCCTGTCACTTTGTAACTGGGACAAAAGACACCTACTTCCCTGCAATCTCCTTTCAGGTAGTAATGGAGAGTGATAAGGTCTCCTTGAGCCTCCTATTCTCCAGGCTAAACAACCCCAGCTCCCTCAGCCCCTCCTCTTAAGACTTGTTCTTTAACCCTTTCACCAGCTTTGCTGGCCATCCCCATGAGCAGCATGGCAGTGCAGCTCTGCAACAGCAAAGAAAGAATTAGTGCAGCTGTCGCAGTCTGCAAACTGTAACTTAATCTGCTGTATTGTCAAACACACAGTTCTCTTCAAAGTTGCTACTAATATTAGGTTAGCACACACATACTAAATCTGTTCTTCTCACCTCATTAAAGTTGCTATGTTCCATCATCTCTGCTTTGTGATTTTACCATGCTACTGAAACTGTTGGAAGCTGAAGGACACACATTATGACCCAGACACCAACATTCTCTCATATGCACTGGCTGGTGTCTGTAGTGCTATTATGTAAGCATATTTTGCTTAACTATTTTGAATTACAGCCTTTGCAAATCTAATGGTTTGTCATTTGTGACCTTTAGGGGAACTAACCTTCTCGTCATTATAAATCATGATCTACCCTCGTTTTGCACTTGTCAAGTAATGCACATGATTGTTCAGAAAGCATACCAATTTCAGACTATGAACAGTATCAGAAGCCAATCCTGGATGGCTTGTCTTTCCAAGCAAAAAGAACAAGGTGAATGAAAGCTGGCACTCCTGAAAGCAGCAGGAATTTTCTCAATGATTTCAGCGTGGATAGTATTTCACCTTTGGTGTCTCATGATTATTTCCCAGTGCTCAGAGCTCCAGTGACACTACCCTGTATCTGTAACAGTAGAGGGTCAGGAAGGACAAAGATGAGAAGCATGTTTTTTCCAGCTCCAAGCGGAAGTGGTGCACTTGGTGTGAGAAGCCTTAGCAGAAGACCTACTCTCTTACCTCAAAGTCTCATTAAACACTGGCAGTGTGAGACAGAAGACTAACCAAGAGCACATTTAAAGCTCCAGTGTCACGTTTCAAGCCCAGTTAGTCAGTGGGCCAGGAACAGGACGGAAATCAGTGCTTGCCGTTCAGGCAACTGGACCAACAATCAAAGTGGACATTTCTAATTGCACTTCTACACATTATTCTGGAGCAGGAACAATGAGAGGCACCTCTGGGCTTACTAATGACAAATATTTTTCCTGGAACTTTTCATCACATTGCAGGCTTGGACATTTTACTAACTCTCTGTATCCAAAAATCTTTTCACTTATGCAGGAGGGAAAACCCCGACATATTTTAGCACTGCAATATATACAAAACAATACAAAAAAGCTAAACAGAGATATTGCCACGTGCTGAGCTGATATCACTCAATTTTCCTGGCCTCTCCTGATACCTCATGTGATCACAACACGAATTTCCTACTCTCTCACTTGCCCGTGGGTACAAACAACCAAAAAATCATCTTCACTGTCTGTAGTTTGGTTTCCTTCAGATGCATAGCAGCAGGATTCAGTAACCAAACAGTTTTCTGGCAAAGTATACAAACAACCTCCAGATTTTAAAAACAGGAAGTCAGTCTAAACACAGGCCTCATACTTAACATCTGCCATCACCTTTAATTTAGCATGGTATGCTCAGTTTCTTCAGATTCCTTCCAAATATCCTCCACATCTTCAAATTCATCGGAAAAATGAAATGTCTCCTGAGGAAGGGTGAGTTGCCCCCACCCCCCTTAATAGTTAGGATCTGTGTAGTTTTATGCCTAAAATTGGAAAAGCAGTTATGTCATTTCTGGCTGAAAAGCAGAAGTCAATTATCATCCTGTTATTTCTGCATATCTTTCTGGTGGGGGCGAGGTGGGGGGCAGGGCTGCTTTAACAGTAAGTTGTTACTCTGCTTCCCTTACCTCCCAGCAACTCTTCATCAGGCCAAACAATACAGGCCCATAAAGCAAAACCTAATATTAAGGTCATTTGCAACCCTCAGAGCTATTACAGAGCAGGCCTGTATTTGCCACAGATTCATAAAAATATTGACATTACAAAGAAAAGTAGACAGGATAATTATGAAACAGGACTCTGTAGCGGTTGCTTTGATTGAAACGGCAGATTTTTGGGTGGAGAGTAAAAACACTGTTTTGTTTAAGTCCTGATGGCATGCTTTATTCCAAAAAGAAAGATGCTAACCTGCTCCATCTTCAGTAAAAATAATGACACATGGCAGCTCTTATCATTATTTTGCAGCAATTCAACCTTTGACAGGCTGTTGCTTCAACATAGAATCATGCAACAGTCCAGTTTGGAAGGGACCTCAAAAGATCACCTGGTCCAACCTTTTGTGGAAAATGGAGCCTGGATGAGACTATCCAGCACCCTGTACAGTTTCATCTTGAGAACCGCCAGTGATAGGGACTCTATCATGTCTCTGGGGAGGTAGTGGGGAGGTAGCATGATTGTTCCCACTGTAAGAAAGCATCTTTTGTTGAGATGAATACATTCCTGGTCTGTCAGTCTCTGGTAGCATTCTAGCACTATCAGAATTTTCTCATATTCACATACGGATGAAGTTTCCTCAGTGAACAACTGCAAAAGATCCTGGCTTCAACAGTCAGCACCGTGCTGCCTTTCCAAATTTTCTTTTACCCAGGTATCAAGAACCAGCTACATAAAAAAGACTCTTCCATTCCACATCACCCTGTTGATTGTATCTTTTCCCTCTGATCCTAACACAGAACCTCTTACTGTTATTTTCAAAATCAGTAGTAGAAAGTTTACAGCCGTCAGTTTGTTTGTATTGCCCTCCAATTCTTCATGTACCTGTAACATGGGATAGCACAGCTAAAACGATGGCTAAGTATCCAGTAAGTTCTTCTATGCTGCAAGGAAAATAGCACCAATAGCTTTAGAAAAGCCAGAACTACAAACATATTTGGCATTATTTACAGTTGCAGACTGTTCAGCTCAGAATCAGAAGCCTCCAGAAAGAACAATCATTCTCTTGGTCCAGGACTGAGTAATATATGGATCTGGGTTTCTCTCCCTCCATGGACAGGCACCTAATTCTGGCCTACAGAAGACCTTCAATGGAAGGCAGAGATCTTTCTGCAAGCTTCATTATTACAAGAGACACAACTAAAAATATGACAATACCATCTTTTATAATTTTAACTCTACCATAGAAAAATGATGGGAGGACAAAAGGTATAAGTGGATATTGAACGAGTGTGAAAATACAGGACACATATTTGACACTTAGAGTGACAAAGAGGGAAAAAGAAATCCAGAACTGTGTAAAAGAAATGGAATACGATTAATGGAATTAAAGGCAAAAAGAGAGAACTGAAGTCCTAATAGTGATGGGTGTAAGGCTATAGTTTTTTTTCCACAGAGAAAGCATGGAAGGGTATCCCCAGATGCATTTTTGAACAAATCTGGAATAAGCATCCGGCTTCAACAGAGGCACTGAATTTCTTTCTTCTGTCTTTTAAGAACTCATGAGCATCTGATTGTTTACTTGGGGTTAAAATTAGTGAATTCTGTAGCATAGCCTTTAATAGTCTTTTTAACACTTTTCCCACCTGTTGTTAGAAGGCCTGTGTCAGATAACAATTTTCTCTCTTTATCCACTTCTAGGCCAGGCTCGCTTTTGCATTCCCATCACATACACACCTTGATAAGGGCAGATGTTGGACATGTCAGATGGTCTTGAACATAGTTCAGATGATACACTTTCCTTCCTTGTCCAGCACTTCCCTGAATTCCTACAGCAAAGAAGCTCAGCTTTATTTGCTTGCCTGTCTTGAGGGAAAATGAAAATTTTGGATTCCTCTCTTACCCAAATAGCAGTTTCCAGTGAAGGAAAAAGTACAGTTAATCCGGCTTTAGAAGAGGGATTTGCTGACCATTGTTTAAACTCAGAGCTCTGCTGGCAGACACAGCAAAGGCAACATTAGCACAACAGCCTGATGTCAGAAGGGGCACCACGCGCTGATAAAAGCCAGCAGTTTTTTCTTCTTACTCCCATTATAGAGGCATCTGAAGCAGTTCTGATTGGGTACATGGTCTTCAAGTTGTTGAAGCCCGGCTTGACTAAAGTTAACATCACTAGGAAGAGCAATCCAAAAGTTTTCGAAGCTCTAAATGGAATTGTTACACTTTTTTTTTGGAGGAAGTATGTGATAGTGGTAAAATTAAGGAAAAAAAATAAGACATAAAAAACCCTCAACAAGACCACATGAACCAGAGAAGAGATTGAAGATGTTACAACTTTTTGGTAACGGAGTATGGTGCCTACTTTGGCAGTCTCCAAGTGAGAATGAAAGTTTCCCAGTCCTAGAAGTTCCCCTTTCAATTTGAAAAAGCAGGGATACCTCAATCCTGAACCAGCTTGTTCTCAATTAAACACATGACTGAACAAAGTGCTAGGGAGACGCACGTTATCAAGCACAATCGCCCTCAGTTACCATATTAAACTGCACAACTACATACCTTAGACCTCAAAAATGTTACACTTAATATAAGCACAAGGAATAGAAAGCATAAGGAAGAGAAATTCCACAGGGCATCTGCTAATTAGGACTTGAAGAAAATAAGGGGTGCAACAAAGTGCAAACTGACTGTTGTTGCAATGGGTATATGACTGAGGTAGAGTGAGACTGGAACAGAAGCTGTATTTTCAGAAACACTGCACGGGGAGTAAAATAGGAGGACTTCAAAAACATGCTTGAGTCTCTGAAGCCCAATTCTGATCCCACAGAAGTAAAGACCAGCAATCCCACTGAAAGCCGCTATCTGCACCCAGGGAATAGGAAAGCATTTACAGAAACAACTATTGAAAAAAAAAAATAGAAGAAGCATTTGATTTGAACATAAAAAACCTCAAGGATCAAGAAGCAATTGTTACAGTTCCTTCTTCCAAAACTTTAAAGTCATAAATGAATACCTTGCAATAATCAATGTGACTATAACTGAGGTCTCTAGATACTTGTCCTAACTTTATCCATATCTTCCTACAGCACTTGACAAAATTACTTCTTCCCTTCTAGAATTGGGTATAGTACTATTATGCCACCACAATGTACTGAGGCTTAGTATTTAATCTGTTTCTACATATACAGAGTCTTTGAACAGAAGGTGCATTATTATTGCCATGAAATCCTACTCAAAATCTTATTCAAATTGGCTGGGTTACCAGCAAACATAGATCAAAAAAGCCAGCTGAAGGACCATAAACAAAAGATAATGAGATATGGCAGCAAGTCAAGCTGCAGGGGGTAGAGATAGCTAGTAGGTATTATAGGGATCAGCATTAGGTCCAGTCCCATTAAATAACTTCATTAATGATCTGGAAGAAAGAATAAGTATCAAGTTAAAGGAGCCTGAAAATGATACCAAAATAGGAAATATTCTGCTCCAAACACAGCAGAGGAAAAAGAAGTAATATATAAGGGACCTTAGAAGATTAGAATTATGGGCAGGAAATTAAGATTCAACCTTCAAAAAATATTTTTTTAAAGCTAGTGCATCTGGTGGAAAATTAATTTGAAACAGATTGAACAAATTAATAGAAAAGGCTGGGATGCAGCAATGCCTGGAAAAATCAAGGAGCAATAATAAAAGACTAGCCATTTGTTTCTGCTATGACACAATATGGCAGCCAAAAAAACCCCTTTAAGCTAAATATGCATAATTGTCACATCATGGAAGAAGAAACCTTCCCCCCATTTGCAGAAGTGGAATATAAGATGAAGGTCCATACTGAGGCTTGTACAGGGAAATGAAGCAACATATTCTAACCACAGTAACAAAACATTTATCAAAGGTGTGTTACAGCACACGGTTCCCTCAAGACTCCAAAAAGATTCTGTTTGAAGCCTGAACTAACATGGTATATTTTTATTCCCTGCTGACTATTTAGTTCTTGAAATCAGACAAAAGGCAACAACTATCAATTCTATGAATTTTTTTTCTGAATAGGAAATATATTATCCTCTGTTTCCTGAGCAACTTTTTAGTTGCCTATGGAAGTAACTCATGGAAGACAACACATGAAGTCCCAGTATAGAAACAGGAACCTTTCAACCACTAAACCATGTTAAACACATCAAAGTCTCAGCCTAAAGTTCTTGTCCAAAAGTAGGCATTAAGTATCAGGTAAATGACAGCTATTTCAAATTGACTGAGGAATTTTAATAGGCAAGGCTAGACAGGAGAAAGTTGTATCTGAGTGACCACATCTGGAGTGCTGTGTCCAGTTCTGGGCTCCTCAGCACAAGAGACATGGAGCTCCTGAAGCGGGTCCAGTGGAGGGTTATGAAGATTAAGGGGCTGAAGAATCTCTCTTATGAGCAAAGGCTGAGGGAATT
Source organism: Edolisoma coerulescens (assembly GCA_013397115.1). Taxonomy (NCBI): domain Eukaryota; kingdom Metazoa; phylum Chordata; class Aves; order Passeriformes; family Campephagidae; genus Edolisoma; species Edolisoma coerulescens. The sequence goes on along the minus strand of VWZW01003563.1, from coordinate 1,357,348 downwards.
GGGCCTGTTCAGCTTTGAGAAGAGACAGCTGAGAGGGGACCTCATCAATATCTATCAGTATGTGAAGGGAAGGTGTCAGAGGATGGAGACAGGCTCTGCTCGGTGGGGCCAAGCAACAGGACAAGAGGCAGCAGGCAGAAACTGATGCACAGGAAGTTCCACTTAAGCATAAGAACTTCTTTTCTGTGCAGGTGACCAAGCACTGAACAGGTTACCCAGAGAGGTGTGGAGTCTGCCTCACTGGAGATACTCAAAAACTATCTGGATGCAATCCTATGCCATGTGCTCTAGGATAACCTTGCTTGAGCAGGAGGTTGGACTAGAATATCCACTGTGGTCCCTTCCAACCTGACCCATTCTGTGACTTTTTCCCCCAGCCTTCCCATCAGAATCCTATTCAGCTCTTTCCCAGGAACACCAGAACTACTTTATAAGAACCTGGTAAAACACCTCAACTCTAATTTCCAGATCTTTTGGCTGAAATGTGACCATACAGTGAGACATTTGGCATATTTTAATAGCCAATAAATGGCAAGTGTCCTTTCGGTAACTACAAGGTTCCCTCAAACATTTGGAACTGGCAGGGGAGTAGAAAATGCAGGTTTTGTTCTGTAGCTCCACATGCCTGTCAATCACTGTTGACATCCAAGAAACCAAGCACCATATCAGCCTGCTTCAAACATCATGTCCAATATTAACAGAAATAGCCCTTTTAGAAATGGCTTTGAGCCTTTCAAAACATCAGAATTCAATATGATGGTTCTCCCACTCTCTCTACAAATGTGTACAAAAACATTAGATGGTGTGAGCATCTGTTTGTTTTACCAAGAATCTATGAAGGTGCAAAGACCTCAGAAAGCCATGAGCTGCAGTATGCTACCTCTGACATTCTGCTTCTTACCTCCAAGGCCCTTACTGGAAGAGATTGAGCCTCCTATATACCTTTAACCCACATACTTATATTTTCTCTGTGGACTAAATAACTTTTCCTGCCTCTAAACATGGGTTCCAAGGAGCAGGAACATTATGTTTCCCACCTTGTGAATTTTTTTTCCATGTTACTGTTAAAAGCATCCCTTCAGTCTTGGCATTTCATTACCTGTAGATTTTCTCTCTTAAGCATGTCATCCATTTTATATTATGAAGTGCAGAGTGATACCTGAAGGATGCCACCAAGAAACATGCTTTGCTGGTTTTAACATGAAGTAGCACTTTCTTACATAGCTGTAAGCTCCTTTGCAACTGCATGTCAATAGAGAACTACAGCAAAATCCAAGGGACTTACCTCAGCACTAAATTACTTGTCATGCAGGATCATTCCATTCAAGCACATTAAAACGGAAATGAAATACGACTCAGAAATGGACAGAATAATAAAAGGTTGTTACTGCATAACATCACGCAAGGACATCATCATCCAACCTAGAACAGTGTGGGAATGTTTAACGGGGCCTGACAGGCAGAGCTACGTGACTCAGACCGTTTCAGAATACACACACATGCTAGACAAACACTTTAAAATACCACCTTAAGCCTCCATCATGCTTTGCAAGAATTAGTCACTTCAACAATATGAGGCACAAAACATTCCATTTCTTTCACTGTGGTGGTTTTTTTTTAAACCCACACACTGACAACTTCTACCCTTTCCTGTTCCATAAAGGTTGCAAACAATTTACTGTTCATTTATCATGAATCATGCAGTACACTAAAATTTAGAAGATAATAGCACAACAGCAGAAATGTTACCAGGTGACCTTCACAATTGCTAAGTGCCAGCTACAGAAGAAACCTGCTGTTTTAAGCAGATAATCCACAGGAAAAAGGTACTTCCATTGTGTTTTACCTACTACAGTCACCTATGAGTTTCACTAGCATGACAGCACTTACGAATGAAGATCATCGAACAGTCAGAAATCTTTCTCCTATATCAAAGTTCATGGAGGTGAAACACTGGAGTTTGTTTTCCCAGTTACAAGGCAGAAAACATTGGCATTTTAAGTTCTGTGAGCTTTCCTTTAACTTTTCCATTACTTCATAGACGGATTTCTCTCATCCTTGAAGTAATTATCCTAAAGTAATCCTTACATTATCTCACCTACAGCAGCACCAAAGGTTTATTATAGTCACAGTAAGGATATGCTCTGTCACTTCTGGGAAACAACCTGGAAGAATAAGAATCTCAGAGCTATTGCAGAAATTCTGGGGCTTAGCAAATCTTCCCCTTCACTGAATGGAGAAGAATGCAAGCAGCCTACAAGACCTAATGAAAACCAGCTTGGCATCTGTCACTCATAACTACAATATGAGAAAATAAATATTTAATTTGAATGCATGCATTCCTCCCTATTCTACTTCACTTCTCTTACTTTAAGTAACTCGAGTATTAACTTTTCAGGCAAACAAACAATCAGTACTTCTCCAGCATTTATTCTGCTTCTGCTCCCATTCCTGTCATGTCCTCTTCCTAGCTGCAAACATCCTTGAGATGTCACTGAATTCCTTGCTTCACAGCTGAGAAAGACACAGCTGTTATCTCACCATGTATGGACTAACTAAACGTGAATTGAGCTAAAAACAAGCAAAGAAAAACTCACTCACTTTTCAGTTTCATACAGGATAGGTATACATCTTCCTGTCTGCACATAGTCTTGAACAGTAATGGCTTCCAACCCTGACAAAGGCCATTAAGGAACCACTTACAGGTCACAACATTAACAAAAACTGAAATTAATGCCAGTTTATTTTAATCTACTGGCTGTAAACTGCACTGATTTACCTGCAGTGTCATGAGCAGCTAAGGTGTCTCGAGGTGGGGCAAACGGAAAATGGAGTGGTCAAAAGATGGCAGCTAAGAGAAGGAAGCACCACTGCCATCTTTGCTCGAAAAGTTGTGGTCAGAGGTTTCAGGGATCCAAGAAAAACTGAAAATGGCATTTTTCAATCTGGGTTGCAAGGATAAATGTACTTAGGGAAATTCAGAATCCAGCTACTTCCTTACCAGAAAGTCTTCAAGAAAATCCTTCTCCTTTTGATTCAGAAGCTCCTTGAGCTTTTAGCTTCTCCTCATGCCACTCTACTCATGATCTTTTTTAATTACTGCATCAGTGCTTGTCCAGTGCTCTCCAGATTTACTAAGTACCCATAACCTTGCTCAATATAATCTGGAAGCCATTTTTGATCTGTCTTCAAGGTTTCACGCTGCATTGGCTCTCTGAACTACTCTGTTTGTTCCACAGGAAATTATCAGCCAGTTTCTTTCATCTTTCAGATGCTCCAGGCACTGGACAAGCTTTAAGGACATTCCACCCTCCAGAACTGCTTTCCAAAATGCAGAAAACTCTTTTGTTTGTTTGACCTCTTCAAGACTTCTGTCTTGATCAGTCCCAGAACACACCAATACCAATAGCCATACACTTCTTTTCAGAAGGTCAAAGTGAAAGCACTGAGAAGTTTTCCTTTTCAAGGAACTTTAGGTTCTAGTTGGACTGCATTTGTCCAGGCACATAGTGCAAAGAGATCAACTCTGACTCAAAAAAAGTCCATTTTGGCTTTTGCGGGCTGCAGTCAGATTCTTCCCATCATTATGGCATGATACAAAAAAGACCAGGTTCCTGGACAAGATAGAGACTGTTGTCTTATAGAGAGATCATTTTAAGGAGTTTATTTTGGTCCTCCGTAAAGAGGCCCTCATGTTAGCAGTGGAGCATCTGAGCTTTGTAGCTTTCCAGCTCTGCCACACAAGAGACTGGGAAGCCAACCACAACAGCTCAGCTTAGCAGAGGAGTCCTCCAGGGAAGGGATAGGATACACAGTGTGGTTTTGTGGCAATAAGGGGGCAGGAGCTCGTTTTTGCAATCCCACGGGCAGGAGGACTTCAAAAGCACAAACCACAAGATAAATGGAGCTATCTTGGGACAAAGAGTTGTTCTGTATGTTGTTTTCTAAAAAGTAACTCCACACATGATATTATGTTGCCCTCAGAGGATGAGGGGCAAAGGGGCAATTATTAACTGGCCAGATTGAGCTGGAAGAACAGAGCTGGGTCTGGCAAAGAGCGAGGTACCACACAACCACAGAGACATCACAGCAACTGTGCTGCCTACCAGAGAACTGGATTAACTTAAAAGTAAAAAATAAACCTTTACCAGCAATATTTTTTTAACATATGTATGCACACATATACACACACACATGTGCACTCAAAAACACAAGCTTAATGCAAATATGTTTTATGAGCTCAGGTGGGATAAGTTCTTTCTAACAGAACTGCCAACAGGGAGAATGTCAGTGTTGGGGTTACTGCAGGGCAGCTATACTGTACATCAGACCCTATTTAGCCCACCCACATTTGTTTGCTTTCAGGGCAGCCCATGAAGCACTGACCTACACCTCCCACAGCACCTGGACTTCAGACTCCTTTGCAACACTTAGAAAGTGGTCATAAAAGTCTTCCTCTACTTAAACTGGAAGTCTCAGGTGCTGCCTCTACAAACCTGCAAGTTCCACGGTTCATTTATACTCACACTCCAGGAAAATTAACCACAATAGTGAAAAGCACCAGAGGATCCCTTACAGCCAGTTTCATACTGTTCACATAGGGCTTCACTTTCAACTAAATAATAGCAACAGCACCGAGGCAGGCAGAGGAAGACACACAAAAAGCAAAACGGCCCAGTCGTGGAACCACATCTTTCTAGGTATGTGTGTGGTCTCTACTGTTACAGGGTCAAGTTGCCTTTTTCTACTAATGAAAAATTTCAACACCTCTTAAAAAGCTGGGAAGCATTATCTTCAATACCGGAGCAAAAAAATGGAAGCCAAAGAGCACAGAACTGTATTTGGGTGCCTAAGTCAATTAAAATCAGTAGAAAATTAGACATTAACTATCATTACTCAGCTGGCCTAAGAGATTTAGACGTAATTCTGAATATTACAAAATACTCATACCTCCCACCACAGGCAGTCATCATGCTTGGAAACCTGAGCCTTAAGTGACTTCCCAAAGAGCTTGTGGCCAAACTGAGAAATTAAAGCAGATCCTACCCAGTCCCAGTCCACTTCTTAACCAGGGCACAATTTGCCCTTCCATACCTAGGTTCTTACCCCAGAGAGCTTATTGAAACAAACTTGCAGGAAATCAAAGCCACTATTGCACAAACATGGAAGGATTTACACACACTTCTTGGGAAGTCAAAATTACACCTCCTGCTCCACCTCACCAGTCTGGTTGTCTATGCTCCCTGACCCAAATTAAGTCAGATCCAAGTCCTGCTTCCAAAAAAAAAAAAAGGTCAGAGCCCAGCTCCTGAGACCCTCCTGGGGGTTCCCAAGTTCCTGTATTAGCCTTACCATTCTTAAAAGGACAATATTAAAAGGAAGTCCAGTCCTGAGGCCACTGTTAATCTAATAAACACTGGAATTAGATTTCTTCTCAGTGAAGAGGCTGTCTGCCTGATGGCACAAAGCCAACATTTAAATGCTACTGTTGCTCAGAGCCCTAAATTAGTTTTGGATCTGGGGAGTTTGCCTTGAACTACAGCCAAAAGAAACATAGGAACTGGAGGGAAATTTGTTAAACGTTAACAGAGCTGCAGGAAAGGACTACAGTAGGGTTAGTAGGTGGCAGGGAAGAAGGAAGGGAAGCCACAAATGAACAGCAGAAAGAGAAACAAGAAGACATGGGAAGTGACCAAAGAGTAAGGAGATTTTTGTACAGAAGTGACTACCCTGTCCAACTGCACACTTAGCTGCATGAACAGCAGACTTTAAGTCCCACTTGCTCATAGGGGTTTTTGCACTACAGTGGTTAACATCTATCTTCCTCTCTCCATGTTCAAAATACAGAGTAAGAATCTCAGGAAACTGTCATTCCTGATTCCTTGAGATACACTGATGCTGACTTACCATGAAATTTGACTCTCATCTGTGGTCAGTTGAGAGTAAGTGAATATTTCCAGTATCCCTTGACAGAATCTCAAGAGATCCCCATGTTCTCAAAGGGAGTGGTACTCAGTTGTCTGCAGGAACAACTTTTGCAGCAGGCTCTTTTTCACGAAGAGTTTGCAGTGAAAATAATGCAAGATCCTGTCTGTTCATGTTTTTCTTCGTTTTACTGATGAATTGTAGCCCTTCTTCCTTGAATACTCAAACCCTTGATCTAATACAAATGTCTACATAGAGTGAGTTTAAAAATGACGTTTTGACTTTTTCTTTTCCCAACAGGAACTAAGCATGAAGAGTCCCCCATTTGACAGCTGCTTCCTCTGAAGCCAAGCCAGTGAAGGCACAACCTGCATTCTGACTGAAATGACCAGAGATGCAGGACAAAAAAAGGAAGGTAAGCAACTTCCACCTTAGAAAGCTCCTATGACAATGTGACCTGCTTAGTGGGTGAGTGAAAGGCTGTGGATGTTACCTACCCACACTTCAGTAAAGCGTTTGACATGGCATTTTCCTGTGGAAACTGGCTGCTCATGGCTCAGATGAGTGCACTGTTCACTGGGTAGAAAACCAGCTGGATGGCCCAGCCCAGAGAGTGGTCGTGAGTGTGAGTACATCCAGCTGGTGGCCAGCTCCAGTGATGATCCCCAGGGCTCAGTATCAGGCCTGGTCCTGTTTATTACCTTTATCAATCTGGTGAGGAGATCACTCAGTCACTTGTAGACAAGTTGGGTGAGAGTGTTGATCTGCTGGAAGGCAGGAAGGCTCTGCAGAGGGATCTGGACAGGCTGGATCATGGGCCAAGGCCAGTCACATGAGGTTCAACAAGGCAAAGTGTCAGGTCCTGCCCTTGGGTCACAACAACCCCATGCAGCACTGCAGGCTGGGGGAAGGGGGGCTGGAAAGCTGTGCAGCAGAAAAGAACCTGGGGGTGCTGGTTGACAGCGGCTGAACATGATCCAGCAGTGCCCAGGTGGTCAAGGAGGCCAATGGCATCCTGGCCTGGATCAGCAATAGCGTGGCCAGCAGGACCAGGGCAGTGACTGCCCCCCTGTACTCAGCACTGGTGAGGCCACACCTCAAGTGCTGTATCCCGTTTTGGGCCCCTCACTACGAGAAGGACACTGAGGTGCTGGAGGACATCCAGAGAAGGGCAATGATGCTGGTGAAGGAGCACATGTCTCATGAAGAGCAGCTGAGGGTGCTGGGGTTGTTTAGTCTGGAGAAGAGGAGGTTCAGGGGAGACCACTACAACTCCCTGAAAGGAGGTTGTAGTGAAATGGGGGTCAGTCTCTTCTCCCAAGTAACAAGCAATAGGTCAAGAGGAAATGGTCTCAAGTTACGTATGGGAAGGTTTAGTTTAGATTTATTAGGAAAAATTTCTTCACCAAAAGGGTTTGTCAAGCATTGGAACAGGCTGCCCAGGGAAGTGGTAGAGTCACCATTCCTGAAGGCATTCAAAAGACATGTAGACATGGCATTTAATGACATAGTTTAGGGGTGGACTTGTCAGTACTTGGTTAACAGTTGGACTCACTGATCTTAAACGCCTTTTCCAACCTTAACTATTCTATGAATTGGAAAGAATGAGGAGCTTTAGAGAGCAAAAAGCAATCCCTCTGTCATTTTCCCAGCGCCCACAAAGGACCTTTGTTTGCTCCAACCGTATCTCCACTCTTTCCACTTCTCTACAGAAACATTTCCAAGCCAGTGGGCACACATGTGCACAGGGTGCTGTAGAAAAAGATAAAATGACTGGAGAGCACACTCATTAGAGGCCTTATGTGCCATCCTTTACTGTGCCACACTTGAAGCTGAGCATTGCTGGGGGGCAAGAGCATCTGCCCCCCCCCATCTCCTCACACTGCAACACAGAGACCCCTTTCAAAGCTTGAAGAGTCTATTTGAATAAATCATCTGTGCTTCTCAACAGAAGCAAGCTACAAACAGGGTATTAAAGAAGAAGAGAATGAGCAGAGAGCATTCAACCATGTCCAGATACTAAATCAGATGAGCAAAAAAATAGGTTAAAGAAAACCACAACTATCACAACATGGAATTTTTTCAAAGCTTGTAAAATTAAATCAATATATAATAAAAATGAGTTTTTAGTCCTAGAAAGGGGTTTCTAAGCATTCTGAAATTCCATCCCGTCCCTGCTGAGACAACATATGTCCAAGCTGCCATCCACTTTCCACACCAGTCCCCAAATTGAGCTCAACTACAGCTTTGTTCTCACACAGATTATAGCATTCCTTTATATACTTACCTAGTTTTTCTGGTCTTCATGTTTCTACCAAGTTCTTTTGCAACATTCCCCAAGCAGTCTGTGGAACTTTACAGGTCTCTTCACAGAATTTTTCCTACTGCCACATTCAGGATTGCACAGAAGGAGGGACAGAGGAGATATGGGTGGACAAGGGCTACTGAATTCTGCAAAACTATTAAAATATAGCCAGTAACATTTGAGCAAACCCTCACACAACCTCTCCACAAACAAAATGACCCTAAACCCTATTTTCTTTCTTCGGTCCCTCGTCTTTCATGAGATACAGTCTGTTTACGGGTCTCCTGCTGTGCACTCAACTCCTTCCCCAAATGACAGAAGTCCTCTCTCATACAAACATATACACAGCCTGAGCAATGTTGACTCCGGTGAGGATCCCCCTCCCCCATCAGCCTTGTAAAGGGTTAAGGCCCAGTCATCACACGCTGGTCGGCTGACAGCTTTATGTCTGTAATGTCTGTGTGGGTTTCAGACTCTCCCTTTAATCGGGGTCCATTGCAATTAATCAGTGGGTTTCTTTATAAGAAAAAAAATAATAATAATAAAAAACGGCAAGCATTCTATTCAGCCCAATTCAATCTGTCCAGCCAAATCTCACGACCAGCTGGAATGCCCCTTTCCTAGCCTGCCCAGCAGGATGCCCAAGAATGGCGTGTGAACGTTTCTCTCTGCTCCTGCTCCAGCGTTAAAATGAACAATAGTCCCTGCCAGTGTCATTCTTCAGCAATTCATCTCTTCCTGTCGCCAGACTCTTTCGTTCCTTCTTGCCCCTTCCACCTTTTTTGTATCAAAAACAACAGCAGATCAGCAGCAATATAATAAAATAAAATTGTATTTATTTGGGAGATTTGAGGGAAGGGGCAAGAAGGGGGTTGAGTAGAGCAAGAGCCCCCACCCCCCTTCAGCAACGAAGACACCGAAAGGGAGCGTTCTCAAGCCCCAGCTGACCTGCTCCACTCCATGCCTGGTTTCCCTGCTGCAAGGAACATCAAATTTGCCAGGGGGGCTGTAGGGGGGACAGGGCCCTTTTCTTCTGGAGGACACTGGAACTGTAATTACAGAGAGGCAGTTTCCGGGGGGAAATTAACATGGATCTCAACTCATGCTCCCTGTGTTTTTCATCTGCAGACCTGTGGCCTTTACTCAGCTTTCTCATTCAACAGGGAATGGGTCAAAAGAGGCTGAACGAGGCTGCAAGCCCAGTGTTACGAGAGACCTGGACCTCCTCTTCCTGAAAGAGCAGAAAAGATGACTCCAAGTAAAAATATTGTATTACTTGCAAATATATATATATAAAAAATATAGATACACTCCTCAGCAGAGGAGGAAATATGTAGTATAAAAAATTAGACAGCATTGAATGGTCCATGAGGAACAGGTTAACCACAGAGGTAGCAGTAAGCATCATGCTAGGAGAGACACCCCCAACACCAGCTCTCCCTCCATTGAAAAGAAATGAGGGGCCAAGGCCTGGAAGATTTTAGTAAATTTAGTTTCACAGGTGTGAATTTAAAAGGATTGCTTCCAGGTACACAGAACTGAGCAACAATCTGGCAAAGACAGTATTTTATGCAGCATGCTTCAGAAGAAAAATCCAGCTGCTATTGATTACACAGGACATTTAAAATCCATTATAAGCAAGTTAGAAAAAGCTTTAACAAAATCCCAGAATTAAACTCACCTGCACAGCTTCTGCACTTTTATGGCACCACACAATCTCCTTATTATTTGCCACACAAACTCCTGACCTCAATGCACAACTATTGTATGGTATTCATCACCAGAACAGTCAAGCAGTCCATAAACACAGATTCACATCTTCACATCTTACTGCTTTAAATGGTATCATCAGCTCTGTTTTCTAGATCTCTGACAGAGTCCCATGACAGAAACCCAAGTGTCCAACTTATTTCCAAGTGTCCAACTTGAAAAGCCAAAGAACGGTTTGCACAAGGGTTGGATGCCTGTAAAACACTACAGAAGGAAAGGGGAGTAACACAGGTGATATGAAGGTAAAACACGGTGCCAAACAGGTCAGCCTCAGGCCTCTCAAACTAGCAAGCCCCCTTTTTCTAAGAAAAAGGACGGGCGACAGAAAAGAGTAGGAAAGACAAAAGTTGCTTTGTGGGTGAGCCACTATAGCAAAGTGGGACTCGGGAGTAAAAGGTACAGGCTAGATGTATGAGCTAGATGGAGGAAAAGAGAGCACAAGCCAGAGTGTCCCATCTCACACCCAGTACCCAGAACCCTCCTTCTACCTGCCCACATTCCCTTATTTCTTTCAGTCTCTTAACAAGCTTCCCTACTTCTATAATCTTCAATTCTCTTCTGCTACTCCTTCCTCCTAAATTTTACTCTTTTTTTTCCCTCCCCTGAAAAATGCCCATAAATTCAAAGTTGATCCAAATCAGGTGCCAGCACAGTCACTTTTTTCTCTGTTCCCACTGAGTACAAATATACAAGTTTAAGCCAGGTGCAAGCCGATGGCAAAAGAATAGCTCTTTTCCATCTGGATCACTTAGCTACCAAAAAGTTAACCCTTTAGAATTACCTGGAATAATTTGACCAGGCAGACAAGTTGTATTATTCAGTATTTGACATTACGCAGCTGCACTGCTCTTGCGTGCATCCCTTGTGGGATGACAGACTCGGCTCTCCATGCTATTTCTTGCACTGCAACACAATCTTCAACACTGCTTTGTGGCACACAGAAATAGCCTCCTGCAGCTGCCTCCTCCTCCTCATGGCCTGTAGGCCAGTAAAGAAGCACTCAGCCCAGAGAGCAGCCTCTCAGAAGGCATTCTCTAGACCAGAGTTCCTCTGGAGCCCTTCGCTTGGGGCAAAAATTGGAGCAGAGCTCCTGGGTAACTCAAGCCTGTCACTGGATAGTCAATGTCCACCACAGAGAGTGTCAAAGAGGCTTTTTGCTGGCAGGTTTTTAAACTCCTACTCAGCATAAACAAGTACCGATTGAAATTTTTTAAAATATTAGAAATGTTTGAATATTTGCAAAGTATTTACAAATCCACTATTCATGGGTGAATTTCAGAAACCAAAGAATCCTTAAGCTTCTTCTGGTTTTGAAATGGTTTTTGGTTTTTTTTCTTTTTTTTCTTTTTTCTTTTTTTTTTTATTTCTGGAGCATGAGAGCCTCTAACGTTCTCAAACTTTTCTGTACTATGGCAAGATTTTAAACACGGAGGGGGGAAGCACTCTCTCTCCATCCTTATTCTCCAAACTCACTGAATCATTTCTAACCTGAGTTTCACAGACAGTTTTAAGCAGAAATTCTTCTCTTTCTCCCTCAAGTTTCAGCCTGGAAAGTTAGACACTGGTGACACTTTAACCAACTGAAAGAGAAAATCAGGCAAGGATTGGAGTAGGCTTGGCCCTTAATGCACCAACTCCTTTCCTACATATCATCCCCCTTCTGTTCCAGAAGTATCAGGAACTTTCTTTGTAATATCTAATTCACTAACACAGTCAAGCTGAATGCAAACCAACTGTTCTCAACTTGTGCTTAATTTAAAGACTTAGGCTTCTATTTTAGCTCTCAGGACAAACTGCTCCCAAAATCTTGTTTGTTTTTCCAGCCACATTTGTTTGGTCTAACTAAGGTAGTCCTCTTTTCCTACAAACCTTGCCTCACTAGTAGTTGTGATGCTCTAAGGATAGAATGCTGCTACAAATACTGTATCATCAGTAATAGAAAACAAAGGGGCAGTCACCAGACGCTAGCAAGAGTAAGGGTGCTTGAACATCTTCATAAGGACAGATGTTATTCTATGTTCTTTTTACTCAGATCTGTATTTGGCCTATCAGTAATTTCCTCCTACAAATAAAGATTCACATTCTGTGCTCATCTCCAAATGAAAGGCAAGGATATCCCTTATTTAAAAGCATTGGTCATATCCCTACTAAGAACTTTACTCTCAGCTTCATCATTGCACAGTAGTCTCGCTCACCCTGCATATGGCTTTGGACAGAGAGTCCAGGAAGCTCAGTCTCCGTATGTGCAGCCCCTAGTTATGCTCAGTGTGAAGCATCTGTGCAACTATGACCTTAGAGCAAAAGTACTCCCTGTTCTGGGAGAACACTGACACAGGTAAGCATCTCCTGCCCAAATTTAATTTCTGACATAACACACCTGGAACAAAGATTATGCTTCTGGTATCATTCCTACTGTAACACAAACATCAGGACTAAGATGACATTTGAACCTTTAATACACATGCAACACAGCTTAACCAATGTAAGAATTTAACTCCAAACTGTGGGAATGTCAAACTTGCTGCCAGCCCTGCAGAGGTGGAAAGGAATGTTTAAAGGAGGTGGCCTGGCTAATTTTTTCCTCATAATGCTACAAAGAAGTGGGCTCACATGATCTCTTCTTGACCCAATCAAGCAGTTTCATGCTGTTTAGGTATATCCACTGCAGCTTTAGAAACAGGGGACAAAACCAGCACATAGATATGAGCCTACATGTCTATCCCAGGGCTACAGCAGGGGACTCAAGCGACACCCAAGTCTAAAACCTATCAGACAGTGAAGGTGAAATAGTTTGCTTTAAAGGGACATCACTTCTCTGATTTCTTCCAGTCTAGAGCTGCGACCCAGATCAAATAAACTAGAAATTGAGAGACAATTCACAGGTAATAGAGAGAACAGGAAATCAAGCATAAACCCTACAGAACATCTAAGCAGAAATAAGCTAGACATACTCAGCACAAAAAAAGGCTGTACTTTCAGTCTACACCAACACTTTGGATTAAACTACACACAACGGGCTTGTCAGCTATGCTTCCTACTTAAAGAAAGACAAAAACCAGTAGACTGGCTGAGCTGAAACTACTATGTGCTGCCTTAATCTCCCTTCTCCTTCAGATCCAACACTGATGCTCCCCAAACCCTCTCTAGCTTTAGCATGCATGCTGACAAAGGTTCCTTTTAGAAGCCTGGACCACAGAAGCCAGAGATAAATCCATCCACACATATCTATTTTTGTCTCCTTTGCATAGACAAAATTTCTTTCACCCTCCTACCTCTCAAACCCATCTCACCCTCCTCCCCTCAAAAGCGATTAAGGAAAAGCTGTAGAAATATTTGCCCAAAGCTGGAGCCTGTTGCTGGGCCCAGCTGTATTGTTGGTAGGAATACACACAGCAAACTTTCACTGTGAGGAGCCCTGCGGGACTCCGGGCGCTTCAGGGAGGCTTTGTGAGCCCAGCTCTGCATGCACTAGCCAGGCTATTGTGAAAGGGAAGCAGAAAAAAGTGTTACAAACCCCAATGCTCTCCCACTCTCTTCTCCCCCCACCTCCCCATGTGCCCCCCTTCCACCAGCCGCCACCTTCCCCAAGACAAATCGAGAGGGGAGGGGGCCACTGATGAAGAGACTGAAAAGGTTGCCTCAGTTAGATTTAAGGCAACAAGTCAGGGTTGCAAGGAGTCCTTTATCCACCAGGGAAGCCTCCCACCGCTCCAGAGCTGGGCCGAGCAGGGATCCTGGGGGCCAGCTTTCTGAAGGCTGCCATTGATTTGTCACTGATGATAAGTGAGGCCGGAGTCGTTCCCACCATCGCCTGCAGAGGGGACGACTCTCCCACAACGCCCGGCAGGGGAGAGGGGCGGCAAATGAGGAAATGCAGAACCCAATGGTTGAAAAAATCCCAAATGGCTATTTTTCCTCTAACGAGCTGCAACAAAAAGGAGCAACCGTGCTGAGACGGAGGCAGGGGACAAGAGGCAACAGTGCACAGGGGCAGCGCGGTCACTCGTCAGTGGACAAACCTTCCCCCAGGAGAGAGAGCAGGGGGGATTTCTTCAGCCTTCGCCTCCAAAAGGCCTCGCAGTGCCAACTCGGTCAAACAATATTGCTTCAAAACCTCTCCAGCTGCTCCCTTGCCAATAGCTTTTAAACCTGTTCTATTTACATAGAGACACTCTTCTCTCAAGTACATGCTGCTGGAAACTCGTTCTTCTGCTTTTTGGGAGGGGAAATCTTTTCTCACAGTACTAAATAAATGAGAGAGGCTAATGAAGCACCATGTCTAAAAGGTGAATTCCCAAAGCAACAGGAGATCTTAAAGGAGCACCAGAGCTCCCCCAGGGAACATACAAATAGAGCAGCAGCTGCCTGGGCAAGACCAGATGCAGATGGGTGAACTGAAAGCAAGACAAAAGGTGGAGGGGGAGGAAGGCTGAGAGAATAAAAGAAAAAAAAGTCAGCAAAAGAAGTAATGATCCTTGGCCTTTCTGATGTAACTAGTTAGGAAAAACCATCAGAACTGGTTCAACTTGCATTATAAAATGTCTCTCTTGTGTTTCAAGATGCTGAGGATGTTTAGAAGTAAATAGGACACCTTTCCTTCCTTTCTCTGCCCTCAGCAAAAGCCCTCAGCTATCTTCTGCCCTGGCCAGGCTGAGGCACACAGGCCTTGTAACAAGGCCTGAAGAGCAAGAGGCATGTCTCCAGAGGGAAAAGAGCATCACGCCCGCAGCTTCCTTCCAGTTCAATCAGACTAGACCCAGCAATCCAGAGGATCTTATCTGGCAATACATTACCTCAGGACACTTGTGCACAGTTCCTAAAGCACCAGTTTATAACCCTGCACGCTAAAATAAATGGAAGTTGCCAGGCTGTAAACTGTGACATTCAGCAATATTTTACCTCATATTCAGCCACTCCGAGGCACGGGGTGGATCACTGGGAATAGTAATTATTTCAGATATTCTAGTTAAAATTTCTTGGTATACAAGAGAGCACAGCCTCCACTGACCTTTAAGCTGCGGATGAGCACAATATCAGAACCTTAACGGATGAAATCCAGTCCAAAAACTCCATGAGTTTGAACATAAAAAAACCACCAAAAAAAACCCCACCCCAAACCTCATTCATATTTGGGAAATAGCCAGTAACCAGTTAGCTCAAAACACAGTTAACACGCTTCTTTCCAGAAATATCACTCTCTAACCAAGCAGCCACATCCTAAACCAAACAAAGCTTTTGAGCAGTCCTAAAGTGTAACCCAATTAAAGCCCACTAAAGACCTCTGCCTCCTAATGAGAGAGGACTAAACATCTCCTGGGCTTGATGAACTAACCACTCAGACCATTGCCACTGCATGGGGACCTAGAAATAGGCTTATGTCCAGTAAGACTCCAACTTGCACACCTGAATAATCTCAATAGCTACAAGAGAAATGGGATTAACAAAGCCAGTTTCAGAAGGATTCATCTCTAACAGTCAATTCTGATGCATCTGTTGCCAAATGGAGGGAGAGGATTCTTTCATGTCTAACAAAATGCAAACTCATGAGGAATCTTCACCCACAGCCAAGTTGCTTCTGTGGTCCCTTCCCTTTATTGTGCTGCCTGTTTTCATGAAACTTCTATTCTCTGGGACCAGTTTTTTTGGTGAGAAGATATGCACACATATTGAAATAACCATTGCTTCCATACAAAAGCAGGCTAAAGACGCCTGCGGATTTTTCTCATGAGAAGAGTCTGTATTAACAATATTATTAAGAACTGCTTCTGATACTACTTCCTGGACCAAGTTCCAGGATTTGAAGTGCATATCTAAATAAAAGATTCCTCATAAAGCTCAGAAACCATTTAAGCAGACACATCACTCAGCCCTGGAAGAAGAATTTTTCATACTTGAAAAGCTTTTAAACTCTTCTATATCCTCCATGCAAGCACTTCCTTTTGCTAGAACCATGATCTCAGGGCCAAAACCCATGAATAGACAGTGTGATGTCTCCTGTCTTAGCATTTACCACAATGACTCAAGAGCAATGTTCCTTCTGTTATTCCACCATACTTTGGGGAGTAGGGTACAACAGACAAATTAGGTTGAATCAAGCTTTTGAGCCAATTTGTGGGCATTGCAAGACATAATATTATTCAGCCAAATATAGAGTGCTTCCTCTGTTCAAAGTGCAAACCAAGCCCATCAGTGTTATAAATGCTACCTAAAATGACTGGATAACAGTAGAGAAGTGACAGAACACAGGGCTACTTGTCTGCTTGCAGAATTTTATCTCCAGTAATTACAGTCTACCTTGAGAAGTTCCTGGGAGGTTTTTCAGTTGAATACAGATGTTTTTCCCCTCTCTTTCCACTCCTAAGTGGACAAGTTATATACTAATTCTTTTCAACAGCTGTGCAGTAAAATTACTTTTTTTCAGTCAGGACAAAAAAAGAAGTATTTCTGAGGGGGGAAAAAGGCCCTAGTGTGCAGTTTGTATCTTGACTAAATTTGCTGAATTTTTCTGGTACCTTACACTACCATTCCCAGACACTGTAAGAACATAACATTTATTCCTATGGATCACTCTCTAAGTAGGAACAGCTGGTACATTCGGACCTTCAGCCAACAAGCCTTGATGAGTCAAGATCAGATCGGCTTAAGTCACAGTACCCAACTAAGCTACACACCATTACAGTCATGACAGCATCCATCTCGGCTTCAGAGGCTGAGCTCAGTTAGCTTTCCCATTTCCTGGTCCTTTATTCTGAGGCTGAATGTGGTCCACTAAGTCCAGATTCTGAGAAGCATGCTTAGAGTTTCACTACCCTCCCTTCATTTTTTACTGTACATTATCAAACCATGTGGAATTACAAATAGCAATAGCATTCTGTAAATCATTCCCATACCCCTCCTTAAAACTGCACAAACACTTGGCAAACTGAATATATAGATGATGATTTAGGTATCAAGGCCTCAGAGGAATATGTCTGTTTTCCATGGGGAAGGTAAAATCTTCTGCCCTTCATGCTGTAATCTAGTGTCTTGATTTCTTTCCAGGTATCCCTCTGAAACAAACCTTCTTCTGCGCAAAATAAGCAAAAGACAGAAAGCAGTCTTGATTTAACTATATTTAAGTGATAACACAACTCTCAGGTTCTCCAGAAACACAATCATGTTTGCTCAAAATGGGAAAGAAGCTTCAAGAGGGTGACTTCATATTCATCAGTTGTGCTACCCTAAAGAGCTCTTAGTCCTCCTTCTCTTACTCCCAGTCCTAAAACCCCCATAAAGTGGCATAGCTTTGTGCAGCCTGTTAAAAAACGGATGAGCAAAAGTGGCGCAGTGGGCAACGAGCTTCAAAAAGATGCAAACTTGAAGGATCTTCCAACTCCTCCTCACCCAGCCCAGTTTGATTTCTTCTTTTGCTTCACTGCTTGCAGAACCATGGCCTCAGAGGCAACCTGAAAGAAGTAGTTGGGGTAATTTCCTGTTTAAGGCTTTACAGATGTATTTACTACAGTGGCTCACAAGCTATTTTCTTCTTACACTCTGCTTACCAAGTGTTTGTACATTTGGAAGTAGGATAGGCATGCTACTGTGCTGAAAATTCTTATGAAAAGGAATAAACACAGTGAATTAGATCATTCTACACTTGAGTACAGTAAATGTTTAAAAATGTAACATTCTAATCTGGGAAAAAGCCACTGACTTTAGTGTGCAGAAAAAAACAGCTATTAAGCAACCAGCCACCATGGTTAACTTCTTTACCCTCCGAAGAAAAAAGTCTGTAGACTCCAAAATAAAGCTGTCAACTACCCTTAGAGGAAAGTAAAAAAATCCCAGACCTAGCTATTATCACACCTGGTCCAACAAGCATAGGGAATTTTTATGTTACAGCTTGCAAAGATGGCACTCCCAACCCAAGTTCGGTACAGCTGATCTCCAGGGGGTGCAGGGAAAAACACTTAAGCCATTGAGTAAATACAGCCACTGGAGCCAATTATGTATTTACAGAATTCTACTCAGCAATCTAGCTTGCTGCTACAAAGCAGCAAAAAGGAACATTTAATAATTATTAGGTAAAGTTGGCCACAGCTAAACTATCCCAAGTCAGGAATCTAGGGTTAAAACTTGGATTTCTAACCATGTCCAAGTTAAGCTTCTGGTCTCAAATTTCTTCACCTTTGTGATTACATGGTTAAATACCATTTTGTGATCCATCCTAAGAGATGCTACAGTCAGGATAGGGGAAAGGGTGGAAGAGTCACGGACACAGAACACATCTCTGCAAGCTGGGTTTAGATATGATGCTCCTCATTAGACTAGTGCTACCTTTTAATTGAATATGCTGGCAGATAACAGGAACATGCACTATCCAAGGCAAAAAGAGCAACTAAATCCTCTTTAAAGGACATTACATCTGAGAAGAATTTTCACTCTCCCAGCATCAGACCTCAGACACAACAAATGTGTCTAATTGTGTTAATCTTGCATGCAGCGTATCAGAGAAAAAAGAACAATTAGAGAAAGGCAGCTTCAGCAGAAAGACAGGATGGAGAATACAGGACAAGAAGCATTACCATATAGACTAAAAGGCAAAGCTTAAGTGGAGCCTCTATTTACTACATTAATCAGTATTTCACTGTGCGTTTTTTTCCTCATTATTTCATACATCTATCAATTTACCACATATGGAAATTACTAATTCTTCGGAGTAGGGATTGTTCTTATTGTATGCACATGCTGCATGTAACACTGTGAAGCTCTGATTTCCATTAGAGTGAATCTTTACGTGATCCAATTGACAATTCATGTGTAAGATTTATCCTATGTACATCTTCCCCTTCAGCCTGCCACATATTCATTCAGGGAGAACAGGAATGGCCATTTAGACAGCTTATGTTTTCCCACAGCTAGCTCTGTCTTCCTGTGACTAACCAGACACTTTGCATCAGCACTGCCATTTCTGCATCAGCTCAGGAGAAGAGTGGATTGTGCCTCCTTTTGTATGCACGCCCAGGCTGGGCTTGTCAAACCTCAACATCATACCACACCAGTGGAGAGTGGTGGAGAGAGCAAGCAAAACTATGAGTCTGCGAATAAGGGTCAAAAATCAAGTCTCTGCTAGACATCAGTCATTTAAAAGGCAAGATTAAGGAAGAAGAATCAAGGCAGTAGCAAGGGGATAAAGCTTTTCATATTAAGATTGACCATTTCTCTGGCAACAACTCACAACATTAGTCTGTGGTAGCCCAACTAAAATAAGATAGTAGGTCTTTGCTTCCAACCCTAATGAACAGAAGTTTCCACCACAAAGGGTGCTGGTTTCCACCAATTAATGTGCTGCACCAGCTGCAACATCTATGGGTTGATCTTTCATCACACTTGGATGCTAATACAGCACTAAGACTGTCATACAAGCAACAATACAATAAAGAAGCCTATGCTTACGTAAGCCACAGAAGTTAAATCTTGGGCTTGAATTCTCACCTTCCCTTGTTTCTAGGGAAAGCCTTTCCAAATTACTGTTAAGGCAAAGCGAAGAAGCAGCAAGCCAGTGCCAAAAAAATAGTTGGTCTTGCCTCCCTCTGTCCTACCATCAGTGATGAGCTCAGTGAAGAGCAATTCAGTCCAGCTTGCCAATACCACACAACCCATGGTTTCACCATTCTGCAGGCCAGTTCTGTGACAGACCAACAAGCTGGACTGATTCATCCAGCAGACATCTACAGAGACCTATCAAAGGGACAAGGGAGGGAGACTGCTCTCTGGGGCAACCCACAGTTACAAC
Source organism: Edolisoma coerulescens (assembly GCA_013397115.1). Lineage (NCBI taxonomy): Eukaryota > Metazoa > Chordata > Aves > Passeriformes > Campephagidae > Edolisoma > Edolisoma coerulescens. Next base: position 1,337,573 of record VWZW01003563.1, on the reverse strand, counting down.
AGACTAGGCCCAACAAGAAACCACACCCCTGGGCCAAGGAAGCCCGGCAGCTGGAGGCCAAGCCACATACACTGCGGGCGGAGAAGAACAATCCTCAGCAGTGACAGCATCCTAGCATTCCTACCAAAAAAAATTTCTCTCTGAGAGATATCAAGTTTACTAAAAGAAAAGGCAGCAGGAGCAAAAATTCCTCCAATTCTGCAATTCCAAAACATGGGCTTTATATTACCCTAAAATTGTATTTTGGTGACAGTATTTCCCATAAAGCAAGATTATACTAAACCCTACTCTGAATCAGTAGCATGCCCTTGTAAGTCATTTGGAGTTACATTCCTAGTGCCACCTGAAACAAGCCACCAACTGTGTCCCAGGCAAACCAGACCTCCACGGTCCAGCCCACCGTTTAATCATTTTAAGCAGTGTGTTTAGTTTACAAAGTTTAAAGAGGAGGAGAGGACTAAATTGATAGATATGAAGGAACAGAGGATTGGCAAAATGCAATTCATGATCCGTAAGTCATCTCTTCTAGTATCCTTGCAAAGGACATGGATCTGCAGAAAGGCAAGTGGGTGATAATTGGGGACAGTTGGAACATTGTTTATTTCCTGCTAGCAAAGACAGCAGTTCAGGCCTCCAAGGACAAATCACATTTCTTAACCAGATGGAAGACATTTCATTTCCAAACATCATCCATACAACAATGGACCACAGAAAGAAAGCAGCCAATTCACAACAGCAACAAGAAAACAAAATTACTAGAGATTTTAGAGATGAGTTCTCATCAAAATCTGCACTTGCAAAGAGCTTCATGTTACATCAGAACTCACGCCGCATCCCACCACAATCAATTCAAAGACACTTTTATTGGCAAAACAAGCTCTGCAAGTGTTACCCACATGTAAAAAACCAGCACGCTTGAGTTTCTTCCAGAAGTGGATTCAACATATGAAGGGCCTGTCTCCCTTTTTAACAGAAAGGAATATATGGCATAGAGTCTAAGGATAGAAATTAAAACGTTCCAAAAAATAACATTTTATTTCTAGTAAGATAAGTGTTCCTTGCTCTAATATATTTTATATTTTACTCATAAGATTATAAAATTTTCTTCTCAGCCTCTCCTTTTACTTCTCATTCCAATATTTATTTTTTATGGTATTCTCCCTGTATCCAACTTGCAATCCAAATCGCACATGCCAGTTTAGTATTTGGTAAAGGTCTGACTCGATTTTGCACATTTCACTTGGCACTAGGTGCCAGCAGAATCACTTTGCACAATAACTGGCAATCTAGTTGGCTAGCAGGTTCGGACTTCTTTTTTCTGCTATAGTAACTTGTGTTTTGGTTTAGATTCTGACTAGTCTCTCATGTGATTTTTGGATTAAATTTTTTGCTTCCCAAGCCTCAAAAGGAGTGTCAAACCCCAGGAACAATGTTTTTGTAGGCATGGACAGCATTTTCATTTGCTTTCGGTCTATGAGTCTCTTGTACTTTTAGGTGGAGGCAACTTTTGCTGCTTTGGATGAGATTGCATAAAAAGAATTGGTTTTGGTGCTGCTAAGATCAGCAATGGAAATCCTTCCAGTCCTACTCTGTAGCAATCATTACATAGATCTCCTAGATCTAGTAATTTCATGTCTTTGCACATCTGAAAATAAAAAAGTTGACTTCGCTTTGGTTACAATGGAAGAACATACAGAGCTCTGGAGTTTGTTCTTATGAGACTCAAATATTTAATTTGCTCTTGATTAGTATAGGAAGAAAATCTCAGCATTGTATTCTGTTCTCATGGTTTGAGCAGTTCAAACATGTCCTACTTGCTAGGGCCACTTACACAGCCAGCACAGCCGCACAGAGCCTTATGCATGCAAAGGTTCCTGAGGCTCATTAGTGTGGGGCTGTAGAGGGTCTGTGCTGTCTACTCACCTTAGCTCAGTCCCATGCCACAACAGATAATATTCTCCTTATGGAGTTACTGTCATTTTGCTCCTGTGAGCCACTCCCCTACTGCTTGTCTCTAAAGGGCATGGAGCCATAAAGCACATACCTTAGAGACTTTGGTATGCAGCCTGCAAGGTCAGAAAGCTGGGTCCTTAGGCTACCTGGTCTTCTGGAGTGTGACTCAAATGGCCCTCTGTCCCCACAACACTTTGAGAGGCAGTTTTAGCACTGCCACCACATTTAGTTTAAGATCTTGACATCCAGGATGCAAAGCATGTTGTTAATATTGTTCAAGAAAAAACCCAACACAAACCCAGATAACACTCCATGCCTTTCCCAGATTAACCTGCAGGACCAATGCACTGCAGTATATTAGCCAGCAAACGTAGGTGTTTTGGCAGCTGTCCCAGTTACTTAATCGAAGCCTGAGCTCAGAGGCTGTTTCGCCTGAGTGGGTAAGTCAAGATGTACATACCAAAGATGTCATCTCTGCCTCACTCCCTTCCTTGCTGGAAGGCTTCTGTCTGAGTACTGTTTATTTTTATCCTACAATTGATGAATTGTACATAGGTCTAATTTGCCCTGTATCTCCCATTATTTCTATATTGTAACTGTGTTAGATTTCACCTTGTGTACCCAATTAAGCTAAATGGGGTTTTGCCAAGCATTTAAAGGAGGCAAGTGTCTTCCACCCCCTCTTTCTTGCCAGCCTGTTCTAAAGCATCTCATCACAAAAATTGCTCACGGGTCCTTTCTCAAAAAATAATCATCTGAGTTTCTCTTATTCTTCCAGCATACATATTACCATCATCAAGTTTGCTTCTCCAGCACAACCAACCGAGAAAAAGCTACTACAGAGTATCACAGGAATGGTCCTTTTTTTTTTTTTTTAGACATTCCTTTCAAGCTTAAAAGTTTGCTCCCAGACTTCTAAAGACTTGTGGGTGAAGAACCAACATAACAAGGCAAGAAAAGAAGCACCAAAAAAATGCCCAACATTTTCTAGGGACAATTAACTGGAAAACTCAAACCTAAGCAATTTGCTTATTTTGTTCTAGTCTAGAATTTGTACTAAGAACAACAGAAGATTACAGCTCCTCATCTTCCCGTTCACAGAAGGCAGGTCACAAACAAGAGAAACCTCAGAGAAATAACAGGCTTCTCTTGTTAGTGAGCAAGCTGCTTCAAGCCAAAGTTTGTAGTCAAAGGTTGCAGAAATCAGGGAACACCAAGGTTGTTCTTGTTTGAGTACTGGTAGCATAGAAATTACTCAGCATAACTGCCAAAGATGCAAAGATGACAAATCTGCCCTTCTAAAGGAGTCGAGGTGCAGGCAGGGGATCCACCTGCGTCCCAGACAAAAGAACCTTGTGCCTGGAAAAAAACCCAACAAAACAAACAAATGAAAGCAAACCCTCTAAAACCAACAACTAACACCCAAAAGACCTAAACGTCTTCTGTTGTTCAAGGTAATGCTGACTGCAGGTCTGAATTCTTCCATACACTCAAAAATGCAGTGAACAAAGGCCTACAGATAGTATTGATTCACGAGTGGTGACAGTTCAAACTGGAACACATGAAGTTACCACCCTTGTGGCGGAGACAACCGCTCGGCAATCAACTGTTCATGAGTCAACACCCTCTTGAAGCTGCTGTTCACTGGATCAGGAAAGAAGTCAGATCCAGAGGCAGCCTTCCCTAAGACAGCAAAGGCCCATAACCACACCAACCAGACAAATCAGTCCTTCCTTGTTTCCAAGTCAATGCCCAAGAAAATTGCCTTCACCACTTCACCTCTGCATGCATACAGCTCTGAACTCAACAAACTCTTTCCTTGTATTAAACTTAGGTCTGTTTGCAGGGCAATGGTTATTGCTCTTGAAGGACTCCTGCCCCAGTCTCCCACTTACTCCTACATGATGCTTTCTAAGATTTAGACACTGAATACTCCTATTTGAGATCCATGACAAAAATGCAGATAGGCCTCTAGCATTCCTATTTACCAGTGACTATTCTCTCCTGTTTCTTGGCTATTAAAGCCTCCATAATGGCAGCGTCCAATCCAATCCATCTCCCCTTTCCCATGCCACAAACTCTCTAGTTTTCTCTCACAGAGAGACTCATTATGTTTTTCCTCATGCTAATAGGTACTATGCTGATCAAGGCCCTTTTATAAAGGCAGCACAAATTAGTGGCATGTCCTCCAGCCACAAGAAACTCAACTCAGGCTTTTCAGGAGTAGCAGGCTTCAAAAATCACAGTGAGGAGAACACAGTCTCTGAGGCCTCAAAAACCTCATTTCTTAAATTTGTCAAGCCTGAAGAAGTGGCAAAGTCTGAATAACAAAGAAAGGGCAGCAGTAAAGCTGGCTTCCTCTTAACAAATGCAATTTTAATTCAGGGAATTATCCCACCTCCTGGTTCATCCTCAGAAGCTTGGAACAGAAGCAGGAAATTACAACCCTGAGACTTCTCTCTTTTTTTTTTTTCCCCTGCCCTCAGAATTGCAAAGAAAGGATTTGACTATTCAGCAGTTATGGAAATTCAGAACTAAAATCGGGTGGGAGCACAAAGGAAAAAAAAAAGAGGAAAAAAAATAAAGAAGGTGTGTCTTTATTTTATTCTAATCCTAGATCCCACGAGACAGTTCTGATACACTGAATGGCTGCACCTTAAGCAAGAACCTCTCCCAGCACTACCAGCTGTCACCAAGTCAAATGAACTGACGGAGCTGGAGATTCAGGCTAAAGAGCAGAGTGTGTATTTCCCTCTAACCTTGCATAGTGCCAGAATGCTTCTTACAAGCCTTTCAGAGAAGAAGGTTGAGAACATCAGGTGCCTATATTTTAACAGTTCACAATAGTGACTCACTCTTTGACACAGCAATTCTTAATGGGGAAGGGGAAGAGAAGTAGGCTACTTTTCCAGGAAAGCTGCAATTTTCTGCCACCAGACTTACAACTTGCTTCTGTATCCAGACTTCTTACCAAACCCACAGTAATCACACTTTATGCTTCTGTCCAAGCAATTATCTCCAAAATTCTAGCTTCTCTCTTCAGTTCTGCCCTCCCATTTCATACACTTTTCCAGACAATACTGTCCTCCGAAATACCTTCCTGGACATCCCACTCAAAAATCCTTCTGGCTTATGTGCTCCTAAGGCTGACAGATCCCACATTCCACCACTGCCGATAGCTCTATCGTCATCTCTATCTCATGGGCTCACCATCTCGGTGTTCTGCTAATAGTCTCCCTTTCCACCTCTGACCCCATTGCTAGGCTCCTAATATTTAATAAAATCACCCCATTAGGTCAGGGACTCTACTGTCATGGATCCCTGACAATTTGTCACATCCTCCTTTAAACCATTAGTAAAATAAGTCTTTCCCTGTCTCAGCAGTTAAATTCTGCTCAATGCTCACCTTCACTTTCAAAATTTCCATCTTTTATCCTACCTAATTAACAACTCTTTCTGCCATCAGATCCCACATAATTACTCCACTTGGATTTCCTTACACAACTCTTCTGTTCCTTTGCCAGCTCAAGTCCTTGGCTCTCATTACCAAAATGCCTGTCTTTGCTTCTGTTAATGTCTATACTCCTATATCCCCTTACCTTCTTCTCATGGCTTACTCTTGCATCTGCTTCCTCATCCTTATTTACAGTTACCAGCTTTCAGTAGTCTTTGATGCCAACTCCTACCCAAAACCTCTCTCTATCCTCGTTCTAAGAAGTGATTGGAATGAAGAACTTTAGAAGCTTTTCCCATTAAACCAAAGCTAAAGGAAATTTAATTAGAAAGCTATACCATTTTAATATTGACCTTATCTATCCCAGTAGAATTATCACACCCCTGATCCTTATCAGATGTCCAATTAAGACTATAAACCCTTTGGGGCAAACGTAGCCTCTTCCTACACATTACACAGAGCCACAGCACCTAGACCAATCTTTAAGTTAAGAAAAACACCTTGGAAAGTCAAAGAACTTGATTTTGCCAAGGGCAACACCACTCCACTGTGATTTGGAAATACCAAAGAAGTTAAGAGTCCTCACTCTTTGAAACTTCAAAACGCAAGAATAGGGTTCTCCTCAACAGAAATAATGTCTGACCATGTCTGACAAGAGAGGAGCTGGGTACAGAAGGCACTGAAAAAGTTTATCCATGGTATCTCTAGCTCCTTCCTGCCTCGAATCTCCAAAGCCATCACTTATCCACTTCGAAACAGCAGGAGAGTCACTTCTTTTTTCCTTCTCTCTCCAGAAGGAGTGCAGCAGAAATAAACCTCGAGTGATAAATTATGCACCACTTTTGTGTGGCTGCCTCTTGGCCAGACGGGAAATTTTTCTCCCAAAGCCTTTTGTTTCCAGCTTTGATCCCAATGTTGGATCCGCTCTGTTCAGCTTTCCCTCAGCATGGAGGTGAAGGGAGAGCTGACACAGGCCAAGTTCAGGCTTACTGCAAGTCACAGTCAGATCTTCCATTAGCCTTCTCCCCTCCCCCTTCCCAACTGGAACTCTCCTTGAGTTTGAAAAGATCCTATTAAACATTTTCCAGAGGGCCTTACAGAGGATACATTATTTTGATGGATGCTGGGACTAAAGGAGGAGGATTTCTAAGTACAGTGAAATAATGGAGTTTGTTCTAATGGGTTTAAGAGATGCCCGGGGGCACCAAGTAAGTTCCTTCTCTGCAAATCAAAAACACAGAAGACCAGAAAATGGAGCCGAACAACTGAACGCCAGGAAGCAGGGAAATCGGGCTCTATTTAACTGCTGCTCTTGGTTACAGCCAACTTCAGGCTGCTTGGAAAAACAGCACACACACACATCACTGGCACAAACTTAACAGGAGAAAACAAAGAGACAACAGGGGTCAAACTGGGGGTGGCAAGTAGGAGAAGGATGCAAGGCTGGGTCCCCACCCCCTACCAGAGAGTCGGATCAATTATCCTTGAATACTAACAAGATTTCTGATTAAAGAACTGCTGCTATGCAATAGAAACAGAAAGCTCCAGCAGCTGGGAGGGGCTGTCAGGCAGTAACAAAGAGACACAGAAGACTATGCCCTGCTAGGGCATACGGAGGAAGTCACCATGCTGGTAGCCAGGAGAGGGGTCTCCCCTGCCTGGAGTCATGATAACGCCTCACTGCTGGTAGATTTACCTCCAAGAGTAAAACTCCACCTTGACGCCACAGAATATGGGGTCTGTTTTCAGGCAAATACATTATCTACTGGAAGCTTTGCTGGACAACAGTTCTTTACACAACCTCATCACTATAGTACAGGAAGGTGAATTCTATTCTACCTCTAACCCATTCAGGGAAAAAGTCTGGTGCTTTTTACTTCTGAGTATTGCAACACCAGAAAGTTGCGATCAACATACAACAGCCTGAGAAACAAGATCTGTGCTGTCTTCAGTCATACACGTCTTGACAAAACTGCAACTGGCAGTACAAACATTGAATATGCATCTACATTACTGTCTGTTAAACTTAATGGTTTGTGACTTGCTGACTGGTGGCTAATACCAGAAGAACCTAATCACCTAAGAACCTCATGACAGACAAAGCTTCTGTTACTACTTTTCAACCCACAGGTGTGCTAACATGCTTATCCCAGAATGCTTAACATATCTCATACCATCAGAATCGGGCTCATGACGCTTCAATTCCCTTTTTTTCTTTGTCTTCTATATTAAATTATGTAATTCCTTGATATGAGGAATTTCAGTCATTCACAATTTAGCACCACAAAAGTCAACAATCATCAGCTCCATTTGATGTTAATAAAGTCTTTATGAAAACTTATTTTCCTGCCCTTACATAGTGAGTCTCCTTTCATCTAGGCTCACAACAGCCGAGGAGATCTGCTCCTCACGGAAAGACTGACTGCAGCTCAAGAGTCCCTCAGACTAAATGCACAGGCTGGAATGCTTCAGCATTTAACAGACAGCTCTGCATAAGAGAGACAAGAAAACATGCCTGGAAAGCGGAAAAATCTGAACACGAATTCACTCACAACAGGAGGGCAGTCAAATACTCCCAAGGTAACAGTCCCAGAGCAACCAGATATACAGCATGAATAAACCACAAGTCTACAGAGTAACAAGCCCCTGGATCCATACAGTTACTATCTTTAGTACAGGGAAATAGAAATCTACACAGAAGAAAGAAGAGATTCAAAGAGCATTACAGTGCCCAGTTTTCACTCAGTAGAGACCACAAAATCCTATAGAAGAGTAATACCTAACACAACAGCAATGGCAAAGAACCACTGGCACCACAGGCACGAAAGTAAGAGCCTAACCATCAAGGACATGAGATTTGTGGATGACAATTCCATTTAGTGTTTTCTGCCGTGATTTGTGTGAAACACTGACAGCCACCAAATACAGTATGCCATTTAAGGGAGCGGGTTTGTTGTATGCCAGAGCTCCAGCTCTGGATGTTATATCAGGTAAAGCCAAACACCTTAAAAGATGGTCAGTTTAAGTCTACATATATACTACTTTATTATGCAAATCCAGAGAAGAAAACACCACAAATAGCTAAGCTAGAAATAACAAAGGACAAGAGAAATTAAGTATCCACCTTTCTTTTATATTTCTTTTAAGAATGCTTTATTTACCAACTCACCCTTTCCAACAGAGTCAGTAAAATTTCTGTGGTTTTATGATCTTTTGACCGTCAGCAAGAAAAATGTAAGTATTATTAAAAAGAGAAATAGTCACAAGCAGCAAAGGAATTCAATGAAGGTGCAGAACATGCACTTACTATATAAACCTATTTTTAAAACCTTGACTGGTTTTTAAGATAATATCTCTTTATCAGCTTTTATAAGTGTTATGAAGCATATATTCTATTGTGTTCAACGGTAAGTTGCATTCTAGGGCAAATGGAGTTGGCCTTGGGCAAGACAATTTCTACTTCACTTCCCACATTTACAAAACAAGGATAATATTTGCCTATTTCACAAGAGTGCAGGAAGATTCAAGAGCACTATCAGACTACAGATCATTCTCATAGAATTAATGTTTTAACTATTTTTTAATGTTAATTTCACTAGTCTGGAGAGTGTTTAGGAGTAAAAACAAAATGCAAATCACTTAATTTCTTTTTCTAGTTAACATACAGCAAGTACTGCTTTCTGATTTGAGCTACAAACAACTGCATGTTGTAACCACTTTTTCTTCCGCAACTTCAACGACTACAATGTAGAGAAACGGCTACAAGTTTTCTGAAGTCTCATTTTGTGGCCCACAGGAAGAGAATATCCCTCTTCAAGGTTCACAAGACACTGTGGAAATGCAAGCACTTTAGGTAACTTAAGCACCTATTAATTTTCTTGCGGCATACACCCACACTCCCAACATAGAAGAAGAGTTTCTCTATTGCAGAAAACAGTGCTATAGCACACAACCGAAAACTTCAGGAAAGAGAATATAAAAGAAAATTGCTTATATACACGAAATAAATAAAACACTAATTTTAACTTCATACTGTAAGATTTATGCTATATGCTTTTCCACTATGTTTTAGTAGACAGAATTGTCAAAAACAAAACAAAAAACCCACCACTTGTCACCATCCTGCAGCATGTTGCTCTTCATTTTAGAAGTATAGGGAACGTTACTCAGTGCCATCACCACTTTGGAAAAAAGAAAGTCAAGATAATTCAGGGTGATCAAGACATCTGTGAGTATCATCCAAATTGATCATCAGCAAACCCTGGCACTCTCAGCACACCCAGGAAGTAGAACATTATCAGCTCCAAGTTGAAAATAAGAAAACAGGTGCTTTGCACTTGGCTGAGAGCTGTAGAACCAACAGCAATGCTAAGCACAGGCAGCGGAAATTGTAAAATAGACTTCTGCATAATAAATTGTAAAATATACTTCTTCTTCTATATCCCACTGCAAAATATACTTCTACAGAATTAACACATTTAGGTTTCCAACCATAAAATGTAGTCAAGATGTTTCAGAAGTGAAGCTCTGATATTAGCTATGTATTTTTCTGGCAGAGCTCCAAGAGCCAGAACAGCAAACACATCAGCCAGACAGGTTCAGTGACATCCTGTATTTATACTAACACAGACCATCTTAACATCAGGTCCTTCTTCACTCCAGCCACCAGCGGTGCATGACATTAGCATTAAATTCCCTCTCTATACCTGTTTTTACCTGCAATGCACTTTTCCAAGAGCTCAAGATAGTTGCAGACCTCTTTTGTTGGTTTGGGGTTCTTTTGGCACAGACTCCTCCAGTTTGAACTGCCACTATCCACTACAAAAGAGTCAAAGGCCAGTCCTGCAGACTTGTTTGCTTTATGCTCCCCTGTACTGAGGCAGAGCAGTAAATGACCAAGTGTTTCTAACAGTTTACCTGTTTGGCATCTCAACTTCCGTGGATGCTTTATGACAGTTAAGCTGCACATCATCCCTGCAGGTACTTCTAAGGGACAACTTTGAAAATTTTCTAGCTAAGTGGAGGAACACCAACTCATCACAAATTCTGGCATTTTCTCTGCACCTCCATCCTGGTATCTCATGTTTTTTCCTTGCTTCAAATAGGAAAAAGATTGCTCAGGAATTGTGTCCTTAGTGCAAAATTGTGTCCTTATTTCCTTATCTTTCGATGAAGGAAAGAGGATATTCACTTCTGGAAGCAGTTGGCACATCCAATCATAAACTTAGAGTCATCTGGCAAGAGGATACACGAAAGTGCACTGATGAGAAAACTACTTGAAAGAGAAAAAAGCCGCCATAAAAAAAGCATCCTAGAGACATCAATGAACAACCACCTACTAGCAAACTTGCATTTTACAATCAGACATCCCGCACATGGCTGTTAACAGCCCAGACACATTAACTAGGAGCACCTGGGCAACAGCCAAAATAAAACACATCCAGATCTGTACCTACACTAAGATCTATCTTTTAGATCCTTCTCACTCCTAGAGGGCAGCTAAGTATCTGTGTGGCATTTGGGAGCTCAAGAGTACTTCTGGCTTCTAAAAAGCAGGCTTTCTGATACACAGAACTACAACCCTCTCTAGTCAGTCTACCCAAGCTAGCTTAGCACATTCTTCAAAGCTGCCTGCAATTAGGTTTCTTGTTAGAAGAGAAATAATATTACTTGAAACCCAAACTCCCTATGATTGTGCCCCAGGGGCAATACTTGTAGAATGATGGAGGTCAGCAGCACCATTGAAAATGCTTCCTGTAATTTCAGAGTAGCATAGGAGAAAACGGATGGGTGAAATTATACAGCAGCTGCCAAAGCAGTGAAGGGAGAGAAATGAGGTACGTATCTCCTCTCCACACCCCTCCCCCAAAAGCCTTCTAACTCTTTATAAACAATTCTGCGAACCGTTTAGATGTTTTCTTCTCCACCGGGCGCACTTGTAAAATAAAGAACCCCCGCACAAGACGAAGAAACAGCAGATGCCAGTTGATAGAGCTACCACAAAGCTGAAGTTTTCATGGCGAGACTTCATGGGACTACCTCCCGGCTCGCTAAGAGCACAGCGAAACCCTTCCCTCCTCACTATTTTTGGTACCACTCCTGCTCTGGCCCCGCTGTGCCAGCGCGCTGCGGGAGGACTCCCAGTCCCCGCCGAGGCGAGGCAGGTAGCCCGGGGCGCCACCGCGGAGCCGGGCTGTACCTTTAAGGGGCCCGTCGCGGCGGGTGCGCGGCTGCATTCCTGCTCCGGAGCGGCGGCTGTCCCGACACGCCGGGCACGGCAGCCTGCGAGGCAACCTGCGCGCCC
>VWZW01003563.1:1186916-1325800 GCA_013397115.1 Edolisoma coerulescens | reverse complement strand
CCTCTGAAGCGGAGCAGCGCTCCCAGCAGCACCAGCAGGAGCTGCGGAGGCGCGGGCAGGAGGCAACCCCCGCCACGCCGCCTCATGGTGGCAGCGCCCCGGCCCCGCGCCCGGGCCGCCCGCAGCGACGTCGCGGGCTTCTCCTGCGCGGAGCACCCCGGCACGATCGCCGCTCGCTCCGTCCGCAGCCGCGGCAACTCCGGAGCCGGGGGCTCCCTCCCCGCTCCGCCCGCCCAGGCCCGGCCCCGAAGGAGGAGCCCCGCCGAGGCAGCCCCCGCCCCGCTCCCCTCAGCGCCGAGGCACTTCGCAAAGTTTCGGCGCGGCAGAGGCGGTCCCGCGGCCGAGGCTCCGCGGCGAGACCCGCGCCTCCCTTCGCCACCCCGTGGGGCCGCCGCCCGTCACCGCGGCGAGATCCCTGGGCTCGCCCAGAGCCCCCGGACTCCCTCAGCCCTTGCCCCGGGTGCGGCTCCCTCACCGCGGGCGGGAAAGCCCTTCCTAAAGCGGCCCCGGTGCTCGGGGCCGTCGGTGTCGGCTCTCCGTGTCCCAACTCCCGCAGCATCGCTAAGGAACATCGGTCTGGGCCCTCGGCTGCCCGCCGCAGGGTTGCCCGGAATCCTCCGGTCGCGGCGCATTGCCACCGCTTCCCGACTTGTGCCAGCTATCTGTACTCAGGACAAATCGCAGAGCCCTTCTCCCCATCCCGTCCCCGTTTGCCAAACTCCCTTCGAAAGGGAAATATTCACGAGCCCTTTGCCCAGCATGCATGTTGCTACCTATGAGAAACGTCTGATTTTTCCTTCCGTTCGTGACAAGTAGTCTGCTATTTGGTGTTTTGCTTAAAGTCGCGGTGTCCCAAGACAGCTGACTATGTATGAATCTCAGATACCCTAAAAAAAGATTTAGGGTCGTTTCCTGCAGGAGTGGAAATTAACACTTTGACTATTGGTTCATGTGCCTTCTGTTCTGTGCTGCATTAAAAAGCAGACAGGCTTTTACTGGAGATCACCGCTAGAGCCAGTTTTATGATGCTCTGTGGCATGGTTTGACATTTTAATACGTAGGGTTGACAATGCAAGGAACTGTTGTTAAATAATTAATCTCAGTTGATTTCAAAGTATTTACTTTAACAGAAAGCTGACTCAGATAGTCCAAACCCTGGACCACAGGGGAAGATGAGAATTTTGTCAAATTTACACCAAAGGGCCAGTGATAGAAATGATCTTATTTAAAGCCTTCCCCTAGACAAATCCAGAGGAAGCCGCAATTAATCCCATCCTTTAAACAATCACAAAAGTAAGAAAACGGCACAGCATGTGACTGAGAGAATTCTGCCACTCCTATTAATTAAGTGTAAAATGGTGAAGACATGGGGTATTATTAAAAACGTCAACGTAAAATTAAAACAGGGACTGAGTCTTGACAAATTGTGCTCAGTGAAAAAAGAAATTAATCCAACACAGCTTCACTGAGGAGGAGAACTCCCAAGAGCAGGAACACCACAAGAAACAGTAAGCAGCAAACCATGTATAAATCTACTGTACATAGCCACCAAAATTTTTAAAAAGCAGACTTTTTCCTTTATATGCAGAACTACTGCTTCAAGATAGGAATAGATCCACATTAGTGCAAGAGTGCAATAGCATGTAGACTGTGGCATTGAGTTCTATGTATGTGAGAGGCAAAGTGTGCAAAGTTGCAGAAGAGTAACAACAAATACAGGTAGTCAAGAGGGACTGGTTGAGGTGGAGAGATTAAAAAACTTCTCTATTAAAATACTGACTTGGAATCAGTGACAGGCTGAGGCACAGAAAGTATACACAAATATTGTAAAGTAATAGACTCTGAGATGTCAGAGTTTAAGATGGTTGAAGGGGAAGAGTTTGGAATAGTGGGTTAAAGTTAAGAGAGAGAAAACAATAATCTCACACTGACTGGGGGCTGGCTGACTCGGGACTGGCTGACTGGCTAGCATGCAAACCCCTCACTATATCTCCCCAAAATACAGAGCAACATAACCAAAATTCATTTGAATTCTCTGCCAAGGTTGGATCATCAGGTAGTATAACTCAGAGGAGTCCTTCTGACTTCAGGCTCACAGAAGCTTTTAGAAGTTTAGGTGCTGAAGTACTGAGTGTGATAAAACACAGACACAGGGCCCAGAACTTCCTGATAATTATATACTTAGGTCATGGAACAGTCTTTCAGCTCTTGAGATGAGTATTTTCCTATGTTTGAAACAAAAGCCTCTTGAAAAATATTGTCCTAAATGCAAATAAATTCACTTGTTAGCTCTTCAGTTCTTTTCCCAGGGAACAATTGTTTTCACCCACTCTGTTAAAGTGTGTTTACCAGTCCTCTGCATCTTGCACTGTATTCTGGCAAATCACTTTCCTCTCTAAGCTCAACTTAAACTATATCCCTGTCTTATTAGTACTTTTGAAATTCCCTGGTGAAATGTTAGAGAAGCACATAGTATTGTCTTTCACAAAAATCTCCTAAATAGGTTGCAGTTGAGCAGATGAAAATTTTTATTATAAACCTCTCAATTACCTACATGTTGATAAAATACTATGATTGAATATAGCCCTGATTACATGTGGGGTCTTTGAGGAATAATTATGAAGTAGATTTATGCAGTGTAAAATGGATATTCATGGTAAAAGTAGAAGAGTTGCTAAATAATGTTGGTAAAAACCATATGCTTTGGTCTTGCCTCTTTCAGACCAAATAACTTTAAGGCTATGTAAGTATCAGAATACACTTCAACCCCTGCACAAGGTAGGTACTTGCTTCTACCCACACCTATGAAGGAGGAACATCATGAAGTAACCTGCAATAATTTATAGATCACTGATAAGTGATATATAACGCAAGTACTGTAAGACAGATGAGAAAGAAATAATTAAAATATAATTAAAAATTAATTTATATGACAACATGCCCAAGCAATAAAACTCCAGCAGTCATTGTAAGTGGAACAGGAAGAAGATTATTATCCTAATAACCATTTTGGGACATAATTCAGACACACCCCCTCAAAAAAGAAACATTAGAGAAATAAACCAATCCAATGATAGAAAGTAAGTGCCATGAAATACTACTGATAGTTTACATCATTTTCAGGGTGATTTTAAGTAACAAACCTGTGTCAGGAAAAAGACAACCAAGAACATGGTGTCATTGGAAAAAGAAGAAAGAAAGGGACCAGAACCAGGTAGGATTATTAGGGAAAATACACTTTATCTATTCTGAAACTGCAAAGATCTTAATAAGAGGTTTAAAGAAAGAAAGGGGGAAAAAAAGGAAAAAATGGCCTAAGTCTTACCTGTCAAAGTATTTTTAAAGGATTCAAATGAGCTTCTTCTTGCGAAGATGCTTCTCCACACCTCAAGCTTCCTAGAAGAGAATGATACATTGGGTAGCTTAATTGTTATGTTCAGAAAGGTTTGGGGGAATCATGTTTTAAATATTTCAGATAGAATGAATAGATTTACTAGAAGGAAAAACACACACGAAAAATGGGCAAAATGCATTTGTGCTAAATCAAGTTACCTTTTTTAAGTAATGAAAAGCTCACTGTGTGAACAGAAGGCAGCAGACACTATACACCTCGTATGGCTTTTAGCATCATCTCACAAGACACTTTCATAGAATGACATTTTAAATACAGATAGGGGGAGGTGTGCAAGCATCTGATAGAAGGAAACCACAGTGGCCATTAGTCTTTATTCATCAAAATGCAAAGGCATCTCAGATCTGTTTCAAGATATGTCCTGAGTTCTGTTTTGTCTACTATGTTCACTGTCAACTTAAATGATTCAATATTTATGCTTGTAAAATCTGTACTACAATAAGTGATAACCTCAAAACAAAGGCAAAGAGCTGCAAACGCTAGGAAGGACGAGATCAGACACCCCAAATCCTATTAACAAATTGGTCAGGTTGTCTGAAAACCAACCAGGAAAAATACAGTAGTGAGAAACATATTATTCTTGGGAAACAGAATGAAAAATGAATAAACTGCACTGAATTTTGGACTAGACAGAAATACAGAATCTCAGGGTTTTATGGATTACAAACAATATAAACCAACAGTGCAGCACCACTGCCAGGAATGTTTTTAATTCTGGAACACCTTAACAGGTGTGTCATATATGAGACAATTTGATTTCTTAGTACTGAAGCCCCAGTTGCACACTATGTCTGGTCCTGGCTGAACACCTTAGAAACATAAACACAGCTGAAGAGAAACAAGAAAATAATAAGAACAAGAAATGTATAAATCAAACCCTTTGAGAAAAAGCTGAAAGAATTAGGTATGCCTAGTCAAAAAAAATAAAAGCTTCCAGCCAGATGCAGCTTTCTGATAAAAACAAGAGCTAATTACAGAGATGTTGATCAGCCATCCTCTATGGCTCAAGTAGAAAGACATGAAAGAGTCAACTTGATTTGCAACAAGAAATGCTTAAAAGATTTTTCTGATGAGCATTGCAATTGAGGATTTTTCAGCAATGGAGACTGTCTAGGGGGACCGTGGAATCTCTTCCACTGGATTTTATAAGAACACAATTTGATAAGCATGCTGCTACTAGCCTTGATATGTTTAGTCTTGATGTAGTACAGAGTGGGCTAGGTGATCTTTTGGAACCCCTACCAAACTTAGGTTCCACAATGGATATAGTTCAGGAAATTCGAACTGGAAAGATAATTACAAACTCTGCACTCTGATTGATCAAATTCTGTTTTACTAGTGAGCTCCACTAAATAAACAGAAGAGCCAGGAAATCAGTAAAATGTTCCCAACAGAGCTATAAGTTTAAGATAAAATCACGGGTATCAGACCATGAGATTTTCCAGTGTCCCTTTTAATTTCTATAGTTATTTCACTGGTACATTACCCACATCACTTCCCTCTTCTGTACCACCAGTGAACCAAAGAGGTGGTAGCTTGGATTACCAGGTAAGTTAAAAGGCAGATTTTACCCATAAATAAGAAAGTTGGGTGTCCAACTTCACTGATAGACATGTAAAGAAACAATTTAATTTTCCAAAGAGCTGAGGGATTAACAGCTTGTGCATCTGGTTACCTAGTTTGTAAATTATGGTCTCTGTGTTATATATATCAAATGAAATTTTAGCATTGATTTATATTTTATGTTATCACTTTTTCCTTTGTTACCTTCCCTTAAGTTTTCTAAGTATTGGCACTACTACTGTGTACCCAGAGATGCTCGTAGGTGTCATAAACATTCAAATACTGTCACCATTGTCCTCTACAGTGTTTCTCAAGTTACTGTTCATTTATTCTTAACAAAACTATATGCCATCTTCTGCAGTGTTACCACTATTGTTTTCATTTACAAAAATATAAAATTCAGGTTAGCAGGTCAGAGCTTATGTGTTACTTAATTTTCTTGACCTTTCATTTAACTGCTGCTTTCTAAGCATTCTAATTGCACATCTGTTTTGGGAAACTTTATGATCACCTCATGGACCACTATTAATTCTACTTTGCAGTGCAGACCAGCAGAACTAAAGATTACATTAAATGGCTACATTCAAAAGCTGAGATATAAATAATCCTGCAAAAGGTGCTTTGTAATGTAATGACCAAAGTACAGATTCATCTAACCCCACCCCTTTTCATGTGTGTGTGTCTAGAAGGTGGGACAGAAACCAACCTCCAAGGCCTGTCAATCTTCCACTCTAGGAAGGAAAAAAAAAGGAAACAAAACCGTAAGTAAATTGACTCTCATAATAGGGAAAAAACCCCAAAACCAAACAACAGATCAAACCAAACCAAACCAAACCAAACCAAACCAAACCAAACCAAACCAAACCAAACCAAACCAAACCAAGCCTTTCTTCATGTTTTCTTTGAGACAGTAGCTCTTACTGTGTTTTCTGAAAGCTGGTTCTGCTCCTTCTTTTGCTGGTTCCCTAACATCCTCTATGTAAAAATAATGCAAATAAACACCCTCTTCTATTCCTGATGAGACTCCTCCCTGCAGTGAAATGGCAATTATCCAGGCCTTGCACAACGTCTGCATTGCAAAGGTAGCCTGTGGCCTACCCTTAGGAACTGCACAGCTTAATACCTTGACTTTGGCACAGAAAAAAAAGAAAAGAGGAAGAGCTTAAAAGGAAAATGTTCTCTTAAAAGCCAGCAAAAGAAGAATTCAGTTTGAAGACAGAAGCCCAGCCACCTTTATTCCCCAAACACATTCAAATGGATAAGTAGCAAGTTGTGTCTCCTAAATTAATTTTTGACTCCACAGAGAAGCATTTGCTAAAGAACTGAAGACCTGTGTCTTTCTCTGACTTCCAGCTATTTATGTAGTTTGCCATCAATAGTCTCTGTACTCAGATAAGAAGTTCGTGGTAAAAATCAATCACACAATCAGACAGAAAGGTGACCTTATATCTCAGTATGTGGAATATCTTCGATGGGCTGACTTCTCCTTTCTTAAAAAACCTAAAATACATAAACTGGGCCTGTAAAGAAACAAGTAGTCATGGGAATAGAAGTGAAAGACATAAACATATCTTTCTCTCAGCTCACACACCTTTCTTGTTTGCAGAAGCCACTATGGAGATGTAAAAATGTAGACAGACTGATAAAGAGAGTTTTCTTTTTTGAAGATGATTCACTTCTAATACTTTATTGGCATGATGGGTCTGGCACGTACTGCCAACACAAACAAGATATAACCCTTGAGTGTTTCTGATGTCAACCATCTGCTTTCCTATCCAGTGGCTGAATCAGAGATACCTCTTAACACCTCTCCCTCTGTCATACTAGCTCTTGATAAATGTGAGGGAGGGAACAAATTAATTGCTCCTTACGAGCACTGGGAACCTGAGACCTGAATAAAGGCACAGGTGGGAGCAAGATCCAGACTTGCACGCCCCCTCCACATGAGTCACCCACACGTGTGCACACACATCCAGCCTCCCTCCCAGTCACATATATGTGTGTCCATATCATTGCAAGTTTAGGATTTTAGGAACTTAACACATTAACATGATACTGGCATTCTAAGAGTTAAGGTAATCTGGGTTCTTGTGCTGCATTTCCATTTGTGCTTCATTCTAGGTCAGCAGAATTGTTGGAAACTCTATCAGAGACTTGAGTGAGCAAAACCCAACACTTCTAATGCGCAGGGAACGCCATGTCATAGAGATTACAGGTTTCTTTTGTTTCTGTTTCACATAACTTAGAGCACACTGAGTATGTTTAGTAAATATCAGAAATGGACTCTAGCCACAGAATTTGAGAGAAACTCTGATCCACATCTAAACTTTATATATTCAAGGAACACCTCTCCCTTCAGAAACGGTGTAAAATTTAACACTTAGAGTTAGAACCTTGAGGACATTTTCTTAATATCTAATGTTATTATGAGATTCAAATGCAGAATGGTCAATCTATTTTGCTGTGGTACAAAAACTAGAATGATAAAGTTAACAAATCAAAAGAAAAATTTAAAACCATTCCTCAGATAGAACTTAATTAGGTCTTAATTTTCTACTATATTCTGAAAAATGTTCCATGCTTCCTTTAGTCTGTTTAGAATTAATTGCCATGATCTTCATTTACTGTTTCAGTCTCACTTGGCTTATAGACTCTCTCACTAAGTGAATTGCTTTTCTTCCTAAGTACTCCAACCATTATATCATTATCCAGTCTCAATCTTCTCTTCTAGTGACTCCATAAAGGTGTTACTCTCGAAAACGCCTTGTGCATTATGTAGCAGAAAGGAAAAAATATTCATCACTATGTCCTCTTATATTATGGAGTGAATCACCAGGATACTGATGTGTGCTTTTGCTGAAAAAATATTTTGACTGCAACTCCTGTACAGTGGCAGGGTTCTGCAGTGCTGTCTTCCAAAAGCCCTTTTGTCTCTCTAATAGACAGAATTAAGAATTGTTTTGCAAGAATTCCACAATTTTAATGAATCTGTGATCTCCTCTTTCTTTCGTTTTGTTGTTTTTTCCCTTGATTCCATAATTTGCTTTTCCATGCAGATGTTATAAGACAAAATATTTCTAGAGTACTTTGCATGTGATAAAACTCTGTTGTGCACACAGAAAGTCACATACCGTTCCAATAAGAGCTGGCCACTACAGCCATCAGAGTTACTGCTTCACTTCATCCCCAGACACAACAGCTCACTCCCACTTAGATTTGCCTGCTCCCTTGCACACACACAGAGCCATTTACTTATTATAATTTTTTCACACAAACACCTTGCCTAATGGATAACAGAATCTGGCAGCTTATGTTTGCAAGGAACATTCGATAAGTAGAAACAAAGAATGAAAACTGCTGGCCTTTTTGGGTTACCCCCCAGGATGAGCTAACCCTTGGCTGTCAGAAATGCTTCCCATGCCAGAATTTCATAGTGATATTTATTTTTACCAGGCATTTTAGACTTTTTTTTTTTTGTTTGGCATGAGAGATCCTGCAAACTCTGCCAGAAATGGCTGTTTTTCTTCTCTGCATCATTAGTGGGGCGGCATTCCAACAGAGAAGGGTCACTCACTTGGTACTTAAGTACTTTTAAAGATGTTGTCCTTTCCTTCCTGATGAGATAATGGGAACAAAAACTGGAGGAGAGTCTTTCAACAGTTTGCTCTTACAGAAAATTTGCTTGCTAAACACTAAACTCAAAATCAGAATCTGGACAGTGCATTTAATACATGCCAGGAATCTATTATACAACTTACAGCTACTATTGATTTGAAAATGAACATGTGGCCTCCATGAGCCACAGAATCTGTCGTACTGCTATTCCCTTTTCTCATAAGCACATCATGCAGAATTCAAAAGTACTCCTATGACTGAGGAGCAGAAGAATATTTCAAGGGGTTTTTTTCCCCCACCAACTTGTATCTAAAATACAAGGATCTCGGAGCTTGTTTAGACCTAAATCATCAAGTGAACATTAAGTCCATCAATACAGACAGATCTCAAAATCAGATCACATCTCTCTCTCTGTCCACCAGTTCAAGGGGGAAAATAAAATCCAGATTAAAATGCAGTTAAACTAGTAAATAAAAAAGAAATGACGATGGCATAATGTTCACAGCACAGTTTCCTGTATGCTTATGATATCTTACTAGTTTAAGTATATTCCTGACTTAAGACTTCCAGGTACAATTACTGGTGACACAGTCAAGCTTTGTAACGGTACAAATGCCGGCTGCTTAAGAGAGCTGCTGCTGTTACCATGTTCTATCACCAGCTGGAAAACACTTAGCTGTTTCCAGAATTCGTCTTGTGGCAGATGTTAGGAGTGAGAATCTTATTTCTCTAAAGATCTTAAAGAACAGTGTAAGTCCTATCTGCTTGTCTAGGTTTTACCCAAAGAGGTAAACCAGCATTAATAGTGCATTATTTGGGAAAAATAATTCATTTACTTGTGCAAAACCATTGGGCTATAGGTGAACCACATAAACAGTTCATTCAGTGTGAGAAGGCTCAGATTAGGAGAAGCTCAAGAAGTACTGGATCTTTTTCTATAAATGACTCCTGAGGAACTAACAATATAAAAATATGGATTTCAGCACGTAATTTCATTGTGGTTTTGGCCGACCTTTTTATTTAAGACAATCTTATTTTTAGTGCATGTGTTTAGAGAGTTTGGTCATAATTCATATAAATAATTATTAAATCAAAAATTTAATGAGGGGTTTTTATGGGTTTGCAACTGACTCATAAATGAATCATACAGCTTCAGTGCCATTGATTTTTAAAATTACTTACATAATAGAATTATAATTTCACTTACAAGATTTCCAATAATTTACATAAATAGCATGTGAAGCTCTTATTCTCCGTTTCTTCAGATCTCTCCTCAAAACTTACCACTGCTACGGTGCCCAAAATAGTAGATTATGAATAAAGATTGACAGTTGTTTAAGTCAATGTTTTTCTCCTCACAGTCTAATTTGGCTTTCATGTGTCTTTTTGTTATCACACCTGCAATTTTATTAATTATTATGTACAAGGAAAAGCTCATCTGGAAAATATGTGGGAAGCCTTGCAGAACACAAAGCACTATCAAACTCAAAAAAGCTGAGTTCTGCACAAGACAGGCTCTTAGCAAACTGTTTTAAAATAGAATAAAGGTTTGGATGCTCAAAGAATGAACAAGAAAGGCTAGAGATGTTTTCTTAGTGCTTCTGTGAAACTGTCTTACATTGATTTCATAGTCAGATGGAAGAATACTGAAGACGGCCCACAGCTTAGTTCTTTGTACATTGTAGTTGTAATACCTAAAAGCAACAGCGTTTCCAACAGTCACTTGAAGGAAAAAAAAGTTTGTTTCCTCTAATACATCTAATAGGCTGTATTGTAACTACTTTAGTAATAATTGTTCAAATTCTAAGCAAATGAAACATTTCATTCCAAGAAAAGTAATAGAAGCCAGACAAAGTGACTCAGTCTGCTTAAAACAAGGCATTTCCTCTGGAATTTTTTTCTTGATATCTAGTCCTGTTTATTATTCTATATAATACCCTCTCTGAAAGAGGAGCTGTTTCTCAGGAGAACTTTGTCTAATAAAAGGAAAATATTTCAGTTCAACATTGATAGTATAATTCAGGAAGATGAACATAAAATCAGGAGAGAGTAAGGTAAGCAATTAACATAGTGGGGGCAAAATACGTGATTCTGGAGAAAAACAGAAATCTGATTTTAGCTAAGCTGCTGAGAAACACTTACAAAACCTACATAGAAAAGAGTTTTTCAGTCCATGCATCTTAACATATTAAAGGCATTTTACTTCATGACATAATTTAAATTACATCACTCTTTTCAAACTTGTGGTCACATGGACTCTTACGTAACAAAGTAAGCCCAGTTTACTAAATGTATGGTTTGTGAAATTCTACTTAAACCACACTGGAAAGTGAATTAAGCTAAATCAAATCAAGGTCACATTAAGTCTGAAAGAGGGTGTGCACAAAATGTACCAATGTAATCCAACTGATCCTCCTTGAAAGGCTGATTTGGATACTGAAATGTCCCTGGTAAACAAAATGCAGCAATTTTAGTTAAGAGATTTAAGCACCCCCATGATTCCCAAGGTAGATGGTAGAAGTGTACTCCATAACCTTGCCCTAAAGTGAGATCTGTACCTCTGATAATCTACCAAGGGGCTGTGATAAGAAAAAATAAATTTTTTTACCATCATTATTCCAGCTAGGTCCAAAAGAACATTAAGCCCTTGTTAGATGTGCCCCTCTGGGGGCAGCTATTAAACTTGCAGATGGTTTCCAGTGGCCCAGAAAAGCCTTCTCAAGTTATTAAAATGCACTAGTCTAGGGTTCTAAAATCAAGTTGGTAAAACCAACTTAACACCTATGGCCAGGCTAGCAGCATTTCTCCCTTTTCAGCTCATGAGAGTGAGGGAACAGGTGAGTGCTGCTGATCTGTTATGTCACCTAATCCTGGCTCTGGCAAGCCCAGAGAGAAATAATAGTAAACAGGGAAGTCTATAAATGGCTCCAGAAATAACACCTTGTTTTTATATAATTTTCTTTAAATTGTTAACAGTCAGGTACCACTACTACTGAAACTTATCATTTTTAAAACCTCAAATGGGATCAGTGTCCAAAAGGTTTCCCTTAGCCAGTCTGAAGGAAATAACAAAGTCTAACCCATAGAGACCAAAGAATAACAAGTGAAAAAAGGAAAAAAAAACCCAAACCAAATCAACAACAACAACAAACAAAACAAAAAACAAACAAAAAAACCCAACAAAAAACCCACCACCACCAAAAAAACCCCAAAAAAGGAAAAACCAGAGAGATCTCAGATTGTAGTATTCAAAACTGGACTTTGAAGGCCTCTTGTAAATCAGTGCTCCAGATACTGATCAAGGCTAAATTCTGGTTTACAGATATGGTTTAAACAACAAAAAGGAAACAGTGCACAACCTGTGGAAGGCTCCTACCAGCTCAGCTGACCAGCATTATGGAAGAGGTTTTTAAGCACCAGTGATGCTGCTTATATGTGTAAAAACATAATCCTGTGTTTTCTCATTCTGCTTGAATATATCCACTTCCTTTCTAAATTCTGCTGAGTTTCTGGCCTCAAAAATACCTTGTATCAATGTATTCTATGATCTAATTGTATCTATTACTAAAAAATATCCTGTATTTAAATTTATAGCCTATAACAAAACGCACAAACTGCAAAACTGAACAAATTGGAGTTTTGAATGAGTTTCATTGTAGCACAAATAATTTTAGATAACATCATTTCATATGTTATGCTAATCCTCTTTAAGGCAATCTTACATTTTGTCAATCATTCTTCACACTGGAGTGTGCCATTGTCTGCTCCCTAAACTATTCTCTCTGCTCATCTTTGAAATATTCATATCTAAGCCATATGCTTTTAAAGACAGAACAAAAGACAGAGGAGTGGTCCAGGCAATCTTATGTGGGATATTAATAGTTAAGTTATAACATCCTGTTTGCCCTTTTTAAATGTGGCTGTTCTTTAAATATATATTCAAGTTGAGTTGCCAGTGCCTCAGCATTTTCCTCTAGTGGAATAAAGGCAGATCATATGCATGTACAAATGGTTCATTTAATTTCTGTTCTTTTGCATTTGTCATTAAAAACATAGACAACACCTGCAGTTGACTCCCAGAATTACATACTGGGCTGGCATTTTTCTAATGGCGATGAAAGAAACTGCAAAGTAATTTGGGAATTTTAGCCACATCAGCTTCTGGGAAAGAGGAGCGCAGCACGCTTGCTTCCAGCCACATGAAGAGCTCTGCCTCTCCTACATCCCTGGTACGATGGCCATTCCCAGATGAGTTCCCAGCCAAGAACAGAAAGAGCCCTGTGACTCAGGACTTTTCTGCCCATTAATACTTGAATCTACAGAAGGGACAATTCCTGATGCTCCCTATACCTCCCTCTCCTGAGCACAAGGAATGCAAAAATTCCAGCTCTGGAATGGTATGGACAGAAGGACACAACTTTAAAGGATCTCCTTGGTCACACTTTCAGTCCTTGCTCTCTGAGACAAGGTTGCTACACAGTCTATTCATTAACTTCATTAACCCAGGGAAGTGGTCACAGCACCAAGCCTGGCAGAGTTCAAGGAGTATCTGAACAACGCTCTCAGGCACATGGAGTGATCCTTGGGTGCCCTGCACAGGGCCAGGAACTGGACTCGATGATTCTGATGGGTCCCTTCCAACTCAACATATTCTATGATTTTAACTTATTACAATTCATCTTCAAATTAAGGTCTTTCCCCCACAGCTGTAGTCTTAAATAGCCCCTAGCAGTAGACACCTTCTGGTTTCCAACCTAAATCTAATCAGAATGACTTTACCCGTGCCTTTCCTTTTGCTATTTCCTCTTGCTTCAGCCTGACTCGCTCTTGCCCCTCTGAGGTGTCCCTCGGCCCTGGAGCAGCTGCCAGGGCATCGCCCACTGCGTCCTCCTCACAGCCCCTTCCTCACGGCGCTGTCAGGGGCTCACGGCAGAGACCCTCACGCCGGGCTCTCTCCGTGCTCCCAGCCCTGCCCCAGCCCCTGAGGGCGAGAGCGGCGGGGCCGGCGGGCGGCGGGGGCGGCTTTGCGTGCGGAACTGTGGCGGCGAGGGGCGTGTTCCCAGCCGGCGCGAGCGGCCGCGAGGCGCCGAGAGCGTCGGGCGCCTTGGAAACGGGCGGAAGCCGGGAAGGAGCGGCCGGAGGAGGATGCTGAGCCCCGAGCGGCTCTCGCTGCCCGGGCCCGAGTACCTGGGTGAGGAGCGGCGCGGCGAGGCGGGGAAGCTTCCTGAGGATTCTCTCCCCCTGGTGTGCTGTCCCCGGCATGGGGAGGGCTCGGCGGGGCCGGGGTGGCCGCGGCTCGGCCCGTGCTTCCCGGGGATTGCGGCGAGCGGCCCCAGGCTGGGCCGGGCTGAGGGGGGTCGCAGTGGCTCCGTGTCCGCCTTGGCTGGGGAGCGGGCAGCACCGGGCGGTAACAGAGCGGGGTTGTAGGACGCTGAGGTGGGAGGGCTGCAGAGCCCTCTGGGGCACAGGGAGCATCCCTCCGGTGCCCAGAGGTGTGGTCTCCGCGAGCAGCCGGCGGGGGCTGAGCTGCCGTCTCCTCCGCTGTCCCCGTTGGCGATGTGAGTAGTAGCAAGCGGCGCCCAGCCTTTCTGTGATATACTTCACCCATTACCAACCTGTTTTGCTCACAGATCTACCTGAGCGTCCTTATTTTATGCTCGTTTCCCAGCATATGGAAGGAGTGCTGCTCTTATGCTGGGAGATGGCTCGAATGGTAGCTTTTGTTCTGAAATAAGGTAGCGTTGGTAACACTTCCTACATAAAATGAAAATCGTTTAACCTGTGAAGCAGCTACCTCTTTGAAGGCTACCTCCTTTTAAGCTTGCTGTAGCGGCTTCATGTTCCAGGAAACTAAGGAGCGAAGTGATTTGGAGTTAATGTGTCAAATAAAAACAATTAGAATGGAATAAAGTCAATATGACTTCATTTAATTGCTGAAGAGGAGATGAATTACAAGTAGTAAGCATTTGGATTGTGTCCAAGAGAGCATTTGTGAAGTAAAACTCTTCAGCCATTACGTCCTAGGCCCAAGACAGTGTTCAGTAATAACTCTTATAAAGGTATACATAATTTTCTGTGGTTTTTTTGTATAAGGGAAGGTCAGAAATGGAATGGATTGGTTTGTGCTACTTGTTCCATCATGATTTTGCCATTTCTGTAAGTCAAAATGGAACAAGAGTATAGAAACACTGCTGTAAATGAAAACCTGTCTTGCAGGGGGTACTAGACTAAAAGAGTTTGTTTAACCATTTAAAGGAGTGACCTAAGTTGTGTTAGAGTAGAATCTCATTGTGCTGTTGCTGCTAGGGTTGCTGTTAGGGTGCTTTGTGCATACCTGCATATCTGCAATACTGTTCTGCGTCAAGGAAACTCAAGGCAGAAATAGGTTTGTTTACTGCTCTGTTCAGGGTGATTCTCATGGGACTGGCTTTGCTGAAGTTCTTATTGCTGATTTCAGTTGTGGAGCTTTGGGTGTTTGAGAACAGCATCACAGTGCCATGTAGACACACTAGACGCACCCTTTGGGTTTGTGCTATTCTGTCACACCACCTCAGCATTTTCAACCTACATGCTAATAGAGAAGTTCATAACTTTTCCAGAGTTGCTCTAGGTTGAAACCTGCAAAATTTCTTTTCCTTAATGAGCCAACTTGGTTTTAGGTTCTTGTAATTGTTTTTAATGAAATAGGCACTTTTAATTGTGTGAAACTTGTCAGTAGGGATTGAATCACTCAAAACAATCTAGGAAGCAGACTAAAAGTATTTAAAGTGTAAGAATAAACCAGTTTTCTGTTGCACATCTGAAGGTGAGACATGAGATTTCTTAGATGTACGAGATTGTTAGATGCAAGCAGCTTTTAGTAGCCGCTTAAGCGAGCCTCTTTTTATCTCTGTTCTACATGCTGATTTGGAATTCCCTTTTCATTTTGTACAACTTTCTAAATTATTCTGACACTGGGGTCAGTAAAAGACACATGTGTGACCATGTTAGGTTGAGGAATAACTTGTACAAGAGTCTGTTCTCTTCATCACTTAGTGGGACCTTCAATTTAGATTGCAGTATCTGTTGTCTATTAGAGGGAGGAAGCATATTCTTATTAGCTGTAAATATTACCAAAACCAATGTTTCCATCTTCGTGAGACTTTGTAACTTACCAAACTGCTCACAGATCCTAAGAAATTTAATGTGTATTAGCCGTAGGAAAGTGGTTAAAAACCAAACCAAGACAAAACAACCCCCAGCTCCCCCTTCTCCCACCCCAAATAAACACACCTCCCCACAATGTCTTTCTAAGTTGCTTTTCCATTTTCTACATCAGCATTCTGAAATCACCATTATTTGGATTTGTTCTATTGTGCACCTCGAAGTCTTGTAAATACGGTTGTCTGAACTGGGGTTTTAAGGAACTGTGATACATTTCACTTCCTGTAATTTCATTCTGAAATTGTGTTGCTCTAGGTTGCCACATAAGGTATTCTCTGAGTCTCAGATCAGATGACCCTGCCTTTTCTGAGCTGGAACGGGTAACTCCCTGTTATGATCCAATTTGTTGCCTTTTTGCTGGTCTTAAAATTAAAAGTCAGACACGGTTAAAGGGAAGGGGGTTTTTACCTCGGTATTTATTTAGGATCTTTGGTGCACCACATCACCCAGGTGGAGGGCACTGAAATGCACACTGGAATGCACACACACGATAAATCGCGTATACAACCTATAGGCTTTGCAAATTAGCATATCTGTCAAAGATTTCCCAGTGAGAGACTTGAATGAATCCCCCCATTTTGAGGAATCTCCCCCCTGGATGGGCCTATCTTAGTTCACAGAATGTGTTCTAGAGAGGACCTTGGTGTCTGGGGCTTTCTGACCTTTAAAAGCGAGGCTTCCAGGATGTTTGGTCTCCTGGCTTAACGGAACATGGGGTATCAGACTTAGGGAATTACAAGTATGTGGGCTAAAACTTGTGTTGCTAACTGGGCTCGGCTGCAGAGGTTGCACCTCCTCATGGTCCGGCTGGATGCCCACAAGGGTAACCAAGTCGGCCTCTGCCCCGGAGTGGGAGTATAGGACGCTCTCGCCCTATCGTGTAGCCTCAGCACCCACTCGGTAGTATCCTAAACTGGTGAAAACAAACTCATGCAACTCATGACAACTCTTGCCAGTGGTGACATGAGACATGAGCCGCCAAGACCCTTTGCCCATGGGGTGGCTTGCTGGGTAAAGTCTGGCAGTGGCTTGGGGGGTAGTGCTGCCATGACTCAAGGGACCCCCCCACTGGAGTGAGGTTTGTCCTCTGGCTATCAGGGCCAGCTTGGTTGACCTCTGTGTTTTGAGGGGAACATATGTCTTCCAAGCAACTGTGCATGCAGGGCTATAACCCTAATCCTTCGGAACCTGGGCATACGCCGCTTGTTCCAACCCTGTGGGGGCAAGACTGGACCTGCAGCCATGTTCTGCCCCCTGAATGCTCCGCGCTGGTTGCAGCCCAGTGGCATCGATGCATTGGAGACGCGGCCTTGTACCAGACCCCATCTGTGCATCGGCTATACCCCAGACCAAATGGAAAGGGCATATGCATCATGTGGTACAGGGCCACGTCACTGGTAGTGTGTGGCAATACCCCAATCCGTAACTGATTGTGACTCCAAACTGTGCAGGGGAACTCGTTGCACACACCGCATGGTGTGTATCATGATGTCGTCCATTTACCATCTAAATTATTGGGATGAAATTTACTGATTTCGACCGAGGTAGACGAGCCACGTTTACATAACTCAGAAAAGGAGTAGTCTCGTGAGACTCACTCGAAAATATATAAAAGCTATATAAAAGGCTATTTAAAGGGATATAAAAAGGGGTATATAAAAAAGGCAAAAAATCATCATGGCATCAATTATTGTTAAGGTTCTTTGGAAATTCCTCTGCCCAAATTAAGGTGCAAATGAGATCATATGCCAGTGACAATAGTAAGGGTTTTATTTGATAGCAAATATGAGAGAGAGAGAGAGAGAGAGAAAGAAAGAAAGAAAGAAAGAAAAAGAAGGAAGTAGAAAATAGGTGGGGGGGACAGAAAGAGAGTGACAGGGACAGAATAAGGAAAATATCACCACTCCGTGGATCCCAACGATGCTCCGTTGATCCTCTCCAGCTGGTCTTCTTGGTGGTGAAGGTGCCCCCAAGAAAGCATAGAATCCGATGGGTTTATATGCTCAGGCTAGGTAGGAATGTCTGGGCATGTCCCCCTGGGGGAAGGGGGGCAGTCTCTTGCAGCAGAGTCTGGATCTGTTGCATCATGTGCAGTCCTGTGGCGCAAGGCCCAGCACTTTGGGGGGGTCTTTGATGGATTGTGACACCCCCTCAGCTGTCTCTCACGTGAAAGTCCTTTTGATGTGGCCTGTGGGGCCGGGGGTTCCACAGCTGGGCCAGTTTGTGTAATAGAGGATGGGTGTTCAGTGCCTCTGACCAGAGGTTACGCCACCCACCCAAAACCTCCTCCTCCCCCCTCAGTTGGGGGGAGTCTGTGTAAACCTGGCTTCTGTGAGCTGTGCTCTCTCCCACCCCAAACTCGGCGCAGCTGGTGGCTTTGGCCTTTTGTGGATGCATACCTTTCCCTCAGCCTGAGATGATTGAAGAATAGGTTTCCCTTTATCTAATCAGCAGTTTGATTTTCAGTCTGAAGTCCTAATCTTCAAGGAGGCTTCTTGGGTTGTAGCTTCTTTATAATGAATAAAACTTTATGTCAATGTTTGAGGCATGAACTGTTTTCAGTCTCTGACACTCCCCCATACTCTTTTTCCCCTCTTCCCTTTTTCATTATCAAAACCAGGCCAACACATAAATTGAGCAGCCAAAATAACATAATGTGCTACTTGCTGGGTTAATCACCCCCCCCCTTTTTTTTTGCCTCTATTTGAGATGATTCTTCTACATCCAGTTATAATGCTAAGAGGGAAATAAAAGCAGTTGTGAGTTAAAAGAGAAATGAACAGGGAGAGAATTAAGTATTCACTTAAGATGGAAAATAATTGCAAAGCTTTGGTATGCCAAAATTCCTGGAAAATTAAAATCAGGGCAACATGTCTCATGCCACAATGGGACAGTAAGTAGAAGAAAAGAGATGACCATTACTTAGTGAATAGGAATGGAGATGAGGTCTGGAGAGCTGGCAGAAAGGCTACAGTGAAGATGATGCTGTTACAAGCAGGACATTATAAACAGTATTTTCACTGAATAAACAATGTTTATTGTTTGGGTATAGTGATGATAATGTGTTTCTCATTTGATGGATGAGACTGGAACTACAGTAGGCAAAATGAGGCATATTTGAGACACTTTTTCATGCCTTCCTCATTATGGTTTAATAACTGGTGATTGCTCAGTTATTTATAGCAGGCAGTGGAGCACTTAGTGTATTGTTCTGCTCATGCAGCTGTCTCTGGAGCTTCATTCATATTGTATTACTTCCCTGCTCCCCTTTCCTGTTAAGGAGAAAATGCAGTAGAGTACTGCAAATTTCCAAACTTCTATTTTTCTTTGTATTTTTTCGCCTTCTACTACCCAACTCCAGGATGTTGTTTCTTGTTCTTCTTTGCCAATGTAAGGCATGTAAGAACACAAATACGCTGCTAGGGAAGTGCCTTATCAGTAAAGCATGGGCATATTAGTGCCAGAAACATGGTTATGTTTCCTCATTTCTCTCATAAAAGGTGTCGAGCTTAATGATTAGAAAGAATATACATGCTTTTACAAAACTGAGAAGCTCCCAACAGAGAACTTCAGTTGTGTAGACTTCACTGATGCCTAAGGCTTACTCTTCTTCTGAACAATCTTAAGAAATATTGATCTGGAAAGTACAGTTGTTTCCTTTAACAGCATAATCAATGCATAGGCTACATTGTTATCCAGACATCTCAGCTGACACTCATTCTCCTCTTAGTACAGATATTTGGTGAACTTCTGTGAAGCACTGTGGCTGAAAGACCTCATGGTCTAGAAAAAGAGAAGAGAATGCCTTTTTTGAAATTTCATTTCTTGCTCTGTTGTACAGATAGGGGAACTGTAATGTAGAAGATGAATATAATGCGGAAGAGTTTGCTTACAGAAATGTTAGTTAAATTGGAATCTTCTTAGACTCAGTCTAGTTTTTGTCCAAAAGATGGAGATTTCACCCCTAAACTGCTGTTGCACAACAGGACTTCCACTGTAGCTTGAAAGGTACAGGTGAAATCTGATCCTGAATTAGGTCGAGTTCCATAACTGGAACAGTTATGGAACTTACAGTCCTTCCGCCTATGTCCCTCTGAGTATGAATAGGTATGGAACCATTAGGCTACTTAATGCCTTATAACAAACTGGAATGACAGTTACTTCCACAATGTTAATGATTACACTGCATAATTTTAAATTTTAAACAAAGACTTCCCAAAACCCCAACCAAACAAAAAAAGAAAAGATAGCTCAACGATTTGCTTTGGTGAGGGAGTGGTTTCTAGCAGCTGTGTGACACCTTGCAGGAGGCAGTCTGCTGGAAGGACTTGCACAATTAAGTCGGTCTGTGTGCACTAATATGCTCATTGTTTGAAACGAATTCTCAGCTATGGTCAAGATTAAATTATAAACGGAAATATTTCTTAAATTTTTTGTTGAAAGTGGTTTTGAAACTGTGAACGTATGAAATATGCTATAGTTACACTGTGTGACCCCTTGGCATGTGCTCCTGAGTAACAGCACATGTCTCAGATTGTGTGATACCTCTGGTGTGACAAGATCAGTTTGTACTTATATGTTCTGTCCTTCAAAAAACATTTTGCTTTTGAGCGTTAATAGGAAATTATACTGTGAAGCTATGCAAAGCTGGAAGGAACTATGACTGTACAGAGATGTAGCATTTAGGTTAATTGTTTTGTTCACTTACTTCTCTTTCCCAGGCCATTTCTTAGCAACATCTGAAGAGATTAAGCCCTTAATGATATCTGAAAAGATCAAAAAGAGCATTTCCAGAGTTGATGTGATTTTGTTCTTGCAGTTTGTATCCCTACTATTTCTCTCTTGCATCATTATTGTTTTGGTAATGTTTGCATAAAATTGATTTTATGTTAATATAGATGTGTCTTTCCAGTGTATGTGATATGGTAGTGTCCTTAGTTAAGCTCCAATTTAGAACAAATACTGAAAGGGTGTTTAGCTATTACCTTAAGTTCTCAGAGTATATGTTCTCATAGATTAAAAAATGCCAGAAATATTCCAGATACATTAAAGCTTGTTATGCTCTTGAACTTCTGATAACTGAAATTAATCATAACGTTAATTGCATCAAGTAGTGTGTATTTTCAGCACTTCAGCTGAGGAGGAGGCAAATAAGTAAGAAGAGCTGGTCTTAATATCCAAGAATTCCCACTCTTGGTTTTTCAGCATATTCAGTTATGCCAGGAATGACCCCAACTTAAAAAAAAGCCCTCTTGTGTGCATACAGAACAAATTGCTTTGATAGACAGCTCTTGTTTCAGAAGAGGTCACGTCTCCTGAATAGTTAAGCAATAATATAACCAGATGATTTGATAATAATTTTGTAAATAAAGACTTACTTCTGTAAGTAAGCTGCGGCTCTGTTCTGCTGCTTCTTCAGACAATGTATGTGATACATTTTTTCCTATCTGATAACAATTTATTCCAATCATACTCTTTCTTCAGGTCATTTGGTACACCTTGTTTTTAAGTTGCAGCATCTGATTTGATTTTTATTGCATCTTCTAGTCATCACATTTGCTGTTCCCTTCAAGTATGACAGGCAGCTTCACTTCTCAGTAAATGTGCTGGTATACTAATCTTCAGGTTTCTCTGCCTTTGGAAAACTCAGTCATGTTGGAAAAAGAAGCTTCTTGTCACTGCAGCATTAGGCAGTTACATCTAAGATGTAAAACTGGGAAGCTAATATGCAAAACCAGTATGGCTAACGTGATTGGGGTGCCAGTAAATCCTGAAGTAAGTATCACCTAATTGATGCAAACAGTACTGTGGCACTTCCAAGATCTTAATCCTCTCCATCCTACTTGGATAATAAAACCATTATGTATACACAGTATCATGACTTAAAGGTGACATCTATTTCCTTCCTTCCTCCTGAATTTCTGGCTCTAAGAATTTCAGTGCATATATCTGTTTCATGCAGTGACATTATTTGCATTAAATTTTCCTTCAAGACTTTTCAAATATCAGTGCTTGTTCTTACAACATTTGTAATCAAACCTACAAAGTAGTGGATTGTTCTCTTTGGAAGATTGAAACAAGTAACTTGGTGGCTTGTAAAAAGACTGTTTTTACTGTTTTAAATACATTTGCAAAATTATTTGGTGTGGTTATGGCTAAATGGAATTAGTTGTGATTGTCTAATCCATTGTAGAGAAATCCATAGAGATTGTGGCTTGACTGTGGATGTAATCCTCATTATGCCTTGTACTTGTAAGCTGAAGATTTTTATGACTTGGTCTGGCCATGCTTGAATTAAACAGCCACTGCTCAGCCCTGAATCTGGTTCTGAGCCAAAAGTGCATTCATTCCAAAATTCATTTTAAACACTGGGCATGTGAGTGATGGTGGGGTGTGAGCATGTGAGCATCAGAAGCCATTCTCTTAAGTGCTGCAGGAGGCAGCTTTGGAGGAGCTGTACGTATTGCTGCTGATTGGACAGAGGCTCCAAGTGTAACATCACTGCTAGTGGTTAAGTGATAAGAATTAAAATATTCTGCGCAAAGGTATTTACTTAACATCAGGTTATGAGCTGCCCGAAAAATCCTTTGTGAAAGGATTACTCTATCAGATTCCTTTGTGAAAGCTGACTGTTAGTTTTTAAATCTGACAGCAAAGAGTGTGGCACCTACCAAATGAGTGTGGCAGACACACTGGCTCTCTGTTTGGGGTAGCTGCCTGGGAGTTCAGAGCTGAGTTTACAGAATATGGGTTGCATGGAAAGTTCTGTACGAGTAGGGAATTTCTGTTACAATAAGCCTGAAACAAACAAATGCTGAGGATGATGTCCTGATGTAACACCTCCTGTATGGAAACTGCGGTATACTGGAGTTCTGTCAGGAAGAAAATCAGTAGAGACAGCAAGCTGTAATAGCACAGTGGCATGAGTATTTGGGCTTTACATTCTGGTTTGGACTTGCTGCCTTACTGTTGCAAAGTGGGCCTCAAAAATATGAGTAACATGTATAACCAGTACATCATTATTCCTGAATTTTCAAAAATTATTAAAATGTATGAATCATCTCATTTATTTTGCCTAGAACCCCACAGATTTTTGACTACGCTTGCATAAACAGTTAATGCCCCGGTATGGTTCCAATGTTTGTTATGGAAAGTACCATTTGTATAAATTAAGGAACTGCTCTTTTGCTATAACCAGACTCCTGGCACTTTATTTTGCCTCTCTGGCCTGCTAAAACCTGCCTGCAAATTACATTTTGTTCTATGACTTTTCTGTATAGTATAACATTAGTTGGGTTATAAAACATATTACTTGCATTGTTCCATGGAACTGGGCAGTCAGTGAACAGGAAGCAAGAGCTGGAATTTGGTTTGGCAGTGTGAACTGTGCTACCTGGAAAAGAGCACAGCAGCTGAAGGGACAAAGAGGGGTACTTCTCAAGGAGATTTCAAGTGCTATTTTCTTTTAGCTTCTCTGCTCACAGATTTCTTTCCTTCCCCACACCTCTACTCACTCTTCTGGGAAATAGGGAGAGAGGCTCTTTGCCAGGATCCTTAGGCTGTGCAACAAAATGCTTAACAGAAATACCCTTTTACAAGCAATCGTATTCAATAGTGACCTATATATTTTTGTGTACATTTTGAAATGTCATACAAATGTCTAAAATTCTGTGTTGAAAGTTAATTTATTTTCCAGGAGCAGATTCAAAGGTATTTATTATAGAGGTCAGCCACATTGTGCTGTGTACCACTGTGGGATCATGCCTGTCTATTCCCAAAGGCTTTTAGGGGAGGCTTATAACTCTAAAAAAGGCAAAATAACAGAAGTATGGTTCATTGATAGGAACTATTCCATGAAAGGAGCGTATAATTCCCCACAAAGTTTTGAGAGTGGTTTTGCAGTCGAGCAGAAGTTTATTGCAGGCTGAGATGAGTGGAAGCCTGTCTGCTAGTACCATTTCCTGGCTTAATCTGGTACTGCTGACACCTCAAGAGGGGCCTGGGGAGACGATTGGTGAGTGTAAGATGGACTGCTTCAGGAGGAGGGAGGAAGGATGGGCTGAAGGAAAGTTACCCAGTTGTTGCTATCTTGAGCCTACGACTGAGCTGCACGGACTCATTCTTCCCTCAGGGGACACAGGTGCGCAGAGCTATTTTTCTTTAATCACTCACATAAATTAAATTTATTCCTTTGCATTAAAATAATTAAATAAAGCTACGCCCTATATCTTTTAGTGCCAGATAATATCTTTAAACCTTTGGCTCACCATTTTGCTATCAGCTGCAAGGTATTTTCCAGGGTGTGCTTAACCAATTTTACCATTGTCCTGAAAAGTGTTCTAGGCAGAGAAATCCCCTGATAGCAATCAATATTCATGCATACTTTTAATCACTGTATCCACCGGGAATAATCATTTCCGGGCCTCTCTTGAAGTCCACCTGCCCCACACTAAGATGAAAGGGCCTTCCATGCTGTGTATCAAGTGGCACAGGCTTGATGCTCACCAGGATATTAAACACAAATTAAAATGGTTTGAAGAATACTGATGTGGGTCTGAGGCTGGCCAGTTGCTGGTGAGGGGGTGATTCTGCCAAGTCTGCAGCAGATTGGCAAGGACCAAGAACAGCCCTTGCCTTTCCTATATTCCCTAAGGGTTTTCTCCTGCTCTTTTTAGGACACGACACTACTTGCAAAGGTGCAGTAGGATACATGTTTAGGATGGAGGTGTGTGCTTTGGGAACAGGGTTTGTGTGCTTTCCAGGTTAGGAATGATTTTCCTGGGTTTGTTGTAACTTGTCTTCTGATTGTTGAACTCGTAGATTTTGAAAGTCTACTGCTTGGTAGCTGGCACATCACCTCAGACTCGGCTCTTTGTTGCTCCACCTTGGTTTCTAGCCAAAAACATCAAAGGGGCCCAGTGGTAAATCTGTGCTGCTTCCTCCCTGGCAATGCTTGCTTGGTACAGTCTGCCCCCTGCAGAAGCAGCAAAACAGTTTGTGTTGCATCAAACTGTCTTTACTGAGGAGTCTTATAAGTGAGTGTCGTTCTGTGGTGGGGTACTGGCAGATCCCCCATTTCTGAAATTCTCCCATGTTTGACCTAGGCAGTTATTTGAGACTGGCGGTTGAGCGATAGAAATCTCTCTTGGCATTGAGACCTGCTCCCCACCTGCCACATTCACTGATGCTTGTTTGGAAACAGATGTACTTTTATTTGCACCTTCAGGAAGAAACCTTTAGAGAACAACCTTAGAGCTACTTGGCTTTGGTATAGAGGGAAGGGCAAGGAACACCTAAAGCTCTGCAACAACGGCGTCGAAACGGCATTGATGATCTGTGTAGGAACGATGGCTGTAACTCAGAACAGAGATCAGGAACTCCTCTTGAGTTAGCATTTTCCAGTGAAACTGCCTCACAACTCCTTATCTTCCTTCAATACCAAAATCTCAGGGGATTCTAAAAGAGTCAGCACTGTTAATGACTAACTCTGTGTAGCCAGGAAGGAAAGCAGGATTTAGGTGATGAATTTTACTATCCATATCTGGGAGACAGAAACCTCTACTCTCTAACTGAGGAAGCAAATGCTTGATGTCTTGTGTAAGGCACACAGCTAGGCTGTGTGTGTCTGGCTCTGGACTTTGTGGGCCCCTTATATTCTGACTTCTGTGTCTTACTGTCTTTTGTTTGCAGCTCAGCGACATGTCCTCACATACATGGAGGATGCAGTGAGCCAGCTGCTGGAGAACAGAGAAGATATTAGTCAGTATGGCATTGCCAGGTTCTTCACTGAATAGTAAGTACATCAGGATGCTGCCAATAGGGCCAGCCTGAGGGGGGCTTTTGGAAACAGACAGGGTACATGGAGAATGGATCTGGACATGTGCTGGTTTTGTTGTGAATGCTGGATTTTACTGGGTTAGCCAAGGGCTGCCTGAGCATGTTTTGGAGATGTACATGGGTTTTGTACAGTTCAGTACCTCTTGTATTACGAACATTTGTGTGAAGCAGTCACTCTGGGGAACAGAGATTTTAAAAACATGGAAAACCAAATTCTGCTTGTCTTAGTCAGGACTGTTAGTATCAAACTGCTTAAGCGATACTGAAGCAAACTGCTTCAGAGACTGCTTCTGGTTTCAGCAGTGCTCATTCTTCCTTTTTCTGAGTATGAATTTGAACTGTTTGTCTCCTTGTGTGATTGTTGCCCTGTTGAATGCTTTAATAAGATGCCTCTTCTTCCCTTAAAACCTGTATAAGTCCTTAAATACTGGGCACGAGCACAATCTCTTCTTACTAATTTGCAAAAAAAATTCTTGAGGGAAAAGCAGTGCTTTCTGTCCACAGAAAGTAATATTGACATTAGTCAGCTGAACAAATAGTTGGTAAACAAGAGCTTAAGAAAGATAAAGAGCATGATTACAATGATCTCCACCCAGCGACAGGATTTCTTTACCAGCGTTGAAGGCAAGGTGGCTTTGAAATACCCAGCTGAAATTGTCATTCAGGCATCTCTGCAGATTAGATTTAGTTTGCATCTGATTTCAAACTGACGCTTCTGTGCCTTTTCTAAACTTCTGATCGTATATACTTCAAAAATTAAGTAGTGAGCAAGAGGTCATTCACCCAGTGAAACTGTTCAAAATGCTTCTCCATAGTATTTCTTCATCTTGACATGATAACCATTTTCTTTTCACTTCCTGTTCCTCTTCTAACTTTGAAAGAATACATAGTGATTCAAGACTGTTATAATGAACAAAACCGTCACCATAGAGCAAAACCCTCAGATTGACTTAGGTGCTGGAGATCTTGTTTTTCCCATTTATTTTCAGAGATATGATTTTTACAATGTTTTTTTTTTCACAGTGAGTGTTTTGTGGAGTTTCTGATTTCATGAAAGACAGGAAAAGGCTGCATGTTCATTCATTCTGCAATATAGAACTGCTAGTTCTCTTTTTCTCTTTTTTAATTTATTTTTTTCTTTTGTAATATATCTGGAGTTTAGCAGATGAAACTGTACCAAAGCACAAACAAGCTTAGTAATTTTGAGAGCTGTGAAGATTTGAAATGTGGGATTCTTCATTTAAAGTGGAGAATAAATGATAGCCAATGTGGGTCTAGAATGCAAAGTTTCATATTATGAAAATGTCATATGTTCTGGCTCCCAGGGCTTAGTGGTGAGCTCTCACTGTCCAAAACATTTCTGTTCATCCACTCAACTGTGAACATTTGTTCTGGCTGTGCTTTGAAGGCTACACTTCTCTCCCAAGCAAATAAACTTGATCTTTAGTCTCAGCATCTTCAAACTCAAAGATAACTTGTGAGATTCCAGAAGGTTTATGGGCACTCTCCCAGTGTTCTCCTTAATCCATGTTTTTCTGAGGGAGAGGATTGGAATGTGCATGTTTTGAAGTATGCTGCAGTGATTTGAGATGAAGAGAATTGGTATTAGGATGTCCAGTGTTTAAAATTGTCCTTTTCCTATTTAAGCTCACTTAAAATTAGAGACCAAGCCCTGGGCTTAGAAAGCTAGCAAGTGGGCCCAAACAAGTAATTTTTTTTTTAAGTGTTTATGGGGTAAAAGAATGACTTCTGTAACTTTTCAGAAATTGAAATTAGTCTGTCAAGGACAGGTATTAGATATTCTCCAAACTCTTCTCAGAGGGCATACTTTTTAATTCAGTGGTGTTCCATGGACCTCTCCTGGAATTCACTGGATTCACTGCTGAGGAGCAACCTGATGTCATTTCCATCATGCGTTGCAATGCCCCACTTTACCATGAGGCAATTCAAGTCTTTGAGGCAGTTACAACAACTGTTTTTTTGGGTAATTCAGAAAATTTTGTTGGGACTTAGCATACCTGAGTGAAATTTCAGAATTGAAAATTATGTGATGATTTAGCTCTGTATGGATCAAGCAGTAAGTGTTTTGCTGGCAATTAATGTTTCCAGTTGTTTCTAAGAAACGGAGTTGGGTCTGTATTTCACTGCTATCCACCATCTAGCACTGGGATTGCTGATTGCAGAGGGCTGACCTTAATCTCTACAGCTCTCCTTCCAGAATAGTCTTCAAGGATAGTTTTTTCTCCCACTTTTTTCCAGTGTTCAGTTGTCCCAATCACGTGGACATCTGCTTTCAATCTTGGGAGTACCTTGAGGCTTCCCTCATCTGGCTCACTCCTGACCCTTACAGGAATAGGGATCAATCACCCCTCTGCCAATTAATCCACATCTTTTAGTTAAACAAATAAAATTATGCCTCTCTTAGGACTAATCTTGATTTTATAGATATGCTGAAATGCTACTGGTATTTGTTCATTACAAGCCTGAGAAAGCTCAGCTCTGCTCTTGAATCTCCATGAAATGCAGACTCTTGAAAACCCTCTGTGTAATTACACACTAATGCTGCTTTACTTCTTCCAGCCTAATGTCTGTGCCAACATATCTTAAAGGAACATGTTCCCCCTATACATTATTTATCATCCTGTTTTCTTGATCTTTCCTATACTGAAGAAAAACAGGGCCCCCACGCTAATGCATTTGATCACGCAGAGGGAATGTGCATAGCATCCCCCTTTATATTTTCCAGGATCTTAAAGGGAGTCTGTGTGTCTTTTTTTTTTTTTTTTTTTTTTTTTTTCATTTCACCCTAAAAAAAAAACAAAAAAAAAAAAAAAAAGATGAAGAAACTTCCTACTAGTACATTTTACTTTTCTTGTAGGCTAACCCTTTGTCTGAAAGTTTCTCTTCCAGCATGCAGGTAGATGTGCTGCTCTGTTCAAGACTCTTTGGAAAGCTCAGAAATAATAACCAGTCATAACTTACCTTCCTTAAGAAACTGTTTTTTCTTTAACCTGAATTGTTTGTTTGATAAATCAAACACAAGTGAACTGGAGAGATGGGAATGGACTTTTTTTTGGAGCCTATATTCTTGTCACAAAACACTTCTCCTTCTCTTTTGTTTCTGGTGAAATGTCTCCTGACCACCTGCCAGCTGGAGCATGACTGAGAAAAACATCTTGCTTTTAGCTTGCAGATGTAGCACTGCTTCCACTGGACTCTGCAAACTGATGTCTGAGATCCCCTTTTTCTGTCAAGGATGTTTCTGCTGGCTCTAACTTGAACGCCCCTGCTGGATCTTGTGTGACAGTTTAACAGGATTTATCTGAGAAGGCATCTGTGATGTGTGTGTTTGACAGGGTTGAGGGTCAGATACTGCTTTTGGATCTCTTGTGTGCCTGGCAATTCAAAATACCAGCTCTGCACTGTGTAGAGCCCTGTTTTACAAAAAGGAACATTTGCTTTGTTCCTAGTAACAAGACTGCCAGTGCTGTATGGTTTGGGATCCTTGGGAAGGAAGATGTTATCATGGTGAGAAGTATCAACTTCTAGCAATGAAAGTACCTCATTTTCTTTTGCTGTCTGGATTGGCTGGAACAATTTGTTCAACTCTTTCCTTAGGGACAAATACGATACCACTCCCTTGGCTTTCTCTGGCAGTAGACATGGGCTTTGGTATCAGACAGACTTTTGGCTTGTTCAGTCCTTTATTGCTGTACAACATTACAGAAATAAATCTGTAGAGTAAACAATGTCCTCCTCTTTAAAAACGTCTCAATACCCTTGGGGGAGGAGGGCAGGGGGGAAGGGCCAGGAACAAGACAGATGGGATGCCCATGAGAACTAAGCTACTCACTGAAGACAACCTTAATTGGCAACTGGGAATAAGCTGAATTATCTGCTTATAAAAAGGGGAGATTCTTAGAGCTAGCTTAGAGCCATCAATTTTCTTTTTTCTTTGCATCTGTGTATGCAGGCCTTATCACCGTCATCATCTTGCTGTCATCTGCTCTGCATCTTTCCCCTTTTCAGAGTGACTTGTTTTGTCTTGTTTGCAAGGATAGTGTAAGCTCTTCAAGACAGAAATGATATTGTACTGCATGTACTTTACAGCACCTAGCATTGTAGAATGTCGACTTTGTGCTTTGTACAATTACAGTACAAACAGCAAAAACAGTAGTGAGAAGGTCCTTAGGGCTTTGACAAGTTGTGCCAGATTCCCTTTCTGAGAGATGGAGCCATTCATTAGAATTTCTCAGTACAACTGTTTGGGGGAGGGGCATTGTTTTTGGGGTTTTTAGTGTTAGTTCTTTGTGTTTTGGGCAAATCAGTAGTATCTGTGAGGTATTAATACTTCTAGGATATTACCTAAAATATTGATACTCTCTCTGATATAATCTTCTGAGCAATTGCAAAAAACCCCACAACATTTCATGTATTCTTCAAATACTGTCAGGATTCCTACATGTCTTCTGCTCTGGAGAGAAAAAGGTAAAATTATCCCACTAAATGCAAGACTGCACTGAGCTATATGATTGGTATCAAGCTGCTGCTGTAAATGACCTAGCTGTGCAGTAGTCCTTTGGGCTGAAAATCTCAGCTGGGATAATGTGCTTGATGGTTCCTGACAGGCTTTTACTTGGGATTCCTTGATCCCTAGGGCACTGTAAAGGACTGCTGTCTGCCTCTCCTTTGCTCTTCAGTTATCAGTGGAAAGAGAGTGAATATATGAACTCAGACGCAGCATTCGTGCCAGAAGCTCTGAGGAGATTTTGCAGCTAATGTGAATAAGTTGCTGTGAAAGAAACATTTTGAAAGTGTCTCTCCACAGAGTACATGGATTTGCAGGACTGAATTTGTTGATAAATCTTTCTGGGGAACCTACAGTAATTGCATATTTCTCCACTAAGAGTGTTGCTAATGGACACAAAGCCTTTCTGTTAGTCCCTTTGTTGCCTTGCAGTCTCACCTCTACAGAGAAGCATTGTCAGAAGGGCAAACTCTCTTTCTTGTAATCGAATTTCTCCAGCCCACCTTAGAAATGGGGTTTCAATACCTCCTGTCCACTATGCATGGGGTATGTGTTTTGTATGAAAGCTATGGAAGATCTGGGGGTTGTGGATAACTCTATTTATGATTTAAATTACGTGAATTTTGTGCAGAACTTATAGATCTGTCACCCAATGTTTTTATAATAGAATTGCTTTATGGCAGAAACAGCATTGGGATTTTGATATGACAGCCAGGATCTATGAACTCCTGATTTTCCCAGAGTTGTTTCTTTGTAACAAACATTGCAACAGGTCCTAACCTGACAAATATGCTGATTGGGATAACTGCTGTTGAGTAAACAGC
Organism: Edolisoma coerulescens; assembly: GCA_013397115.1. Taxonomy (NCBI): domain Eukaryota; kingdom Metazoa; phylum Chordata; class Aves; order Passeriformes; family Campephagidae; genus Edolisoma; species Edolisoma coerulescens. Next base: position 1,294,818 of record VWZW01003563.1, on the reverse strand, counting down.
TGGAAAAAATGCATATATTAATTTCAATAACACACTTATTCCCACTGTAGGTTGTACATGTTGCCAATATATTAGAAAATGTAGTATTTTCTTACCACGTTCTTAAGAATCTTACAGATGAGTGGATACTCAGATGTGTCCCTTGCAAAGAAATACGGGGGGGATAAAAAGGTGAAGAATCTTTTTGGTAAGCAGGATTATCTTGGAAGACTTGTGGCAAAGCAGTAAAAGAATTGAACTTAAAAGAAAGCATTTACCAGTGATGCTGTATGTGGCAATATACTCCACTTAAGAGACTTCTCATACCATTCTGGTGACAGAAGAATCTGCAGGATTTGCCACAGTATATGAATGTTAGCACTTGGTATCAGCATCTTGTCAGCACAGGGTAGTTACCTGTGGTAACTCTGCACTTATACACTGACTTGACCTGCACTGTGCTCTTGCTCTTTCAAGAGAGGTAATCACAACTTCCATGTGCTGTGTGATCAGATTATTTTGCTCCTAGAGTATATGCACTGGTGTAGCAGTGCAGTCTTTGCCCACTTCTTTCCTATTCCTTTACATCATAGAAATTACATATTTTTTTGTGGTCTGTCAGAATAGTTGCAGCAGGAGTTGGCTGACTACTTTATGGAGACCTTATGTAGTTTGGTATATTTTATTTGTTCTTACAGCCTTGAAGGTTGAAATGCAACACATCTGCCATGAAATTGAGCTTCCTTTAGGTTAAAGCCAACTTCATACAGGCAATGTGGATAGCTAATAAAACTGGAAAGAAAAGTTTGAAATTTCCCAAAAGCCAAAGTCCAGGAATGTGACAAATGGTGCAAGCATCAAGACCATATAGATCTGAGTTAACTGTGTTTGTGCTTTTTCTCTGGGCTAGAGTTGACTGTACTATCCTCTCTCTAGCTTTAGTTTTAAACTCTAGTATATTTCTTGTTTATGCTTCCAATTTTTTTATTGCTTTTCATCATAGTTGCTGGTATTACTAGTACAAATTTGGAGAAGTATATGATCCCAGCTGGGAGTTAAAATCAGACTTTTTTGACTTCAAAAGTATGAACTTATACAGGCTGGGAGAGGAACAGATTGAGAGCAGCCCTGCCAAGAATGCCTTGGAGATGCTGGTGGATGAGAGGCTGGACACGAGCTGGCAATGTGCATCTCACCCTTTTTAGGATGCCACCGGGTCTTCTGTTTGGTTTTGCTTTCTCCATCCGTTTGCTTTTCTTTAATATCTGTGGTATTGCCTAGTTCCTGCCTTGTTCTTGCATTTCCTACCATGTATCTCTGCTGTGGTTTTGTTTGTATCCTTGCAGAAGTGAAAGGGCCCTCAAGTCAGAATTGGGGAGCTCTGGAAATCTTATATTGTCCATCTTCCTCTGAGGAAAGGTCTGTAGTAGAGTTTGCTGTGATGCAAATTAGATATTCAATGCTGATGTAACTGTTTGACAAGCAACTTTTCCATCATTCTGGAAAATTGCTCAGTTGTGCTTGCTGAGTCACTGCTGGAATATATAGGAAAAGATGAGAAAAATAAATAGTGATATAGTGGGACTACTTACAGTCTTTTGCATACAATCTGCAATGTGTATATAAAGCAGTAATCTCACTTCATGCTTGGTCACATGCTGCAAAGATGGGATTTCCTGCAGTTTCTCTAAGTATTTTGAAGAAAACTGTTTTAGTAATGTGAAATTGGCAACTGGAATTCAGTAGAAATGCATACAAGAATAGCAGCTTTGGAAAAACAACAGTGTAAAAAGTTAAGTACACATTGGTGCTTTTTCCTGTATTATATGTGGGGTTTTTTAATTATTCTAAAGAATTAAAGGCATAGTTTTATAATTTTCTGTTAGTAATATTTTCTTTTTAACATACTATTTCCTCCAGTAAAGCTTTTGATGTCTCAAGCCGTAAGATTATCACTGTTGGATACATGATAACTTCATGAATAGCAATACCTCTCTCTGTGTTACTAACTCACATAGTTTAGTTCTTGTTTTAATGAAGCACTTTGGCATGGGTCTAGGCTACTTTATGTATATAGGAGATCAGTTTTAGAGTTCTTGGCTTCCATCTGTCTAAACCTGTAAGACTTTCTATTAAATTGGAATCATGTAGTGTAAGTTTGAGGAACACTTTATTTTTTCCCAGAAAGATCTTTAAGGAAAGATGGATCAGAATTGAAGTTGGGGTTATTTTTTTGTTGTTGTTGGTTTGGGGTTTTTTCCCAATTTTGTGTTGTTGGAAGGACTTTTGTGTTTATTCTTAGGCTGCAAAATGTTGAGGCATCGCAGAAAACTTTGAGGAACATTTCTAATTGCTTTGCTAAGAAAATATGTGTTCCCTTGTGGACAAGGCCAAAAAATGTAAAATTTTTCCTAAATTAGATATGCCAAACTGTAAGAATCAGCAAATGCTTGCAGCAATGGGATCTGATAAGGTCCCATAATAGGATTCCTTATCCTTTACAGGATAAAATCCCTTAACTATGTCTGCATCTCCATGAATACCAAACACTGAAAGTCTTGCAAGCCTGAAAAACGCATTTTTAAAATGTGATTTATCTTCCTTTTCTTTAAAAACAAAACTAAACAATAGCAACAAAAGTCTAGTTCCTAGAAATCTGCATGTCTTTAGAGAACCTGAGATGTTCTGTGCAGTGCCATGTTGAAACCTTGCATATCCTAGAATAAATTAGCTTTAGAGACTTGCAGTAACCAGGTGTCCTGCAAAATTAGTGTTACTGTGTATCTTCAAGTGAATTAAATAAAATGTAGCTGGTCAACACTGTAGCCAAGCAGTTGTAGTGAGTACAAAGTGGTTTAGCTAAGCAATCTCTAAATGCAGAGTTAGCATTAATGTCAAATGATGTAACTTCATCTATATTAAGGAATTTTGGCAAGGTTCATTTGTTGCCATGATGAAAATATTGGAAGCTGCTCAGTCTTTGATGTGCTATAGTTCTTGCCAAGGCAACTGAATAGGTGAGAGAGTACTAGTTGTGAATTTTTTCTTCTGGAATTCTCCCGTCAAACCAAGACTGAAACGAGCAGATACAGAATCTGTTTGCATGGCACCAGTGTTGAATCTCTCTGGAATGGGTATTCAGTTATATTTCAGTATTTCGTGGATCATCACAGTCATAACATGATTGTGCTGCTACCTTTTAAAATAACTAAAAGGCTAATTTATAAAACATGGAACTGTCTTACAACAGGAGATACTGGAGACTTCATGCAGAATGGAGCAAGCAGGCCCTTACTTGTACTTATACTTTGGCCTCAACTTTCTGAGAAGTCAATTTGCCTTTACTTGGCGTTATACTTTGATCTCAGGAGTTCAAGATCAGTGCAGTTCCTCAATAATTTTCAAATTCATACTCCTCCTTTGGTGGTCTTTTGTGCTTTGGTATCAGAATCCATCTCCAGCTGATGTCAATTCCATAGCTACTTTCAGAACAGTTAGACAAGAGGAAATCAGAATGTTACCTTGTGTGGCTTGTGTTTTTAATAGTGTTTTTTATCTTTGTGCCATCTTCTCACCCTTGCCACAGGTTCACTGTATGGTTCCTGTAGCATCTCGAAGCTAGTGAATGAATTCCACAGCACAACAGGGAGGACAGAAATACTTGTTGGTTAATAAAGGAAGCCAAAGAATAGAGATCATGGCTGTATGATAAGGAAGCTAATAGAGGACTTGAATCTCCCTACTCTCAGAATATAGAGGGTTATAGAGCAGTTCAGTAAGGAATTTTCTTCTTGCCCCAAAATGTCGAGTTGGACCAGTTTGAACAAATACTAAATAGATTAGCTGGAAGAGTTATCAGTTTTCTGTGTGTAGTTATAATTCTCGTTTGGTTTATTATTTATGTATTTAGTTTAGGTTTGGGCAGAAAAAGGCAGGTTTTTTTGAGGGACGCTGGGTAACAACTTGCAGTGATCTCCATAAAAGCTAGTTCTAATGGTGTTCATGCAGCTGTTCCCGTGGTGTGCAACTTACACAGTTTCCTACTGTAAAAACTAAATCTCTGTTTACACCAGCAAGACCTCTCCAGACTTGCTGACACACCATGCAGTCTGAAATTGCACCTGATCAGACTGAAAGACCTGGTCATGGGTGATTGATGCTTATCTGTGAAGGCTTCTTTACTTTTCCCTTAAGCACCTTGGAGGGCTTCTGCAGGGCTATTTACGGTCTTTCATTGTATGCCCTTTCCCATCTTCCTGAATACTAGGCTTCCCAGCTCATAATTCTAAGAAGAAGCTTTATTTCACAGTAGAAAGGGGCCCCAATATGTGGCCTATTATATCCATATCAGCTTGCTTACCCTTTTCAAACAGCTATTGTGTTTTAATAGGGCCCTGCCTGGCAGGGGGAGTCCTTCATTCCTGCTATATAAGAATGGTCAGCTTGAGTTACAGCAAACTGCAGGATGCTGCGCTGATCAAAAGGCCTCTGTTTTTAGATTCCCATGTGTCCCCCTCTCTGCATTTGCCTTTTTTTTTACCTCTCTCTTTTTTTTTTTTCTTTTTTATTCCCAAGCTAATAATTCAACACAGTATGGTCATTTTGGCTTGTGATTTGGAAGCCTTGAGGTGTTAAATTACTGACCTAGCATATGAAAAATTAAGGGAGGGGGACTCTAAAAAAGATAAAGGCTTTCTGGGTAATAACAAGCAAGCACAGCAACTCCTTTAATCCTTTCCTTCTCCAGAATCTGTAAACTGGTCTCAGAGGGTTTGATTTACTACAAAGCAACATAAGAAAGCTTGTTCACTGCCTACTCTGAGCTGTGTCACAGGTGGTGTAGTTCATTTCCTTCATCCCAATACATGGGATAGTCTCTGTACCACCTATATTAAGTCTGCCATGAATACAGAGATTCCTAGCCTATATCAAGAAGTCTGAAAACACAGTTAAAATTTGTGTCACTCCTTTCCCTCTTTCCACACCCTGAAGTAAGCTTGTTTGGGTGAGACAGAAAGGATCTCAAAAAATCCAGTCTCTGTGTTTGCAGTGTTATATCACCCAGTCTTGCCAAAATTTTGTAGTGTTAATGATTTCCTATCTGCCTGGTTGTTAAAAAAATCAACTATTTTCTCTTAAAGCCAATCATCAGGAATAACTTTTAGCATCTGTTTTGTCTTAGCACATTTCCAAGGAAATGCCTAAAAAGCACTGCTAATTTCATTAGAGGAAGATGGTGGTTTCCTTGAGGCTGACCTCAGTGTCCCAAGTTCTAAGATCTGTGGAATTTTAAAAGCACTCGATACAATGGCTTTGAATTGAGGAATGCTAATGGTCCTACACTACCTTCCAAGGGGGATAGCTAAAGAAACAGTCCAATGATTCATCTGAGTATTGCAAATATTGTAGTACACTTAAACCAATAGGTGAAGAATAGAATGACCTTAAACTACATTCGTACAGCAGTGATTTTTTTTTACCCAGTTATGCCTACAGTTTTAAGTGTTTCCTCTCAGGGTTCCTTCTCGGCAAGGTAAACCTCACTTTGCTATTTCATAGCATAGCCTTGGGCTAAACGCGATTGGTCATTTGGGGACGCTTTGTTGTGGATAGGTTATTTAACAACAGAAATGGCCTGTTTTTTAAAGCCTTTTGTACTTCAGTATTTTCTGTTGCTAGAGCTAGTTCTTTGTTACCCATTGTACCACAGTCTCTAATCCTAATACTCCTGGTTATCCCTACTTACTGTGCTTTAGTTCACACAATGAAACAGTCTTGGAGCTCTGGGTTCCTTTCAGATGAAGCTAAACTGGAAGATGTGTTCCTGCTGCAAATGAGCACTCAGTCAATGGGACTAGATTAGAACTAGTCCAGAGCGTGTGTCAAGATAAAACAAATCCCAGGATGCCCATAATGCTGACATCAAATCCTCCCCACTGGTTTTCTCTACAGACATTTCGGTCAGTCTAAACATAGCCTCCGATAGCAACTTTGCATTTGAGACAACCTTATTTTTGCTTAAGACAACCAACTCTGTTTTAATGACTTAGACACTTGTGTAGATGGCAAGAAAAGGGAGGGGTGTGTGTGTGTAAATTGTTCATGCTGAAGAAGCCTTCAAAATTGTTTTCTTCATCATCTCTTGATAGAAAATGCAAGCAGTAATGCTATAAGTTAAGGAAAAATGGTTATTGTTCCTTGTTTTCCATTTAGTAGAAGAGAGGTCCTGTGAGCTTGTTCAGCTCTTTGCATGGTAACCAAAGGTGGCACCTGCTAGGGGGACAGCAGGGTCCTGGCAAGCTCCTCCATCCTTCTCGAGGACTTGGGACTCTCTGCATTGTGCATATTTGGCTTTGCCTGAGTTCAGCAGGCAGAGGCTAACTGCTATAATGGGTTTCAATTGAGATGTTACCATAGCATCCTGGGGCTTTTACAATCTATTTAGAAGTCCAAAGGTTTGAAAAGAGTGCTGGAAAGTTTCTGAACTCTGGCAGGTTGCCGAAATGTAATTACACAAAAGACAAAGCCTTATGAAAGCTGCTCTGTTCAGAGAAGCAGCACCTGAGTGCTAGAATTCCCAGCACAGCCATTTTCGAGAGCTGGGGCTGTTTTTTCACAGTCTCCTCCCAAAACCTTTTTCTTCCTCTCACGTGTATGGGCCAACCCACAAGCATAGCCTGGGTGTGCTGCAAGATGCAGCCCTCTCAGCAGTGGTGTTGGAGGAGGCTGTTCTGGGGTTTGGCTGCTCTGGCACACGTGAAGGAAAGGAGTGAGAAAGCATCCTGAAGCCCCTGCTGTAAGAATTTCTTTAGATCTCCCCATCAAGTGAGAACCTTGCTTTATTCTTCTCTTGTCTTTCTCCAGGATTTTCTCACAAGTGAATGGAAAAAGCTGTTTTGTTAACAGAGTATCCAGTTGCCTAACAATTCTTGTGTGAAACAGTGAGTGCTCACAGTAAACTGGTGTTAACTAATGAACATTCAATTAAATTTGTAGTCTTGGTTTCAGCAAGACAAATAAAATCACATCATTAGTAACTGTTGTTACTCTTCTAATTTGCCTACTCTACTGGTAATGTAGAGGACTGAAGCAATCATTAGGTTTGCAATAGGAGGCTTGGAGACCAGCAGAGTTGTTGAAAGCTTTCTTCTGGAAGGCATCTCTTGCAGATGGCTGCACTTTAAATGCCTAAAAGGGGAAAAAGAGAAGTTAACCAGAGAAGTGAAAAATTATTTTCCCTGCTTCTGGGTTTGCAAACCCATTTCTAAATGACTGAGGATAAAGTAATAACTTGTTGAGGTACCCTGTTTTTTTCCTAAGTCTTTCTTCATCAAATGTGCTGAAAAGCTCTGGCCACTTAACTTTGCTAACAGTATGAGCTGTTCGGTGAGAGAAGGACAGATAGAGGGAAGACTGAGCAATCCTAAGGGAAGAATCTCAGCAGCTGTTAAACTTGCTGAGAATGATTGAGCTTAATGGTTAAGTTTGTTCCTTTATTGTTGATATCTTGCTTAAGCCATTCCTCTGAGTGCAGCTTGTTTCATTTTGTATTCAAAAGGAATTGGAAAAGACATCTGTTCGCGTGTATATAAAAATCATAGGTAAGGTGTTGGTCATACGCCCTACCTGCTGTTGGAATACCTGTAACAACTTTGGGTTGTCATAATTTCTCTTTCTTCCAGAAATGTTTACCTGTAAGATTACCACATTAATGGTAACTTCACTTCTGGGCAGCTGTTAAAGAAAAGGTGGCCAAGTTATTTTGGTACTGCCCATCTACCCATGATAAAGGAATTTCAACATGTATCATTTATTCAAAATATATAGTGTTCCTTTCCCTTGTAGTGATCTTGACCCTGCCTGGGAACAGAGCTCTTGATTTGTTATTGGTCTGCTTGCTGGATAGCTCCATCATGGGCTGGCTCCTTTGAGGTGAACTTTTACTATTTATAAAAGGAATTTATCAAGTAGGGTGTCTGAAATTTAGCATCTTAACTGGGATAAAATTCTGACTCCCAGGCTTGCAATCTTGAGCTTTTGGGGAAAAATCCTTCCATTGTATAGTTAAACAAAATCCTCCTTTACTTAGCTAGCTGGCGGCACTTGGCTGTCAGCAGATCCAGGTGTGCTGATGTTCCAGCATATCCACCCACTCTTTTAACAGAGTAAGCAACAAATGATATCATACCCTTCTGCCTGGTAGGTTTAGAGCCATCCCATGCTGAAAATGCAAGTGACTAGAGTTTTTGCTTATTAGAAATAAGGAGTAATATAGTAGGGCTGTCTGCTGTGAATTAATAGTATGTTAGCTTCATGTCTGGACCTTTCCATTACAATTGTGCCAGGATCTGCTTCCAAAATTTGCATGTTCTGTAGATGTTCTAAGCAGCATAATTTGGTGCATTTAATTGTATCATTGTGCCTTCATTTTCTTCCTCTTCCAAAATGTCTCCCTTATGTGTGTTATCTTTCTGAAAGCTGCCTTCTTCTATTGCACCAAGTTTCTTCTTTTTCATCTGTATCCTTCTTCTCTCCATCAGTCTGTCAAATCATCAGCAAAACAATGCAGATCAGAAATAAAAGAAGTCATACAGGCTGTGGTTTGGGATGAGAAGATCTGAAATTCCATTTCCAGCTTTGTTGCAGGCATCTTGTGGGACTTTTTGCAAGTTACTTTACCTTACTCTAAGCTTCTTCACTCTGAGGCAGTGAGTGACAGCACTTTGTAATGAATACTCTTTACTTGCAATGATAGTCCTGTAATTTTGGCATATTTTGATCTGGCACATGATTTATTTATTTACTTTAGTCTCTTGGGACAATGGTTGTGCTTTACTTTGCATGAATAAGGTTTCATAAATATGAAATACTGTATTTGTCCTTAATATTTACAGAAAGAATATTCCTAATTCCAGGATTCAAGTGTCATGAGTGTTTCTTAATTATAAGGTGATTGTACTTATTTTATTTGAGTTACATTTCCTTCTGGGTAGGGGGGCTAGAAACTGTGTTGTGTACTACCTTTCAAAACATGACAACAAATTCTGTTTGCTCGCATATGTTTGAGAACCAGGACATTAAAAATGAGAAATTGTGATTCCTTTTGTAAAAATTGAATGGCTTCTCTACACACATGCACACACACACACCCACACACACACACACACGGCCCCAGTTGTTACATGACTTTTTAACTTTTGCTCAACTCTGTCTGGTAGAATTCTCTTTCAAATGTGAGACCCTTTCTGTACTATGAAGGATAAAGTGATTTAAAGTCTTTATATTTAAAGAGGTGATTTAAAATTGCAAACTGAGAAAGGTTCACACTGACCACCGGATTTTGTCTGTTGCGGAGATGGTACCTATGGAGAGGATCTGCTGTGATGAAAGTAAACTTGTATCTTTTCATTAATTCTCTCCTGTGAGGGAGAGTTAAGCTGCTGTCCCAAGTGAATGTTTTAATGATCTCTCTGGAGTGTTTCAAAGCTTTGTCCCACTTGCATGATGCCGAGCGAAATGCACAAAATCTACCTTTGAGGCAACCCTGTCATTATACCTTTTGGTATATAATGTTTGTATTTGCATTTCTTTTGTTCTTGTATGTTGAGCTTTACCATGCCCAAAGGAGAACTTCTTGCACTTCAGAGAAACCTTTGTAAGACAAATGTTTGCTGTAATAAGTTAGCCTAAAGTGCTTGCAACTCATATTTTAGAAATTTATACTAAAATACAAAAACGTGAGTGTCCAATTGATGATCCATCATAATGACCAGCTACTCTTTTCAAAATGCATTAGTGCAAATTGTTGTTTAGTGATGTGTCAATCAGCTTTTCATCACAACTGCAGTAAATTTTATACATCCAATAGTCAAGTTTCAGTAACCTAGAAATGATATCTTGAGGCTTCTCTTAAAAAGGATTTTTTTTGGTGGCTTTAAAGAAACCTGTAATGAAAATAGCAGTGAAGTTCAAATGGTACTAAAAGAAAGGGCATCTTCTGGTCAGATAAACAACAGTTACTCTTGGCGAGCCATTTTCCAATGGATTGTTTTTAAATAAGTGGCTCTTGGACACTCCTTGCTGGGATTCTTTAGAATGAATTTTACTTTCACAAACCTCTAATTCCTATAATTAAATTTCAATGTGTGGTTTTTGCAAATAGTCTTCTCTCTAGAGAACAGATGGGTATAAACTTTGGAGATTTGGTTTCACAAAATGTAATGGCCAGCGGTTTTCTTGCTACTGCTCTAGTTGTTCCCAGAACATTCATGTTGGTTCAGCTTTCTAACATTCTTGTTTTGACTTTATGTCCACAGTTTTAACAGCGTGCGGCAAGGAACACACATCTTGTTCCGTGAGTTCAGCTTTGTTCAAGCCACCCCTCATAACAGGGCATCTTTTCTTCGGACCTTCTGGAGGTGTTTCCGAACAGTGGGGAAAAATGGAGGCAAGTATTCCAGCATCTGCTGCTGTCCTGTTACCTTGACGTGAAAATCATTAGCTAGGCTATTAATGCACTACAAATACTGACCCTTCACATTGTGTTCCAATATTCTAACGTTTTTAATGGGGAGACAACATCACATTGCCCTGTTAAAAAGTGCTCCCAGAATATAGTAGTGTAGAAGCACTTTCTTGCAGTGCTACTTCTGTTACAGAACAGCATGTCAAGCAACAATAGATCAGAGGGAGGACATTGTGGGCCTGTGCATTGAGATGGATAGGGAAAAAAAAGTGCTGGAGGTTGGTGGATGGGACCCAGAGAAGGTTAGAATATCAGGTGTGGAGCATGAGGGAAGGGGGTGCTGAGATTCTCAGCCAGTTGGGCTCCTGAGTGGTTTCATTAGGAGCCTGCAGGAGGCTGGGTTCATAGCGGTGTGGGGCAGTGAACGCTGCCACCTGAGCTGTGCCTGACTTGTCCTGGCATAGCTCCTAGATGATACTGCAGAATCCTGATGGCTGTGGAATAGGGACCACTGATAACTGTGTGACCTCTTCCCCAACCCTACCCACAAGGAAAAAGCTCCAATGCCAAAATAAATACTCAGCACTGTGCTATCATGTCTAGCTATTCTTATATTGCACTTGGTATATTAGGTATTACAGAGCTGGCCAGAGTTCAAAATAAACTCCTGTAACTACATGCAACTGAAATTATGTTTTGTTTTACTTTTTAATTTAGTATTTTAAGCAAAGACACTGAATGTTGCTGTACAAATATGAATGTTGGTGGGGTTTTTTTAACTATAAGCCTCATTTTTGTCAGGCTATCCAGCCTCATTTCTTTTTGCAGCAAAGACTAGGACCATCTCTTAAATATACATAAAGCCTTGCCTTCTGGCTAAGCTTTGCAACACTTCTACTTTTGATGAACAGAGTTTGCAAGACCGTGAAGAAAGACTTCTTTGACATATGCCATCTAGATCTTTGGCAATTAAACACTCATAGTTAAACATGACAAAATCTGTAGTAAGCTACTGAAGTAACTGACTATGCTGTCTGTAACATCTTCTTCCCTGTGAGAGGTACTTTGTTATGTTATAAATAACTTACTTTAGTTCAGGGATAATATTTTAAAGATTTCAGGTAAATGATACTATATGTATGCAGTAAGGACATATCTAATTTGAGATCAGGTCATAGTCAGGAAAAATAAAATGTAGACTCCTAGAACATATTTCTTTAGGGGAGTTAGAGATAATAGTGAACAAGTCATCCACCAGAACTGTTAGTGGTAAATGTTACTGAAAAATTGAGACGAAGCTCTCTGATGGAAAGTATCCACTGCAGTACTTTCAGTGCAAGTTTTCATCAGGCTTCATTTATCCAGCATTGACCTCAGCCAGATGAAGGGCACCTGGATTTCTTGAAAAGAACAGAAAAGTTTTAGCTTTGTAATATCTCCTTTCTCTTTAACTTTTAGTAGCTTTATGTGAGTATGGAAAAGGCTGTGGAAGAAGGTGTAATCACCAAGGTACTTTGAAGAGAAAGGGTAATAATAAGCACAGGAACAAAAGCTCAGGTGGATGTTGCTGTGCTCTGGTTGTGCCCTAAAAAGAGTTCAGTGTATATTTTTCTAACTTTGAAGTCCAGTAGCTTCACTTTTTAGTCTGCTTAAGTATTACATGTTTAACTGTATATTTATACATTTATATACACTTTCTTTTTACACCAACTAGAGACAGAAATGCATCACTTTAGATAAATTACTATCAATATTTTCATCCACTTACTCCAATTTCTCTGCTTCTCTGGCCATAATTATGGACTAGAACCTTGATATTTTTCATTTCAGTTTTATTTGCTATGGAAGTTTTTTTGCTATACCTATGTGTAGGGGAACTCAACATTCATGGCCACTTAAGAATTAAACTCATTTACTAAGAAGCTGAACCTATGCAATGTGGTGGGTGAAATATGGTCATTACCACACTCAGGCATAGACTAGACATAGACTTTTTTCCTTGGCTGTGTTTGCATGGGAAACCTATGCTGGAGCAGACTCCTGGAAGGACCTGTGGACCTGTGGAGAGAGGAGCCCATGCTGGAGCAGCTTTGCTGACAGGACTTGTGACTCCATGGGGAACACAAGCTGGAGCGGTGCATTCCTGAAGGACTGCACCCCATGGAAGGGATCTACTCTGAGCAGTTTGTGATGAGCTGCAGCCCTTGGGGGGGTATCATGTTGCAGAAGTTTGTGGAGGACTGTCTCCCATGGGTGGAATGCCATATTGGAGCTGGGGAAGAGAGCAAGGAGATAGAAATGGCAGAGACAATGTGTGACGAACCGACTGCAGCCCCCATTCCTGATCTCCCTGTATCACTTGGGGGTGGGAAGGTGGTAAAAAAATCAGGAGTGAGGTTGAGCTCGGAAAGAAGGGAGGGCTGGGTGGAAGGTTTAGGATTTGGTTTTATTTCTTATTATCCTACTCTGATTTCATTAGTAATAAATTCAATTTAATTTCCCCAAGTCAAGTCTGTTTCACCTGTGATGGTAACTGGTGAGTGATTTCTCCCTGTCCTGCTCTTGCCCCATGAGCATTTCGTTGTATTTTCTCTTGATTGTCATGTCGAGGGAGGGAGAGTGATAGAGCAGCTTTGGTGGGCACCTGGTGCCCAGCCAGGGTCAAACCACCACAAGGAGGTAGGTAAGTTATAGAGTCCTGGTAAGAAATTCTGCTATGCAACAGAGCATGGGACAAAAAACCTGCTGTTTCTGAAATTAGTAGCAATATAGCTTGGGCTAATATGGGAATATTGCTTTTGAGACCTGAACTAGAATTTCTGCATTTGATGCCCTGTGTTAGGTGTATGGAGTGTTATTCATCAAATGGCTGCTTTATGTCAATGGAATTTCTGTGTGCAGAAAAGGACGAAAATATACCCTTTGTTTTCTACAACAAGATTCTGCTCTGCCCCAGTTTTCTCCTGGGTTTGTTTCTGGGCAGGGATTGCTCCATTCTTTGTCATTGATTTATGTCTTTGAAGAACTATGAAGGCATCTGTCGTCTTCCTTTGTCAGAAGTATTACATTCACTAACTTCCCTGTCTTCTAGGATGTTCTTAGTTTGATTTATTCCTTTGTCATAGAAGTGTTTACTGCTGTTTGCCCCTCTCATTTACTTTTAATTTCATTCCAGATTTGAATTTCATGTTTTAGGAGTGAGTGGTGGCTTTTTCTTAATTTTTTCCATCTGTGGAGGGTATTCCTGATAAACTACATAAATGCCAACCCTATGAGGATATAGGTCCACCTAATAAATAACTTACATCAAAGCTTGTACCCTGGCTGGAGGGAAGCAAGGGAGAATATAAAAGATGTACAATGATGCAATTTCCAAGCTTATACAAACTCACAAAACCCCAAACAAACAACCCCTGCATCTTTCCACTTCTGAGTGTTTAATTGGGATTTTAGAAAAGTAGACAAAATCTCACAAATGACTGAAGTGGTTGCTTAATCTGGCTGCTAGTTATTCCTCCTTGATGCAGGGAAATTTACTGCTTTGTCTGTCAGTCTTGAAATGACCATGCCTTGACTTGGAATGTGCATGTCATTCACCCAAGCAGATGCATCTAGCCATGAGTTCTCAAATGGCCAATAAAGAGAAATCTGTCCGAACACAAGCAGTGCTTGAATGTAATAATCTGTGTATGTCAGAACCATGTATACAGTAATTCAAATGCACTAATGTTACTGTTTCTCTTAGGAAATTGCTGTAGATGTTACTTTCCTTATCCTTCTGAATTACTGGGAAACAGCTCTTCATGGAGAAATATAGCAGATTTTATGTTATTTTTCCATGTTAGCTCTGCTACTTGATGGGTTCTGGTTACATTGACCTTTATAAATCCTTTAGTTTAGAGACTAGATTTATTTTTTCTTTTGTCTCTGAAAAGTGAGGAAAAATTATTAGCTTCAAGAAATGTGATGATAACACTTCAAAAAGTAAAGAAAAGTTTGTTATTTGGGGGTTTTTGTTTGTTTGCTTGCTTGTTTATTTTTTCTTGAGAGGATTTCTTTTTGGTGATATGCTGGATCCATTTTACAGGATTTTCCAGTGGTTTTAGAAGCTTAGTAAGATGCAGAGTTCTCTTTTCAAGTATGCATGAGCATATCTGGGATTCCATGCATTGGGAATGTGATACCAGGACTAGAAGGAAACAGATGAATGTGATCCGGTGTCAAGAAACTGAGGTTTCTTTGTGAAAAAAAACTTCACAGAATTTCTTATGATAGAATCATAGAATATGCTGAGTTGGAATGGACCCATCAGGATCACTGAATCCAGGTCCTGGCCCTGCACAGGACAACCCCAAGAATCACACTGAGTGTCTGAGCGCGTTTTTCAGATGCTTCTTGACCTCTGTCAGGCTTGGTGCTATGACCACTTCCCTGGGGAGCCTGCTCCAGTGCCCAACCACCCTCTGGGGGAAGAACCCTCTTCCTGATATCCAACCTAAACCTCCCCTGACTCAGCTTCATGCTGTTTCCTTGAGTCTTGTCCCTGGTCATGAGAGAGAAGAGATCAGTGCCTGCCCCTCCACTTCCCCTTGTGAGGATGCTGAAGACCACAATGAGCTTTTCCCTCAGTCTCTCATATGGCTTCCTCTCCAGACCCTTCACCATCCTTGTAACCCTCCTTTGGATGAGCTCTAACAGCTTGATATCTTTTTTATACTGTGGCACCCAAAGCTGCACACAGGACTGCAGGTGAGGCCTCCCCAGTGCAGAGCAGAGCGGGACAATCCCCCCCTTGCCCGGCTGGCGATGCTGTGCCTGATGCCCCCCAGGGCACGCTTGGCCCTCCTGGCTGCCAAGGCACTGCTGGCTCATATCCAACTTCCCATCAACCACGACCTCCATGTCCCTTTCCTGTGGCACTGCTCTCCAGCCCCTTGTTCCCCAGTCTGTCCACACCTCCAGGGTTGCCCCATCGCAGGTGCAGAATCCGGCACTTTCCCTTGTTAAACTTCTTATGGTTGGTAAATAACCAGACCTCTAATTTGTTGGGGTCTCTCTGCAGGGCCTCCCTGCCCTTGAGAAAGTCAACAGCTCCTCCCAATTTAGTATCATTGACAAACTTACTTAGTATTCCTTTGAGTCCCACATCCAGGTCATTTATGAAGATATTGAAGAGAACTTGGCTGAAGATGGAGCCCTGCGGAACACCACTAGTGAGAAGTCACCAGTCTGTTACCCCATTCACTATAACCCTTTGTGGCCCCTTTTTAACTTGTACCAATGATACACAACAATCACAGAGGTGCTTAGAGGACAGCTAGTGTTTGCTGAAGCATAATGATCAGTTAGCAACAGATTTCTCCCAGAGGAAGGCAGAATGGCCAGAAGTCTTGTTTTCCCTCTGCTTATGCTTAAATTGACCTCTTGGAATCTATCTGACCTGCTCTTTTGAATTGTCTGTTCCTCAGGACTCTTTAATTAAAACTGTGCTTTCTCAGTTTAAACGGCCCCTGCAGAGTTCTGCTGTGAAGCCTCATAAGGTCAACATATGCCTCTCCCAACCCCCATGGCTTTCATGTCTTGTTGGTTCTCTGCTTTTAATTAAAAAGATTTTTCCTTAAATGCTTTCCAGCCAATTAGAGAAATTTTGCACTGAAAAACTTGTTCCAGGCCTGATGTATTGAGAAGTGAACAGAAAGCTCAGTCAGAACCATTGGCACTTCTTTTCTAGAGCCCCAGCTTTCTTCAGTGCTTTTCAACAGCTTTTCTCTTTTTTCTTTCTTTACACCTCCCCCCCTCCCAATTTAGAACTTGCTTCCAGCAAAAATAGCTCGTTTGATACCTTAGATATAGCACTGAAATGTAAAACTGCTGCAGAAAGTATGTTAGACTATATTGCTTGAGAATCCTTTTTGCAGACACTTGCCTCCCCTTCAGACAAAACATACTGTTACTGTTCATATTGAAATGAAATCTTATAAAATGACCATGTTTCTTTCACATTCATCACATGGCGTAATGGCTACCTCTTTGCTTCTGCACACTTGAATTAGGAAATTGGAAGGCTAGCTGTCTCTGGAGCTTGTGGAAAGGGAGGTTTACCGTAACCAAGCACACAAGTTATGTCACGAAATGAGAAGAGTGGTAAACCTCTATGACTAGCTCTACTTGAGTTTGCCAGGAAGGCTAGATTCCTTACAAAAATTAAAGAAATGTCTTATCTATATAATTCATGTAACCTGGAGATTGAGAAGAGCTAAATGCACCACTCTTCTCTCAGCTCATTTTTGAAAGATGCTATTTTAATTCATTTTTGCTGACAAGATTACTTTCCTGATGTTACAAAATCCCTTCCTTTGCTAGTGTCATTCTAATGCTTCTGCATGTTATTCTTTATATTAAATTACTCTGCCTTAACTCCCTCCCTTGTAAGCTGTTACACTATCTCCAGTTTTAGCTTAGCCAATCTCTGCTAAGTGGGATGTTTAGAACAATATGGTGACGATCACAGTAAATATCGGAATCTTTTTTCCCTTCCCTTTTGTTATTAAAACCAAATCAGATTTTTATACCATGTTATTGTAGGAAATGTTTTGTGAATCAGTGAGGTCTCATAGTATGTTCTAAAGATAAGTAAGCTGTGAATTTTAATGCAGTGTTTTCTGGAAACTCATTCTGCAGTGAAATAGCCTTGGCTGAAATGATTGATCTCCAACCTTACTCACATCATAGTTCCTTCACCCTACAGTTACAGCTGTTGCTATTTATGATTTATCAATGTAGCTCTGCCTGGAAGCACTGATGACTCTGGAGTATCAGGACAAAGGATTTCTGAAGCTGGGGAGAAATAAGTGGAGGATTACATTTTTGAGATGGTGAGATATATCTACAAGCATTGTAAATTAAAACATCTGCATTACATAGATCTAAAACGCATTGCAGTAATCATTTGTAGAAGTGGGTCAGTGATGGAGTCTTCAGCTTGTCTCTCCCTGAATTCAGTTCATGCCATTCCGTCAAGGCAATTTGTGAAATTAAGTGTAGTACACTGAAAATCCTCCTTGTCTAATCTGGTTTGGGTTTTATTTTTTGCCCCAGTATTATATTTCTTTTCAACTGTCTCTGAGCATACACCAGCTCTTCTTAATATTCAAATGTTTTTTTTCAATTTTGTATTCCAGATGTTAATCTCTCTAGATGTTTGTTTTGGGTTATTTTTTGAAAACCAATAAATATTCTGTTTGTTTTCTAATTTTTTTGGCTATTTTGTGTCTTTTGACAGTTCTTCACTGGTTGTGTCATTGGCAAATTAAATTAATATGTTCTTTACTTTTTGTCCCAGTTGAGCGAAACATTTAAATAAGCAGTGATCATTGTTGCATTCTGCTAAGCAATTGTCCAAAATTCAACTGGTAATTCTTATTACTATTTGCTTTGCAGTCTTCTGGCAAGTTTCCCGTCCCTATGACAGCATTCTTACTCAAACCAACTGAAACGGATTTTTTTAATTAAGCTTTTTTTTAGGTTCCAGTATAGTCCTGAAGAGTTAGTATTCCAGATTGTGGGGAAGTTCCCTGGAACAAAACTAAATCTAGATTGTGTGACCTGGCCTGGGATTCTGAATGCGCCATGTTTCTTATATTAAATAAACTTGGTCTATCTCTTCTCTCACTTGTGACATGTCTTGAAAGATGATCTGCACACTTCATAGGCATAGGCGATCATCCAGAAGAGCATCTATGAAGCCTTAGTTTCATTAATTAGTATGTTTTATGATATTGCTGACCTATTCTTCAGCAGCAGAGATACTGAAAAAGAGAGAGAGGTAGAGAAAGTAGATGAAAATCTTGTTTTATCTCATTTCCTTGTACTGTGACTTTCTGCAAAGATGTTTTACGAGAAGAGTCTCTGTGGAACCCTCATCTGCTTTCAGCCCAATGTTGGCTCTTAGTCTGCCCTGAGAGGTCAAAGTGCCTAAACTGAGGAAAACATTATCTTCATCCCTTCTCAGTGAACCCTAAAGCATACTTCTCCCCATGCTGTTGGCTTCAAGTATATGTCTATGCTGTGTTTATATAGACAACCTAAGCTCGGGGTTTGTACTTCCATATGGTACAATTCAGCACTTTCTTAAGATACTAGCTTGGGACCTGGAAGTTGCAGAGCTATATTGCTCTGACAGCAGCCTGAGCCTAGTTGATCTGTCTCAGCAGATCAGCTGACGTGGGGAGTGTTGTTATGGTGTGTCTGTGCTCATTTCTGTGGAATAAACTCTGGCATCCCTGTGTTGAGCTGCTGTGAGCAGTGTAGGTGCAACCTGAGGAGGAAGGCTGTGAAGGAGGAATGTGTGTTCAGCATGAACAGAAAAGTAAGGACTCTCCTTTACACATATGCAATTAAGTCTTTGACATAGCCTTGGTACTAGGAGTTACCATTTTAAGTGAAGAGATAACTACATTTTTAAGTAGTTATGTCCAGCTGCAAAGAAAATCTCTGAACAAATAATTTTTGTGTCTTTATCATCCAAGGTTCTTCAGCTTTTCTCTCTGATGGTCTTGTTATTTATAGTTTCCATCACTGCAAATTCAATTCCTAGCTTTCCTAAATTAACCCCACTGATTTATATAATGTAGACCTGACTCTACAGTGTGTGTCTCTTACTGGGTTGAGCAGACCTGACCTATATCTAGAAGTGTTTTTCTGTTTGTTCATTGGAAATTTGCACAACTACAATCTCTAACCCCCTGTTCTTCCACTTCTTCTATTAGTTATACTCACAAAAACTTTACATTCAGTTGATAAAATAAGTTTGGGAGTGCCATTTATTTCTTTTGAGGAACTGATTTTTCCCAGTGATATTAAGAGGACTGACTGAATTTCTGTTTCTTAAACTATATCACTGAACTCTTCCAGTAAGCCTTTTCTTGTTAGGCAAGATAATTGGATCCTAGAAACTTAAAACCTTTCAGGAAGTCCCTACTTTACACTTTGTTTTGAGGCCTTGGTTCCATTCAGGATGTCCATGTTTGACTAAAAGTGATGTTTAATTAGTTTCGCTAAACAATACAGCCATGCTTAGGTATAGAAATTCTTGCATCCTTTTAAAGTTGCCTTACATCAGTAAACATCTGTAAGTCTGGTTTAAATCAGTATGATCATGTATAAAGTTGTTGTATATGATGAAAGTTATTGTTGGCTTATACTTTGTTATACCTCTTTCAAGGATCCTAGATGAGTATCAGTAGAAGTGATCTGCATGCATGATTAGTACTTTGATATGCTGTTACTACTCTGTGAAATGGGGATAAGGTATTACTATGGAAAACCTGTAATCTGCAAATGAGTTATATAATGTAGTCAGTAATATTTATAAGTTAAGCTGGATCCGTTTTGAATTTGTCACAGGACGTGATTGTGGTAATGTGCAGTCTGTGATACCTTCCTTCATAAGCTGATCGGGGAGTGACTTGCATTCTGTGCTCCTGCTAAGCATGAATCTCATAACTTCTGTGGGAAAAAACGGACCTTTCTTTATCTTGGATGAAGAGACACTTAAATATCGATCTCTTCTTGACCCCTTTTTCTCTTTAGAGCCATATCCCATAGGATTCTTCCAAGGAGATCTTTGAAGTCATTAAAGTCTGCTCTCCTGAAATCCAGGGCTGTGGTCCTTCTAATTGGCAGGTAGATACATTTCTGAAAGTTCTATGAAATGGTTTTTCAGGTATAAAGAAAAAGACCTTAGAAATGCTTTGGGCACAGGAAAAGCTTCCACAGAAGTTCACACTTTCCTAGACCTTAATGTCAGTTAGCCAAACCCCAAAAATCCACAGGATAAAAGCTTTGCTAATTCTAGCGCTCACAGAAATACTTGTCAAATCTTGTCTTCTCTGAGGTTTTCCTGCATGAAGGTTCAGACCAAGACGCAGTCAAAATTTACATCAGCTAATTTAATGAATTAGTACAGATTCTCCAGCAGAACTTGGGTAATATTTATAATGCAGTAACCTGGTGTTTCTCAACGGAAGAAGCCATAGCATCAAGGGCGGCTGGAGAGTACACGGAATACACAATAAACCTAAAGGAAACTGAACATCTGAAAAGAATTTTTTTTTTCTGTTTGGAAGTGCAAGTATGTGAGGTTCCAAAGTGTTACTAGTGTTCATTTTCATAGGGGGAGGAGAGATGTCAGGAAAGGCAATATTGTCCTGAATAGAATTTCAGCTCTTCCGTTTCAGTTCCTTTGTGTTGTAGGACAAACTCACTGTGAGCTATATTCATCCCCTTCTCTAGTCAGTTCTTTACCTGCCCATTTTTTAACATTTATCTCTGTTTTGATCATCTATTTGTCAAATATTTGTTTCCTTCCAGCTGTGGTATCTGCTTATCTGTTATTACTTTTCTCTGTACTCTTTCTGCTGGAGTTAAGGTACTGGATATTCAAAGTGCTCCTCTACTCTTCAGTCAAATTTCCCTTACATAATTCCCAGAACAACTTATGCATTATCTGAAAAGAAGTCAAGCTGTCAGTGCTTTTGGCATGAAGCTGTCTCTGCATCACTATCTGATGTCAGAAACAAAGCTTTTTCTTTATTTCCCCTTTCTCATCCTCATTCCCCATGCTGCTATTAGGTATTTCTTCATTCTGCTGGCAGAGGCAGAGGGATAGCTGTGCTATGAAAAGTTACAATGCAAAGCAAATGCTAGTTAACATGATTAGGATACCGAGCAGTTAATATTGAAGCTTATTCCTGAAAGAATTTAAATTTTTCTGTCTACTTAGATTGGAAACTTCTTTTATCAAACCATTGAAATGACTGAGCAAGTGTAATTGTCCTTGAGATGCTGAGAAGTGTTTCATGGCTTTCTTCTGTGATGGACAGGACCTCAAATGTGATGTCCTGATTTCAGAATGATGATTATTGATAGCACTTTTCTGTACCTGCTCTCTAAGGATCTCCAGGTATTTTACAGACATTAAGGAATGAAGCTTCCCAAAATTCTTGACAATACTATTTTCACTTCTCAGTTCCAGAAAGTGAGACAGGGAAATGAAGTAATTGGCTGAAGTTCACATAGTCAGATTTCAAGATGTTTGGCCTTTTGATATATTACTTCAATTTTT
Organism: Edolisoma coerulescens; assembly: GCA_013397115.1. Taxonomy (NCBI): domain Eukaryota; kingdom Metazoa; phylum Chordata; class Aves; order Passeriformes; family Campephagidae; genus Edolisoma; species Edolisoma coerulescens. The sequence continues at coordinate 1,273,249 of VWZW01003563.1, read as the reverse complement.
TATACTAAAGTTGTGTGTTTTACAGATACAGGATTGTTTTACCGTGAAACGAGTAGGAAAACACACATATGTTAGTATAAAGCAACACCATCTGGATAAATTGTTTGTAATAATCTGTCATCTTTTTTTCTTTTTAAAAAGTTTTGAGAGTACTCACTGTCTTACTCAGATAGTAGATCACTGTGCATGAGCTGCGTGAGATGATGTAGGATGCATTTGTAGTTGTTTCCAAGTTTGATGTAACAGCCCCCTTTGCTACATGCTTTTCTCAACAAAGTCTTTAGAGCAGGATAGAAATCAGTTTAGTTAACATATGTCATCAAGTTCATCATCTCTGTTGTAGAACCACATGCTCAGTATGATTTTCCCGACAATTCTTCGCTCTTCAGGAGGGGAAGGTTATTTCCTGTGTGTGCAGTACTAATGTGTACTGTGTCTGAAAGTGCCTTCGCTCATAAGCAGTCTGGTGCTTAGCTGGGAATTGTATCACTTAGAAAGGCAATCTTGGTGTACAGAAGTTGCTGGCTTCTAAAGTAAAATTGGCAAGAGATTTTTCCTTTTGAAGGAGCTCAAAATAGAAACTACTTTATATGCTGAAGTATATTCTTTATTCATCTTTCCTCATTGTAAATTCAGACTATTTCCCTTTTATATAGAGGTTGCAGTCTTTTGTTGTTTTTGCTTAGCTTCAAAGTACCAACTAGTAGAGTCTTGTTCAAGCATGTTGTTCTTCAAGGGACCACCTTATAAAATAGCAGACTGTTCTTCCCCCTTGGGTCCAGTCTGCCAGGCAAGTTGCATACCATGTCTAGTGAAAGATTTCTTAAATGTAGCTGTTCTGTGAAGGGCCATCTTCTGAGTTCTTTCATTTAAAGAGTAAAAGTATGAAGCTTAGAACCTGATCTGGCTGTGTCATGTCTTGCTATTTATCTGGAAAAACAGGCTTAAAAGCTGAACTCTGGGTCTCAAACCCAGCAAAGTGGGATTTTGGCATTTGCTCTGAAGAGGCTGCTCCATGGGAAAGTTGAGTATGTGCATGGTGTAGCTAAAGCCAAAACTAAAGAATACCTGCTGGAGCTTGTCCGTTGTTGCAGGTTGTGTCCATCATGTCTTGTCCTGTGAGGATACAAGTTTGATGCCCAAACTTGAAATCTAATGCACTTCTTTGGTAGTCAGCAGAGAGTGCCTGATCCATAGGGTAGTTTTGAATAGTTCAGATGGGCTTCTGGTCACTATCTTTCTCCTGTTGTTTACACTAGGAGTTTAGGTAGAGCAGCCTTTTCATTGAGGCTCTAAGTTTGGTGCTTGAAGAGATGCAACATAAAAATTTCATTTCACTCTGCATTTCAAATGTTTTCTGTTTTCCAGATTAGTACATTAAACCCTCAACAAAATACGTCTTTCTAATGATGCAGTGTTAATTTATTCTGGCACTCGCTATTCTGTAAAGTTCATGAATAAACCTTTTAGGAAAGTTTTTTGTTCCACAATTCTTTTCTTCCCTTATAAATCTTCCCCAGCTTTTGTATCTAAAGTATCCCCTAAGCAAAGCAAAGGGAAGTGAATACTATATTAAATCTTATTAGATTGGAGGAGTTAAGAAATGAATCAATGGTCACTGAAATCAGCTTTGTAATCTCTTGAAGTATTTCTTTTGAACCCCAGCTAAGATATCTTGTAGAACTAAAATTAAAGAAAAAAGTCTAGTAAAATGTTCTTTATCTGTTTCTTGGTAAGTAAACACTGCTAGCTTTAGCAGGTTGTGATGAGTTGACCCTAACTGGGTGTCAGGTGCCCATCAAGGCTGCTTTCTCACTTCCCCTCCTCAGCTGGAGAATCAAGAGGAAACTATAACTAAAGGCTTGCAGGTCAAGATAAGGATGGGGAGATACCACTCACCAGTTACTGTCATGGGCAAAACTGACATGACTTGTGGAAATTAATTGAATTTATTACCGATGAAATCAAGAGTAGGATAAAGAGAAAACTAGATCTTAAAAAAACCTTCCAGCCAGCCCTCCCTTCTTCCTAGGCTCAGCCTCACTCTGGATTTCTGTACGTCTTTGCCCCACCAGAGATGCAGGGGTATTTCTGCTTCAGTGTCTGGAGCACCTCCTGCCCCTCCTTGTGTGTGCACTGACCTTTGTGTCTGCAAAGGTGTTTCTCTCACATAGTCTCACTTCTCTCTCCAGCTGCAGCTCTGCAGTTTGGAGTTTGGGATTTTTTACTCCTTCTTAAGTGTGTTATCCCAGAGGCACTACCACCATCACTGGTGAGCTCAGCCTTGGCCAGTGGTGGGTTGATCTTGGTTCTGGCTGGCATTGGCTCTGTCAGACCCGGGGGTGAAGCTTCTTAAAACTCCTCACGCAAACCATCCCTGCAGCTTCGCCCAGTACCAAAACCTTGCCACATAAATCCGATACACAGATGCAGCAAATAAACAGAGTTACTGAGGGAAGCGGTTTTTAAAGAAGTAATACAGCTGCTGAAAATTTTGTTTGTTATTTCTTTTGGCTTTCCCTGTTAGAAGTATATCTCTGCAACATCCCTATACACACGAAGAGCCTAGAGCTTTGTTTTGCAAGTCTTGTGCTGATTTAAAATGAATTAAACTAGTTCTTGTGTACTCAAAATTTTGTTTCTGATAATAGGCATGCTTTGGATGTTCATAAAGGCAATTTCTAGTCAAACAGCTGATACTGACTAGGGGTTTGAAATATTTTTTTCTTGATACCAAGTGGAAGATGTCAGCATTTTCCTCTGTTCTCTGCTGTCCTTGTTGTACTTAGTTTGCTGGAGCAAATATGAGATAAGCAAAGAAATTCAAACTGGCGACTCCTGAATCCTAAGCCTGTTAATCCGTATCTTTGGCAAATCCCTTAATCTCACTGTACCTTCATTTTTCTATTTATAACCTGGAGTTCCACCTGTTGGATTGAATTAAGTAATCATTGGACATACAAGTTTTGGCTCGATAGGTAAAACTAAGAGTATTTAGCAATCTGTATAGATCAAATTTGATGGAATCGAGGCCGTAATGAACTCTCACGTTTTTGTTGGTGTTAAACAGTTAATTTTAGATAGATGCATGTAAACTTGCAGCTTCTTTCCATTGAAATAATTCAACTCTTTTGAATACAGAAAAAAGAGTGAGTAAAAGATTATAAGCATTTGAAATTTAAAAGCTTTAGCATAAAAAAGCCTTTAATACCAGTCTTTCTTCTCTTCTTTCCTCCCCTCCTTCCCCAATTCAGACTCAAAGTTTTTTCCTATGGGAATTTTCCTGCCTTTTAACAGTTCTTTGGATGATATTAAAATCAGTTCTGGAGGAAGGGAGGAAAGGCTTTATGATAGATAGAACTGGATTTCAAGAGTTATATCTATTAATGTGAAAACTAACTAAACCTGCAGAGAGTAAATATGAAAGTGGCGGCTCTGTTTGTTGTGGTTTGGTTGCAGAGGATTGTCACACACAATGTACAGAATCACCTTGAAATCTTTCAGACCTGGAACAGTTTAGGCAGAGTGTGAAATGTACCATTCATCTTAGCCCGATTGTTAACATTTGCTCCTTTGCCTTTTCTTACTCTCTTTGTATTTGAGCATTTGCTAAATTTTTAATAAAAAATTAAATACATCTGATATTAATTTGTGGATATTTGTATTATTCTAATTGGTACAAAATGAACATATTAAAAACGTAAAAACTCAGATTAGGAAAGTGTCATCATACAAGCAAATCTGTCTTAATTACCTTTTATTTTTGTGAGCATTTTTTATGTAACAGAGATACAGGTAGAGAAGAATATTACTTTTTACTCACTTATGACTACTCTTGACTACTCTGCAGGGCAGAGACCTCATTATTATGACAGTTCTAAAGAATGGCTCTAAGGTATTTTTAGAAGAAGCTTAAGTAAGTGTTAAGTTAATCTAATATTTTAAGCAGCCTCAAAACACTGGATATTTGCTTGCTACTAAGTTAACTCTCCCTAGAAAATTATTTATGTGTCTTGTAAGTTCTTCTACCGGCACCATGGCAAAAGGAATTTATGTAACTCCTAAAGTTACACAATAGCGTTCGTTTTGAAACTGCAGCATGGTAGTAACTGACTGTAGAGGAGCCTGAATCCTTAGAGAGTTAACTGTGTCATCAAACATATTCCTTGCAACCTAGGAACATGATTGTTCAGGTTATAGCCAGAAGTTATTCTAAAATCTTGTTTTCAGACTATAGTAGCTTTTTGAGGAAATACAAGCAAAACTAAATAAACCCAGAATTAAATAGATTGTATCTCTGCAGAAGAGATGATTTAAAGAAAACATCAATAGAGTTTTTTTCAAAATACTGCAGTTTTAAGTTATTGAGGTATCCAGAAGTGACTTTTCTGCTCTTCAGGAACCTTGTTCAGATCGCTTTGAACTCAGGATGTTTTCAAGGTAAATGCAGATTTGACAGCTGTTATTATTCTTGAGCCTTAAAGAAAAAATAGCATTTTATTTGTCTTCTTTGATGATTTTGAGGAGAAACAAAACCAAATAATCAAAAGTGACCACACTGAGAAAGAATTGTTGGTGAAAACGTCTCACAGAACATACCTTCAATTAAGCCTCTGAGACTGGCTCTCATCTGCTGTAATTGGAAGTGCAATGCAGAACTTCTTGGGACTTGAATGCAGTCAGAGCAGCATGCAGGCTGCTAATTTTTCTGCACAAGAATTTATTTTCCCTTTGCTAACTGGGGAATTCTCCAGATATACTCAGTACAGTGTTCTTCTATCATTTAACTACTTGTACTGAATTTTTTTAAAGCTTATTTTTAACTCAGATCACTTTCATAAATAGATTTCTCTGAAATCTTGACACTGGATTGATCTCAGTGGGATGAGCTGGGAATCAGTTGGGTGACTTTTCAAAGAATACAATTTAAATTCTGCTAGTGTTAATATCTTTGGAAGTTGTTGCAGAATTTGTTCTCCCATTTCTGCCTGTGTCACTATATAATTTTTTTCCAGTTACGTTAAGGTACAGGTGAGAACCTGAAGGGCTACTGTGTTCTGCAGTTTTAGCCTGGTCTGGATGCTACTTCTACAAAATATCCTTTGGTTATCTTCTACAGTTTTAGCATGTGATTTCCATGCCTGAGAGCCAGAAGACATCTAGGTATCACTAAAACATTGTGGTGGTTCAATTGTTTTGTGCATGCACATTGTTGCAGGCTTTAGATTCACTGAACAGATGTATTCTGTTAAAACTACTGCATGCAATCCCCTTGCTTCCAAGTAGCGTCAAGTGATTTGGAAAGGGCCAAAAGCACCGTGACAGGAGCTTGCAAGACAACAAAAGAAAGGCAAAGTACTTCACTGGTTTTGAAAGAGTTTCAAAGTTCTAAAGTATTTTAAATTTTTGCTTGTTGAAAAGTCCCAGTTCCACAATGTCTTACCTGAGTCACAGATGTGTTTGAAGAAGCTGCCCAGTAACTACATTGTCTTGTGTAGGCTTTGTCTAACATGGAAGTGAAGGTGTTGTAATAGAGATGTTTCTAGGGAGTGGGATGAAGCATGGTGTGTTGCATTATTTGTTAATGCAGCCATTTTTGATTAGAAGTGCATAAGCAGGTTAGGGCACAGAGGAGCACCTGTTCCCTGGCTTTCTCTGGCCACGGAGTATCAAAGTGTGTATACCTTTTGTTGATGAAACAGCAGAGTATCTGTGTGCGAGTTCAAACGTCTGAGTAATTGGCAGCTGGGTTTTCTCCATGTAAAATTGCAAGCATTCTTCTCATATCATACTATCCTCCCTCTCGTTGGCTTCAGTCCCTCCCTGAAATCTTCTATTTTGAGGGCAGAGTCTGCCAAAGATGCGTTGGCAAGAAAAGCAAATTCTCTCTCTGAAGAGCTCGTGTCACTCATTAGCATGTGAGAAGGGTGGTTGTAAATAAACAACAAATTATTTTAAGTTCTGTGTAGTATTAATTCTAGTAATGTGTACAAGGACATGCAGCTGACTGGATAAGGTAGATACCATTATTGTTCAGAAAGAACTCATCCCTGCACCCAGTTAAGTGCTTGGCACTTTATCCCAGAAGCTTTATTGTAATGAGAACAACTGACACTATCTTTATCTTAGCATTACCTCTAGTGTCCTTGGTTTTTTTCAGTTCTTACCTTATCTTTTTTTCAGATCTTACTGGGTGAAAGAGAACCAGAAAGGTACATGCGTGTGTCCTGTAGAGTTGTCCAGTATTCAGTTAAGTGCTGTTGCCAGTAATGCATGTTATGATCCCCTTCTGTATCTTTAATAGAAATAAAGGAAATACACAGGACTGTATGTTCCACCCCACAGTGCAAATGGGTTACCCAGGAATACAGCAGGTTGAAACCTGTTCTTTTAGGAATTGTACTTTCATTACCTTGGAAGCAATGTAATTTTTCTTTCTTCACAATAATTTTTTAAAATGGCTTTAAAACCAAACCACCATGCTTCACATGGCTATGAAACATTTTTAGTTGGTTTAGTCTACTCTGCACTGGAAAAAGATTCAGCATTTAAGATATCCTAGTGATTCAGTTTCTTGTGGTAATAGCTAGACAGGAAAAAGAGACTTATTCTGGTCATATGCCTAAGATAAATTGGAAACTGAAGGTGTTGTCTTCTCAGAATTGAATGCATCTGAGACTTTACTAATGCCTTAATTAAATCTGCAGTACCATGTCAGCATAACCTGATCTAATTGCTGGCTAGTGAGGTACTGCCTTCTTGCATCCTTCTTATGGCAGCTCCAGCACTTGTTCCATCTTGTGCTGATCTGTCTCAGCATGCTAAACTGGCAGCAAACTATTCAGTACTTCTGCTGCTTGAGTTAGTTTTCTCCCAGCACAGCACATTGAAATGTGCCAGTGCAAGGTCACAGAGAGGTGGAATGCAGAGTGTGATACTCTGCAACCATGGCCGAACTCAAACCACCAACAGTTCCTAAGTGCAAAAATCCCGGCGTTGACTAACCTGGCCTTAAAATACAGGTCATATTGCTTTGTATTGATATTTAGTGTGGTCTAATTAGGTAATATACTGAATATATTGATATTTTGCTTTAAAACCTCCTTTAGAGAGTAATACACTTGTTGAGTTTATAGCCAGAAAGTACCATTAGGCCGTGAAGTTTGACCTGTATAGCACATCATTAAACTTCACTTAGTAACACCAGTATTGAGCCAAAACACTTTTGTCTGACTGAAAAATAATTTGCATATCTTCCAGAAGGGCATTCAGGTTTGATTAAGTCATGTGAGCCTGAAGGGGCCGAAGGGCCCCTGGGAAAAATAGCAGGAGGAAGCAGTCAGCTGCCGGTGCTGCCAGAGCAATTAGGCTGGCCTGCAGCCCGGTCCCCATGAAGTACTGAGTTTTCATGGGAAGGAGGGCTTCTGCAAATAGCCTGCTCTCCTCTCGGACACCTTCCTCAGGAAGGCTGATCCATGGGTAGTTGCTCTGCAGGCGTGCAGTAGGGTGGCCCTTGTGCACACTCCACACTGCTGCTGCTGAGAGGACAGTTGCTTGTGAAGATAAAAGGGCCAAGTGAGAAAGAAATTGTCCTGACAGGGAGGAAGGTTGTTTATTGATAACTTGTGTGTTTTGTTGGAGGTCAGAATTTACCAAGACTTACTTGATTTTGAACTGAAACATATCTCTGGGGGCCTGTAAAATCAGATTCTCAGCTTGTGGCAGTCTTTAACAGTGTGATTATCTTCACCTTGATTTTTTTTTTTAACTTCATGAAAATTATGGGGTTTTAAGTGTTTCAATCATATGTTGAAGTCAGTTCCTTATTCTTGTATTTAACGAGTTAAGTAAATTATCACCTTGAGCCTCTCTCTGTGAGGCATGTTTTGCAAGCACATGATCATTCTTGCAGCATTTCTGACTCCTTTTCAATTCAACCATCATTCCAAAGTTGTGGGTATTTCTGATTGGTCAAGTGCTGGTAACTGAGCCTCTCTACTTGACATTGCTGTGTTTACTCATCTCAGGACCATATAGTTCTCCTAATTACATTTTTCTGACCATTTCTCGTGACCGCCTTCTTCACCTGTCTGTGTAGAAACTACTTACCCAAGTGGAGCCCTCTGCGTTCTTTGTTTCTAGATACAGTGTTTCATGTATGAGGCTCTAAGCTACATGTGAGCTGACTATGCCCATGAGGTTTTTCCATGTTACTACTCATTACTTTTAAGTTTTTTGTTTCCTTAGTTTGTATATGGCTCAGAAATGTTATACTTAATTCTTTTTCTCTTCTAGGCCATTAATTGAAAAATTGCTTTAAAATGTAGAACTGAGGAGATATTCTTGGGGATCCCAAGAGAAATACATCTCCTAAGTAATGATTCCTCATCCTTATTTTGAGATGTAACAGTTCATGTAGATAGTTAATGTTTTGAGTAATTCAAAATTTTTAGTCACAGCATTGTTTATATAAAGTGTAATATCTCAGAAAACCGAACTGGTTTTTGATGCTTTTTTACACCTAGCCTTGTGTTCCCCTTTGAAAAGATTGCTTAATTCGCCAAGAAACTTTTCTTCATGTTTCATAGCTATTAGTTATTAACTAATAAAATGCAATATTTCCTGCTTGAATATTTTATTTGGGAGTGCTATCGAAGTGGCCATGGTACAGGTGCCCAGGTTATCTCAACTGGTGGCAGCACTTTAAGTGTTATTTTGACCCCATCCTTGCACTCATAAGTATACTGTGTGCTCTTGTTGGGTAGGCACTTCACTCAGCGTAAGCCCCAGTCTTATAATTTTTAAGTGCTAAAGTGACTTCAGCTTTTTTCTAGACCTGTAAAATTTCCCAGGTGTTTCAAGCTTTGAAAATCACTTCTCAGTAGTGCTGAGAGCTTGTCAGCCAACCCTCTTCAAAATTCTCACAGAAATTATGAACATCTGCTTTTAATTTTTTAATATGTTAAGTACCACTCCACTACTGACATCCTCGCAAATTATCATTGAAATGGAAAATGTTTTGGATTCTGCAGGAAAAGAAGGATGATATGTATCAGATTAAATACAGCACGTGCTTTTTCTGAATACTACTTTATTTTTCCCCCCATGTAGCAAAATGTCAAGAGGACTATCGTTACTACAGTTTTCTCCTGATATGCGTATCGTTAGTTTTGTCTTTTTGTCCCCTGATTTTTTTTTTTTTTGTACCAGCTTAATTTTATCTCTCTTCCCAGTTTTCTGCAAATTCCTGGCTTCTGAGTATTATTTGCTGCTGTCAGATGCCCTTTTTTATTTTTACATTGTATTATTTATTTTTATACTGCTTTGGAGTCTATGAAAGATATTTATGCTAATACTAGATGAATTTTACTGGAATCTTCCACTTGAAATATATCAGAAAGGTCATTAAAATATTGTCAGTGTTTGGCAGAGAACTTAATCTCTCCCACTATCTGAATTTCATCTTGGGTAGGCTGTGCACCTTTTGGAAAAGAATATATCACAGAATATGCTGGGTTGGAAGGACCCATAATGATAGTTGAGTCCAAGTCCTGTCCCTGCACCGGATCAGCCCCAAGAGTCACATCATGTGTCCAAACACCTCTTGAACTCTGTCAGGCTTGGTACTGTGACCACTTCCCTGAGAGCCTGCTCCAGTGCCCAGCCACCCTCTGGGTGAAGAATCTTTCCTAATATCCAACCTAAACCTCCCCTGACACAGCTTCAGGCCATTCTCACGGATCCTGTCTCTGGTCACAAGAGAGATCAGTGCCTGCCCCTCCTCTTCCCCTCACAAGGAAATGTGTGACATTTCATCCAAATAAAGTATAATACAAAAATGTGTCAATAAAGATGTTTGGCAGCACCGTGACAATAAAATTTGTATGAAGTGTGGAAGAATGATAAATATTATGAAGAAACTAGGAGAAACTCTCTAATAGCATAATGCTTCAAAAGAGTGTTTGCATAATGGAGGAAGTGTTGATATGATTTATACAGACTTGAGGTAGTTTTCTGCACACTCCTGATTTTAGCATTTTTTGACATTTACAATGTTGTATTACTGTCACATTTTTAAATGGCTTTTTCTTGAGTTTTTTTGAGATAAACAAGATCTTATACTACTGAAATAATTGATTAATACTAACAGCCTTCTTACTCCATGTACTGCCATGTCTTCCATGTACTGAACAAATTCCATCGCAGGTGGTTCTTCTTCGTTCATTTTATAACTTGTGCATAAAATTAGGTAACAGCTTGGACAAAGCCTTGTTCTGTTATTTGCATGACTTCTAAAACATCTGAAGGAGTAAACAGGGAAAAATTTCAGTTTCAGATGCAGGAATTTGTAACATAAGATTAAAAAGTCAGTGCTTAGGCAATGCCATAAAGTTTCTAAAAGAGTTATTTTCTATAAATGGATTTATCTCTGCTTATCCTTATTTTATTGAATGGAAAGATAGATTTTTAAACTGTGAAGATCCAAAAGCAGGTTTTTCAGTTTACTCAAATTAGAGTGGTTTGCTGTAATGATGTTTGCCATTTATAAAGCTGAATAATAAGTCTTCTAAATGATAGAAGCTGACAGCAAAGGCAAAATAAGCTTTATGTTGGCACGTCAGTTCAACTGTGGGTGGATTTTCAGAGTTTTGAACTCTTAAGCTATTAATAACCCACTCTCTGCAGAGAAATCTAATCTGGTAATTTCAAAATTAATTATCACACTTTTAACCACCTGATAGTCATGAGTAACTCTTGAAAAAAAACCCACCCAAACCAACAAAACCCAAAACTTCAAAAGGATATGTACTCCCATTACTAGGAAAGAAAATTGACTTGTCTGGAATACCTTAAGGCAAACATGGCACTTTTGAAGAAGATGCGCCTTTCCAAGTCAAATACAAATGCATAAGAGGGGGTGGAACTAGCTCCACTAAATGACTTTTTTGCCCAGAGCAAGGGATGTTCCAGTGTTGTTTAATAAAATGCAGTCTCTGAATACTGCGAAATAGAGGCTCATACACCACTGCTGAGTGCTAAAGTGACTAGTTAGAGATTCATTTGTCCTTAATTAAGATGACCTTAAATTTCTTCACACGGTGGCTACTGGAGGATGTAATTGAAGGCACCTGACACTTATTCACTAACTTTAGTTCAAGATTTTAGTCTTGTAAGAGATTCTTCAGTAGATAAATTCAGAGTGATTTATCCCTTTAATGCTCTAGCTTTAATAATCATAAGCTATTTCCTTAATGATTTAGAATTGTGTGATGCAGGAGATAGTTAAGCTTACTCTCCAGGAGATTCATTTCCTGCTTTTACACTGGCATTGACTTAGTTTTTTTTTTTAACAGGAACATTATGGATTTCAGTCACATTTTCTAATTGCAGGTGCTATAATTTATAAAACATTGTCACTCTCTCCTGTGTTCTGTGGAGGTAGGGACATTTTGTGGATTGCATTCTGAGGAAGGTGATGCATTGGAGAAAAGAGTTTGCCTGGAAGTCCTGTGGCCAGCTGTTCTACAAGGTGGCTTGCAAGGAAACTGCTTCTTCCCAAGGAAGACAACCGAGCCCATGGCTAGATAAGGACTTTTAGGTTGGCACTGGTGAGAGAAGGAGTAGTCCTTGCCTTCTCTCTACTCCTGATTTTATTCTCTTTCTTTGTGGGGATGCAGTTGGCTGTATAGTGAAGACAGCACAGAGCTGATCCAAACTAAATATAACCTGTAAAAAAGAAATTTCAGTTTCATTGGTTTCTTGTCCTGTATAAGCAGCTGTGCTGGAATAATGGAGAGGAAGGGAATAAAATGTAAGAGAGAATAAGACTTCACTTTGCAGCAGAAGACCCTGTATAAAATCTTTGTTTGTATTACAGCTTTGTCTGATGGTGTTACAAAGGGCCTGGCAGGCCAGACCTGTTCTTAACACCATCAAACTCCTCTTCCTCAGAAAAAAATTTATATATAACTTCATATCTCTTGTTTACAATTGTAGCATAAGCTATCAACAGCTTGTTGAATTTGTCTTGTCTGGCTTTGTCTGCATGCAGGAAAGTGGGAGCCAAAGCAGAAGGATGACTAGTTTATTGTCTCACATAACATTTTACTGAAAACATCCTGGTTGCAGGTATTTCTAGTGTTTTCCTGAACTTTCCATACAAAAAGTATTATGGATGCTTAACTGACAGATATTAAATCCTCTATGGTATAGGTCCTATTTTTTCACTTTATTGTTCTTCTGCTCATCCCAAAGTTGTCAGAATATTTTTTCTATTTTTTCCAAAAGCCCACTGGTGCTCCAGCCAATGCAGTAGCTTTATTCTTTTTCCTAACTTTGTGATGCGCGTTATAATTTGCTATACATACAAAACAGAGTTTGAACAAAACAATGCATGTTTTACTCAGACCATAGATGTAATGAAGTTGCTTTGACAAGCAACTTTAATATGTCTCTGCCCTTCTCAAACTGAGAAAAAGGCTCTAGGGGAACCAAGAATGTTTGCCAAAACTTCTTAGCCAAATGCCTAAACATATCCTCCAGCCACACTCATAGTGCTTGAGCACAGCAGACTCAGAGTGAGTCAGACTGACAGTGTTTCTAGAATAATTCTATTTCAGATGTTAAAATTAGTGGATGGATAATGAAAGCACCTCTGCTGACTGTGAGTACATTAGAATAACAGAGCAAAACACACCACTGCAGACAGACAGGAGACTAACATTAATCAAGGTGTTCACCTGTGTTATGTATTGAAGCTTCCCAAAACAAACAAAACCACTGAAAACATTATTCAGGCTATTACCAGTGGTTCCTTAGTCTTGACAGTACCAGCTCAATTCAGAGCTGGTTAGCCTGAGGATTCTTTCTCTTTACCAAGTAGTGCTATCTCTAGCACTCATCTTCTGAGCATATCCACTTATATTAAAGTGCCTTTGTGTGGCAATACTTGAAAACCTCCTTCAGAATTTGTTGTGCCCTGTGTTTTAACTGAGCAGTTTTTAATATAAACCTTTTCTGCTTCCTTTGCCTGTTCTCTTCTTACCCTCTTCTCTACCCTTCTTTTTCCTGAGTAACTGTAGGGTGAGAAAAGAAGCAGTTTTGCATTTCAGTACACTTAATGTAGCCAAGAGGTTTGTTCATTGCTGCTTTGTACTTTCAGGCAAACGAGAAAATTTAGATTAATAGGTTGTTTATTCTTTTGCGTGTTCCTCAAATCAAAGGCATTGGATTGCATTATTAAAGCAGTTTTGTGTGGCAGGCTTGGAACTGTCCTCACTGAGCTGTACATGAAGAAAAACGATTGCTTTTCATCCCCCACTCATTATGCAGATTGGCACAGGAACACTGTTAAATGTGGTATCATGTACTATCACTTTAAGGCCTTCCTTCTGTACAGCTAATGTTGGGCTCCAATTTCACAGGCTGATCAGTCTTGGAACAGACAAGGAAAACACTAGAAATAGAACACGTATGTCCTTAAATTTTAAAATTTTAAATACTAACCAGTTTAATAAACAGAGGTTTTGTTCAGAACATTAGTGACTGTCTGCTTTGCTGTGCTCTCAGATCTCTTCATTGAAGATTCTGTTCATTTGTTTGTCATCTGTTCAGTTAGCAATAATGCTTAATTTAGGCTTTCAGCAATAATCTACCCAGCCAAATTAATGAAGAAAATTGTCAACATTTTGAGACCAGACCCATAATGGAAGGATCTAGCTAATGTTGGGTAGCTGGCTGAATGCGTGACTCTGTCCTGTGAATGTTCTATACTGAATGGGCAGAAGTGTATCTCTGGGTCTCTGATTGCATTAGGTACTCTAATTTCTTTTTCATTCTGTGACAGCAGAGTCTCTCCTGACCCAAGGCCTTCTGCTTTCAAAGTGAAAAGTCTGGGGGACATAATTTAAGAGTAGAGGAGGCGATTGTGTGTGTCTTAGGTAAATAGGAGGAAACAAGTTTATTTGCCTTACTGTTCTACTTCAGCTCTAGCTAATGTTTAGAGCAGGAAAGCACTACATTCATCATCTTATGAAATGGCAAGACTTCTACTGTGTGCAACGCACCAGCGTGGCTGGGTGTGTAGTGGGAAATAAGCACTGTCACAGTTACCAGACTGGCTGAACCTGTGAACTTTCCTTGTGTGATATCAGGTATTCTTCTTCAGTGTCAGACCTGATGCAGGATGAAGTAATTATGATTTTTCTCATTGTATGCTGTGTTCCTGATTCTGCAGTCCCTTTTCCTAAATTTAGAATCCTCTAGTTGGTCTGACTGAAATGTACATTCTCTCTGAGATACCAGTGCTAGGTTCTCCAAGTCTCCCTAGAGAAAAGTGTTGAAAGCAAATGTTATGTAAGCTTGTTTATAAGGTGCACTGTCATCTTCCACTTGAGGTTCATGTAGAATTCCTCCAGCCACTTTCTTATTTCACTTGTCTATGTTAGTTTGTATTTGTATCACAGACCACTGGGTTTTCCCTGTCAGGTAACCATTATCTTTCTCTAAGGGATCTCTACCTTTTTGGGGAATTGAGAGCGCCAGTACTTTGTTTTTTAGGGGTTGGTTTGTTTGTTTTCAATCTCTGCATAGAAAAGCGATGTGTCTTTTCTACCTGAAACATGCAAGTGTATTAGTGTCTTGTAACTGTTATACCAGATTTCTGGGGACAATATCAATTTTGGTCTTTTTATAACTTTTCAATTCTCTAGACTGTTCATTCATGCCTTGTTTTCTATTCACATTAATGCTTGTAGGCCATGATAGCCAAGTTCATAAAAGAATTACAGATATCTGTTTATAATGTTACATATCAACTTTTAACCTGTTATAAAATGCCTCAAACATGAGTAATTAGATCACTATGTTCTTCTCCTGTACTCCTAGGCAAGGGAGAAAATTTGACTGGATCTCAAACATCCTATGTGCAGCTATGTGTTTGATCTGTGACAAATACAACAGTCACTTAGCTGAACATTGTCACTTTTTTGAGAAAATCATACTTATTTTTATCTTTCTGTTTAAATGTTCTAGATACCATTTTGCCTGCTTAAATTTACTCCTTAATTAACTTTTTTTTTCCCTTATAGCTTTTGGACATTTTTGAGTCAGATATGGCTGTTTGGTGATGTATCATTATTTAATCTTGTGTTGATGACCAGTAGTATTCACACCTAGAAATACTAAAATACTGAAAAGAAGAATAATACATTATACTTGTATTATCTAGTCAAAACTCTTGTGTCCCTACTCCTGTTTTGCATCTGAAGGCACATTACTGCAGCAACGAACTCCACTCTTGTGTCTCCACATATTCCTGCTATACAAGACACTTCTAGTAGTTGCATGGTTTTCGTTTCCTAATAGGTATAATAGAAAGTATTTTCAGTGCTTCCTTTTAACATCTAGAATAGTTAACATTTTTACTCAGACATTGAAATTAGAATCTAATCTGTCTAGCACTGAAAAGCTTTCAAATCTACACTGTATTCATGGAAAGGCTTTAGAATGATAGAGACAGCAGTTCAAAAAGAAAAGGAAATCAGAAGAAAAGCTAATTAAATTTCCAAATAATTCATTGATTTGTTATTTCTAACATTAACTGCAAAGCAAGTAATGATCATCTTCCTTTTGCCGTGGCAGTGGCTGCAGAACTGCGTGTCCCTCATTCAGCAGAAGTCTGTTCTGGTCACAGCTGTGTATACAAAGCTGCAAGTGAAAATGAGATGTACACATAAAGGCTCTCAGTCTATTTCCCTTTGTAGCACTCTTCTGTTTGTTCTTTACCAAACCCCAGAAAACATCCTCCTAAAAGGAAAGCACAAAAGTAAATAGTGAGATTTGTTTTTTCTCTTGATAAACATGTCATGCAAAGTGACTTTCCAAACATATCCCATTTAGTGGAGATAATTTAGAAGCCTTGAACTTCATCATTGTTTGTTGCCCGCAAACTTGAATCCTAAAGGCCCCTATTCTTCCTGTTTCCAGTTCCAGGATCTGTTAAGTCTTGTTTTGGCACATGGACCCATGTTTTCCAGTCCAAAGAGTCACTTTCTGTATTTTTCTAGTAAGTGAGGAACTGTCTCTTACATTTGCCTGCTGAATGTCTCTGAGCGTTCTTGGAGATGGGATATTTTTTGCTTTCCTTTTGGATCCCCTATGTGTTAATAATTTCATTTAATCTTGAATCTCTTAAGACCTAGCACTACTAGTTTTGGAGCCCTTAGTACTGCATGTAGGCGGGGACTTGGCACAGCAAAGCCTGAAACAGATCCAGACAGAAGATAACTCATGTGAAAGCTGAAAGGATGGATGCTACCTTTAAACGTGGCGTGAAAGTAAGAGGAGTATGAATTAATACATTCATATAGCATCCCCTTTTTTACCATCCACTTCACATAAAGTACTACTAAAATACAGCTACATCTGATGCAGTGAATTGAGATACAGTTCTTTTGCCAGAAACACCAGGAAGCAATTTTTTTCCCATCAGGGCAGTATTAAGAAATATTTCTAATTGCAGGGAGCAAATAGGACCTCAGTTTTCAAGCTTTGCTTTGAAAGATGCAGCACATTTCCTTTGAGTCAAGAACACATGCTGAAATACATTACATTTAAGTACTTCTTACAGCTATATTGCTGTACAATTTGCGCCATCTGATTTTCAGACTTGCTCCATAAGTCTTAACATCGAATGGGTAAAAAGGGCAAATGTTGCAGGAAATAAAAGGAACATGTGTGTTCTAAGTCTTCAATGGCTGGAGATGCTTAAAGAGCAGCTTTCATCTTACTCCTCCTCTGAGGGTTTACCATACTTGCATTTCCATGATGGTTTTTTTGCTGAACAGTCAGGATATTGTTGCATGGGAGATGAAAAAATGTAAGTGAAACCACAAAGAGTACAGTTGTGTTAGGGCAATGTAGCTGCTAGTAGAGGTTAATACAGTGTTACTCACTGTGGATGGCCCATCTCACTGATTGTTGCTATTAAATGGGTTAGTCAGCAGTAACTGTGGGTTTTTAGGACTCCTGCCATCTTCTGTTCCAAATAAGGACAGTCCTGCATCTTTTAGAGATGGTGTTTTGTTTCTCTTTTTTTGCGTCATCTTCTCAGTAGCCTGCATCACAGCAGCAATCCATCCAGGATTCTACAGAAAACTGATCATGCTTCCTTTAGGAGAAATCACTTGCATATCATATCTAGTAAAAATCATTTACTCACTATGCTAAGTTATCATCCCACAACTAATCAGTTAAGTGATACTCCTTTTTATTGCTCCTGCCATAAAGATCCTTACAAAGATCTTGAAGAGCCTGACCTCATTATGAGGCTGAAAAAGATTACACAACTGAATTCTGTTTTCAGTTTCAACAAGCCAGGATTACGGTATGGGTTCCTCTCTACATCTGTCTTCCAGTAGATGGCCTTTTATTCCCCTCTAGAAAGCACTGTGCAACAACAAGAAAGTGTCCTTTTCTCTTTCCACAACAACTTCCTCTTTTGTCTAATTTCTTACACTTCCCTGATTACCATAATATATGCATAGCATCAGTGTTAGGGCATAATGCTGGAATATTTAGGACATTTGCCTGAACTTTCTTCCAGCAAAATATTCTTAACTTGTAGTTCATGGTAGATGGTCCATGGAAGTTTATTTAGCTGTAAAATAGGTGGCATTTAAGTTTAACTTTGACAAAGATGCATGATGTCCATGAAAAACTTACAGGATTAATGGAAGAGTTCAGAACTTTCTTAAAGAAACATTAAAAAAAAAAAAAGGCTTTGTTTCATTTTTAAGAAATGAATATCTGTGTTAAATTCTTATTTAATATGTATTTCTCCATGTGAAATACAGAGAAAACTAAAATTCTTTCTCTCTCTTTTCAGTCTTTAAAAAAATATTTTTTTGGACACATAGCACACTAGAGTATTGTAAGAGTTAAAATCAAGGGACATTACAAAACCTTAGCCAAAAGCATACCCTTAAAAGGGGCAGTTGGATGCCTTGTTGTTTCAGGTTTCTCTTAGTGCATTCATTCTGTTCTGCATTCAGACCAGTTCTGTAGTGGTGGTCATTTACAATCATTAATCTAGCTCATTGATATTATAATGGGCTCCAAGCATTCTCTGTGAAGCTTACATGCTCCACTGCATTTCCTTCTAAATAACTAATGATGACTTCTTCAGTCTTGTCATTAACCAGATTACCCTTCTCCATCCAGTTCTCTTATAGATTTGCTTTGTTTGAGGTTCATTTTCTTTTTATATGTTCACACTTATAAAAGAGACTCAATATTGGTGTGTTTAAGACCATTTTCCATGCCTGAACAGCACTGCCCAAGCATAGGTCCAGATACCATACCTATTTTTATGAATAAAGACTTCTACTGTTGACTCAGAGGCTCTTAAAAACAACGCCCTTTCCTTTCAGACTGTTTTTCTAGGCATTATAATTTGTGAAAGAAAATTGGAGAAAACTAGCCCACAGTCTGGGTACTTGGGATTATACTGCATAGCCTGTGTATAAACCTCTAGTAAATACACTGTGTAGTAAAGTCAAAGAATGGCCAGGCCTGCTGATGGCTTTCAGTTCTTGGTAGGTGCATGTTTATGTCAGATAGTCAAATTCTCTGTGAACACAAGTGCACAGAGAAAGATGTGCTAGACCCTTCAGTGCTTTGTGGATCACAACCAGCTTCTTGAGTTTCAACCACAGCGAGCTGACTGCTTTGTGTAATTGCATACTGGTGTCACTCTTGGTGGCATGTGGAATTCTCCGTTCTTCACGTGCCTGAACTTGTCTCCTTCACGGTTGGGCTCGTGATGGATGTGTTTCAGAGAAGCACTATCAGAGTGCCTGCTGTGATGACAGCTGTTGGTGAAGGTGCAGTTAACTGTTCAAAACTGCAGTGGATTAGTTAAGAGTTGATGTGGAGCAGGGACAGGAAGAGATGCACAAGGCTATCCTTAGTCATGATATAAATTATGCTGAAATGATTTGTCTCTCTTCCATTGGATGCTTGTAGCAGCTGCACTGTTCTTTGAATGCTTCTTCCAAAGCAGTCATTAAAAGAGGAAAGTCCAAAACATTCCTGTTTTATTTATTGTTCTGAGAAAATTGTTGACTGTTGCACCTCATGCTTTTACATGCCATTTTGTGCCATATGAACACGTGGGAGATTCAAGGTATTTGAAAATACTTGATTCTACCAGAACTGGTTCACTGGAGCCTTTCACTGAAAAGTTGTCTAGAAAGAAACTGGAAATCAAGGAGGTCTTTGATCTGACATTGCTACAGCAATCTGCAGCATTTCCGTAGTTCATTGTATGTTCTCCTTTTTGTTTTAGGTCAATGTCATAGCTTTCTTCTGCTCCCTGACCCTGTGTGCATGACACAGATGAGCTGTCTGCCAGCTAACGGTATTTCTTGGGACTCCCAAAGCAGAGAGGAAATACCAAGCACTAATTGAAGACTGGCCATATTGTCACTAGTCCTAGTGCATATCCGAGGGAGGAGGGGTTGTATGTAAGGTCCTGCATTGAATGAAATACAGCTGCACACCACCTGCCCATTTACTCTGCCCATCTCGTGATGTGTAGCCATGAATTCTTCAGTTGTTTTGAAGATCTTAAGCTTAATGACAACTTGTTTTCTTGAGTAGAGGCTGATCCACATCTTGTCTAAAGATTACTGCTGCTGTTTGAGAGACTGGGGAAATGTTGATGGTACCCTTCAGTGAAGCATTGCCGGCATTCCTGTACTTCACTATTAAGAGTGCTGTGGGTCCTGTTTCAAGTGGTTGAGCAGTCTGCCCCCCAGATGGCCAGAACTTCAACAGGAATGTTTTCTCCTTATTGTTTACAAGACCAATTAGCTCTGGCATTGGATTGATTATTTTCTACACGAGTGACTGAAAACTTGTCAAAGTGAGGAAGAGCCAACTGTTGAACAAGATAAAAGCAGGCTAAATCACCTATAGCTGGGGAGATCTGCTAGTTAGGTCTTTAGTAACATTATAATGAAAGGAAAAAATGATTTTGAAGTGGACACATACAAAAAATGTCAAATGTTACGGCGTTTCAGTTATAAATTGCTTTCACTCTGAAATGGTACCTTATTTCTAGTTTTCTAGTTTATCTGTCTTAAAAGCCAGTTCTGTGTTGCGTTGTTTTGGTCTGGGTTTGCTATGCCTCTGAAACCTGGTGGGTAGTCATACATTCTCATACTGTAGTCCACAAAACTAGGCCTGTGTCCTTTAGAGAAAGCTAAATGCCCTTAGATATCACACTCAATGAGCTGAGCATATCTTTAGGATTATATATGCTTTGGAATATACGTGGATTTATCTTTGTAAATGTTAAAGAAAATTGCATGGAGAAAAATTGGGTGTCCATTTAAGCCACCATCTGGTTCCTGTAGTCAACTATGTACTGGAAAATTTAAACCAGACTCTTTTGTTTGTCATCTATCTTATTTCTCTGCTTCTGGAAATACTGCCAGAAGTTGTGGCTGCTTCTCCTTTCTTATTGTTTGCTGTTCTTGCACTTCAGGAACTCTGAATTCTTTAAGCCCAAACTACTTTCAAAGTCCCATTCTAGACTTAAAACAAGAAATTAAAGCATTAACATTGTCTTTAGTGTTGCATTAGGTATAGTGTTAAGGTTCCCAAAGTGAAAAGATCAAACTTCAGTCATGTTTCAGATTTTCTGTGAATTCAGGAATATCACACTGCATCAGTTAAACTCTTCCAATATTGGAATGTTTTCTTTACAACCATGAGAGCTGAAAACTTTCTCTGTGTTTCTAATGCAAGTTTGAATATTCAGTTTGTGGATGTGCCATGTTAGCCACATAAGCACGCCAAATGATAGCCTTGGACTGTACCTTTGGCACAGCTCATGGTGCCCTGAGTAACATTCACTCAAAGCTGAAGTAATGCTGCCACATGAAACACTTCATACTAAAGGGTAATTATGGGGAATTTGAAAGGGACTAGAGGATGATTAACATTTGTATAAACAGAAAGAATCTGTTTCTGGGGATAGAATTGGAGCAGTTCTGTATAAATTCATTTTCTGTTTTTGTTAATCTGGCAAGTGGTTTATTGATAAAAGGGCTCAGGATCAAAGTGCAGGAAAACAATCATACCATCTAGAAGATTTAACTCTTTTAAAAACCTTTTGCTTGCTCAAAGTAGGGTGCTACAAGCTTTGCCCATAATGGACCCGCTTCTCAGTTCATATGAACTGTCCAGGCTACCTCCAGAACAAATTACTTCATTCTTCATATATCAGTGGCAGCTGAATCTTCTCCTTCTTATCTGAGTACTTCACAACTAGTTTTCTGCTCAATCCCAATGCTAATCCTCTCTCCTTGTTCTCTCTTGCAGCACTCCCCCAACAAATCTTTTTAGGTCAGTCTGCTTAGCTCTCCACTATATTTGTCCTGAGTCTGACATAGGTTGTTCCAGGCAAATCTCACTAAATCTCTTTCACTCTTTGTTTTTTCACAACATAAGCTGGGTCTTTCTACCTGTTGTCAGCAGGAGTCACCTAAGTCTGCTGTTTGCAGCCATGCTCCTTTTGTAGAGTGCAAAACATCTTGTTTGTGAAGACTGCTCACCTGCAGCAGCACCCTTATGGCTGGCAGGATTTTGCTCATATTCTCACAGGTTAGGAGAGGCAATCGAGGATGCAGCCAGTTCCTGCAGGTACCTTTCTATCTGAGCCAGACTATAGTAATTCTGTGCATTCTTCAGTTACCCTGTCTGCTTTTGCTGTCATGTCATGTCATGTCAGACACAAAGGCTTCCAGGGCCCTTTCCCGAGGATGTCCTGGGATCCGTTCTGGGAGGACCTAAACAGTATCAGTAGAAAGAGTAGGTTTGTGAGTAACCTGAATTCATCTGCCTGCTTAGATAGTAAGGATGCCAAAAGTTCTGTCTTAAATGTGTTTGATACCAGAGTGTTCACAAACCATCACAGCAGTAGGGTGCAAGTACAGCAGGTAAAGCTGAACCTGCTTTTGATTAGGAGGATCACTAATCCTGTGACATTGCCTTGCATACATCCTGGACTTTTAAGGATTAAAACATCTTAAGCAGGGAACTACTTAAGCCTATCTAACAGTTTTTCTTTGCTGAAGAGGGGTGAATCTGCTGTCCTTATCCACCTTCTTCCCTCTTCCCTGCACCTGGCTGTGCTCTTCCACAGCTTGCTTTGCATGAGCTTTCAGCACGTATTTCTGAGAGCCAGTGCAATTCGCTAGCCCAGGGAAAAAGTTGAATTTTCTCAGCAAGAGAAGCTGCTGAGTGCCACAGTTGGTATAAGGGGTGGTTCAGAACCATGTGGCCACCAGCAAGTGATGGGGAGGGAGAAGGAGGAGTGAGCCTGTCCCTTTCAGCAGGAGTTAGGGTTTAGGTTGGCTTATGTGCATGTTGAACTTCATCATCAGGAAGACAGTTAATGCATCCAGTTGTTAAAATAAGAAAATATATGCTAGTAATATATAAAATATAAAATATAGAAATAATAAATGCTAGTATATAATGAGATTGAGCCAGACCTTGGTACAGTATTTAAAGCTACTTATGTCCAAGACTGCATGGAAAGAAGAGGTTCTTATGTTGATCCATGATATGGATCTTACCATTATCCTCCTTAAACTGTTCACTAGAAAACCTTCCTTTAAAAAATTAAGTTGTTTTTTATCTAACCTGGCATCAATCTTTGGCTTATAGAGCATTTTTGTATTGCTTAAAAGTAACAAGTGGGTCTCTCTCAGTTTTCTTCTGATTTTCCTACACTCCTTAGACTATGACATAATGATCATGGAAGTTGTCTGTACTCTTCAAGAGCAGAATCAGTCCTGCTGTACTTGTCTTACATGAACATGCTTATACAACTTAAGAGGAAAGCATGTGAGTGCTTATTCTTTACTGTGTAGTTTAGCTTTATGTGAGATTCCATGTAAAACTATGGGGATAATTAAATATGTGACCTCTCCTTTTCCTTTTTAGTTTTTTTTGGTGAAAAATAAGGAAAAAATATTTTTTAAAGTTAGACATATACATTCTGGATCTGGTGTCTGTTTATATCTCTTCTTGTCAGTTGAAAAAGTGAATCAGTAAAAGAAACAGTTCTTGGATGTTTTTATTTTGTTTTGTTCCTTATTTAACCAACTACTCTCTCAAGCAGCAGTAACAGTTCCTTTTCGTGATGGGTCATAAAATCCCTCAATGCAAAACTTTATGAATGATTAATTA
The DNA here is from genome assembly GCA_013397115.1 of Edolisoma coerulescens. Lineage (NCBI taxonomy): Eukaryota > Metazoa > Chordata > Aves > Passeriformes > Campephagidae > Edolisoma > Edolisoma coerulescens. Next base: position 1,249,984 of record VWZW01003563.1, on the reverse strand, counting down.
AAAAGGAATTATTTTTATTTTTAGAGTCGAGAGTGTTATGAGGAAGAAATGGGATTTTTTACACAGCCATATATCCCTGTGTGGGTCCTATGCATGGATTAATTTTCCTAGAATTCTTGGCTCTCTGTTTGTTATTAGCACTAGATGTATGGAGGAAATTGGGCCCTAGGTATCCTGTGAACAAGGCATGTGCAGGCTTAGCCTGCTAGCCAGATGATAGTTGTGAAGTTGCAGTATTATCAATACTCATGTTTATGTTCATTTTTTTGTAAAATTGTAGTTCTGGTAGACAGCATGAGAACACATAGACTTTTGGGGGGGTGCTTTTGGGTTTTTTTGTTTCTTTCTGCAAGGTTGCAATCTTGCATGGACATAGAGAGAATCTTAAATACGTGATACTTACACCAGAAGCACTAAAAAGCTAAAGGCCAGCAAAGACTCTTCCAACACTTAAAAAAAAATTATATTAGGCTGTTCTCTGTTATATTTGCAGGAGACTGATTTACAGCTCTATGACTTTATGACTCTTGAATTACTTCATGACTGTGGTAGAACAGCAACCTGTGGAAATTGTGTGTCCTACCATAATTCAAAGGGGACAGCCACATTGCTCAGGGCTCCAGTCTGCTTGGATACTGGTTGTACATAAAAAACTATGGGAATAGGGAACTTTAATGTATATCCATCAAGGCAGTCCTTGTGTTTCTGGGAAGCTACTAATGTAACTTTTTGGGGCAGATTTCATACACCAGCTGCAACAAATATTCTCCTACTGCTTTGGGCATTTTTATAGCTGTCACAATGTTGTGACAATGTTGTAGATATCTACTTTTTGTGCTGAAAGCAGCCTAGATACAGCAGCAATGACTGCAATTCAGGCTAAGTCCTAAATATTTATTGGCTTCCTGGGTAGGTTTTAAAGCCTTCACTGAGCTCCAGGCTTCTACGTGTAGGCTGCTGTCACTATGAAAGATGACTAGTTTTAAGATAACTCAGGTGTATCTACACTTCACACACAACACTGACAGCAGCATTAACACATCACTTAGTATTGCTGGAGTTTGCATCACTCCAGGTCATGTGCCATCTGTTAGCCACATACAAACCAGAAACAGTTTTAATATGTGCTTTAAAAGCCAGGGAAGTACAAAGCAGCTGCCTCCATGTTTCTCAAGGTAGGCCATTTTTATCCAGAAAGTGGTACCTTCTAAGACTGTACCACATGGACAAAATTCTTTCTCCACTATACCTGTGAAACATGAGAAACAGTCTGCCTCAGGCACTAAAAGACAATAAACTACTCACAGGACAATCCAATCTGTAGGAAACGGTTAGGATTTTGCTAGTGGCCTGGTCTCAGCAGCAGTACAAGCCAGGCAAGAATTTGAAGTCCAGCACAGCAAAAATTATGCTGAATGGTCAAAGTACTTCCTGTTAAGCTCCTTCTTAGTGAGCTGTTGTTTTAAAATGACTTTGGAATTTGTTATTAGTTCTTTTTTACTAGAAGAATGAAGTGTTAGTTAGTGTAAATGGACATGATTAACATGGAGACTGCAATCTCCATCCTTAAGCACATGGTATGAGCAAGTTTGTTCCACTGCAAGGGCATGGTAGAGTGTATATATCTCACTGCCCTGTGCTGTGGGGTCAGATTTAAACACTCCATGATTTGCTTCATTTGTTACTGGAACTTGAGATGCAGTAATTTGTGGTAGCAACTAAAGTAGCAGTTGTGGATTCCAGTTTTCACTTATTCTGTCTGGTACCTTCCTTCTTTTCTTTCTTTCTTCATCATGCAACATTGAACTCTATTTACTCAGCTGTGGCCTGGAGACAGGAAGGAGCAACGTGGTCATGCACCAAAACTGCCCTTGTTTATTCCAAGCAGCTCTTGGCAGACAATGTGGTGCATGGGCAAATGTAATTTTCTGCATGGTCTTCACTGACCTTGCTGTAGGGGATAGGAAAACAGTGATCACAGCAAACTGAAGACACCTCCTAAAGTCTGTGGTGATCCCACTTCCTGTATAAAAGGTACCCAACTCTAGTCTGAAAAATTGGTATGATTTGTTGGTCAGGCGCCTGGGGTGTCTACGGCTGAGTTGTGTTACAGCCTAAAAAAGTCTGCCTGTGTACTTCAGTGAATAATTTGGTGCCATTTCCCCAGGCGTAAGAACAAAGGGTTTCTTTAGAGCAAGAACTTCTCTGCACCACTTCAGCTTTATAAGCAATTCCTGTCTAAATGGACCATTTGCCCAAAGATTGAAACTGTAATTAATTCCATTTTTATTGACAACAAACTTCATTCTCCAATGTGCTGGTTGGAGAGGATCTCTGCCACCCTTTCCCAAATTCTTTCTGAGCAGACTTCTGCTTTTATTCTATGTTGTTTTGTTGCTTTATGGTAGAGGAGTAAGGATGATGCTGTGATTTGGTATGAAGAGAGAGAAGAAAAAGACAGCATAAATTATTAGAAGTTTTAAAAGTATGTTATTTCTACCAAGTGAGAGATCTCTATTTATGCCTCAAAACTAATGCTCTCTTAGGGCCCAGTTACCTTCTCAAGCTGCTTTTGTCTATCAATCAGACAGGGATTGAGAAAAAAGTGCAGCTTTCTCTGGAAACCTCATTCTTCAAGAAAAACCAACCTCAAACTCATTCACCTTCAGGGAGGAAAGAGGAGACTAAATATCAAAATTAATGAAAAGGGCCTTTGCTGATTAAAGCAGACAGATTATCCTCCTAGAGCCTGTCTGTTCTGAATGCATGAAAGATGCTTTGTATACTGCTGGACACCACACTGTGAAAATCTAAAGGGGATCAAAGCAGAGGAACAGATATAAATGGGCTAAGTAGGGAAAGATGTAGAGGGTAAGGTAAACAGATTTAACTTTAGCTAAGTGTGGTTATCTGTTAAGTAGATTGAATAAGATACAGTATGAAGAAAGGGTTACTATAATGGTCTGTTGACAAATAAAAGAAAAAATTACGAGCAAGAGGTATAAGGATGCATAAATAGGAATTTGAACTTAACCAAACAAAAAATGGAAATTGAGTATTGCAATAGCTTTCAATTGGTGTCACTCCTTCAGACCAACATGTAGACTTTTTAGCAAAGATCAGAAATTTATTGCCCAGCATTATTCAAAGCTAGATTTAGAAAGCCTTTAAGAGTAAGAGGTCCATGCTATCCTGTTCAATTATGACCAAGTGTCTCAAAAAGAGCTTTTTTATGCCCCAGTTCTCTGTTTTCATGTAACGTGCTTCCTGTGCTGGGCCCATGGAAAATCACAGAGTCACAGAATGGGTCAGTGACCGCTGTGGGTCATTTGGTCCAACCTCCCTGCTCAAGCAAGGTCATCCTAGAGCACGTGACACATTATTGCATCCAGATGGTTCTTGAATATCTCCAGTGAGGGAGACTCCTCAACCTTGTTGGACAACCTGGTGCGTGGTCACTCCCACAGTAAAGAAGTTCTTCCTCATATCCACGTGGAAATTCCTGTGCATCTCTTTCTGCCTGTTGCTTCTTGTCCTACTATTTATCCCTACAATAGATTAGGTTGCACAAATTCCTGCAATGGTATTGTAGTTCTGCAGAGGCTGGGACTTAGGTGTGTTACAGCAGATTTCTGACTGCAGAATTGGCTGTTCCAGACAGAGAAAAATCACATTTTCATAGCATGACCCTAAACCCAAGGTGCTTCATTAGATAGAAAGTCCTTCCAAGAGCAGTGCAAAGTATAGTACTCTAGAGAGTGTTTATAATGGATGTCAAAGTGTCTCAGCCATGTTTTTCAGCTGTGGGACTTCCTGAACTGAAGAGAAAAATGATAGCTCTTGCTTCTCTTTCCTCCACTTCCCTGGCTAGTAATGAAGATAAAGGAAAAGTCTGTACCTTGATTTTGGGGACAGTCTTCCTGCAGTATTTCTTTAATCAGCATCGAAAACATTCATTTGACTGGGTTGGATGTTGCAGTGAAATGTCCCTTTGATACTGTATCCTGCCTCTTGAAATATCTGACAAAGATGTAACATTTTCCCTTTTTCTTGCTTTTGTTGAACTGCCAGGCTTTGAGGGGTTGTAGAGGTAAGAGAGAAGCCCTCATTCACCAGGGCTCAGTATTGGGGCCAGTCCTGCTTAATCTCTTTGACAATGATCTGAACATGGGTATCAAGTGCCCTCTCAGCTAGTTTACAGATGACACCAAGTTGGGCAAGTGTTGATCTGCTCCCTGCAGAGGAATCTGGACAGGCTGGATTGATGGGCAAAGTTCCAGGTCCTGCACTTGGGTCACAACAACCTCATGCAGCACTGCAGGCTGGGGGAAGTGTGGCTGGAAAGCTGCCTGGTGGAAGAGGACCTGGAGGTGCTGATTGACAGTGGCTGAACATGATCCAGTGTGTGCTCAGGTGGCCAAGGAGGCCAATGGCATCCTGGCCTGTATCAGGAATAGTGCGGCCAGCAGGACCAGGGCAGTGTACCAGTGCCTGTACTTGACACTGGTGAGGCCACACCATGAACCCTGCATCCAGTTTTGGGCTCCTCACTACGAGAAGGACATTGTGCTCTCTGGAGCACATCCAGAGAAGGGCAATGGAGCTGGTGAAGGGTATGGAACACAAGTCTTGGGAGAAATGGCTGAGGGAGCTGGGGTTGTTTAGCCTGGAGAAAAAGAGGCTTAGGGGAAACCTTGCTGCTCTCTACAATTACCCGAAAGGAGGTTGTAGTGAAATGGGGGGTCAGTCTCTTCTCCCAAGTAACAAGATTAGAGAAAATGGCCTCCAGTTGCGCCAGGGAAGGTTTAGATTGGATATTAGGAAAAATTTCTTCACTGAAAGTGTGGTCAAGCATTGGAATGCCTCCCCCAGGGAAGTGATGGAATCACCATCCCTGGAAGTGTTCAAAAAACATGTAGATGTAGTGCTTGGGGATGTGGTTCAATGGTGGACTTGGCAGTGTTGGTTAATGGTTGGACCTTACTTATTCTGTGATTCTAAGTTGTGGCTATCATCTGAAACAAGGTTAATTATTTGGATGAGAGCCTAATGAAGACTAACATGTTTGTGGCAAAACTTATGCTCTCTACCTCAGTCCCACTGCCAGTGCACTTGAGATCCCCTCCCTGACTACTGCTTGGCTCTACTTCCGCCTCTGGCTCTTTCTTCCATACTTTGCATTCTTCTGTATATAGAAGTACTGCAAAATTGATGCTGTTCAGCTAGTCTTCCTCTTAACTCCAGTCCACAGCCTTTTGGACTGTGAACATACAATCATGTAGGGCTTTTTGACATCAGGATGTTTCCATTCCCTCGGGATCCTATAAGCTTTCTTAAGAGTCACCTCTTTTAGACTCCTTCTGCTGAGCCACAGAGTCCCTTCTTGACCAGTCTTTCACAGAGCTGTTCTCTAACACATGAATCATTTGATTGGCTTTCTTGTGTTTTTTGGATCTTTGTTCTGTGCTTCCTATAATACAGTGACCAGATTTGTACACATTATTCCAAAAGAGACCATCCAGCTGCCTTACTGAATGCCAAAGTAATAACGTCTGTGGTTTATACTCTGTAGCCTTCCATACACAACCCAAAAACCTTGTTTGCCTTTGTTACTGCTGCCAGATGTTCTGTGGATGATTTTCAAGTGTATTGTGGGGAATGTCACCATGCCAGTGAATTTCAGCAAATTTAAGCAACTTTGAAATGATTCCTTTTTCCACATGGTTATATTCAAGTCAAACCAAACTGTGTTCTCACTTGAAACTGCCCTGTTTTGGTTACCCTTTTTTCACACTGAATCACTACCTGTTACCAGTTTCTCTGCAGGAGCCTGTTCAATAGGATTTCTCCTTCAACAGGCCTCTTTCAGATTGTGCTGGAAACTCCATCTGAAGAGCCCAGCTCTGAAGGTCTAGGGAGCAGTTACATTGTCTTTAATACCCAGACGAATTGGGAGTAAAGGGAATATGAGGGTTTTTTCCTAGAGAGGAAGCAAGGGGAGGGAACAGCCTATAAAAGAATTACAATGTTCTCACCTCTCTTTTCCTGCAGATTTGCTGACAGCACAGGAATACCACTGCCTGCTGCAGCTGCTCTGCCCTGACTTCCCAATGGAACTCACTCAGAAAGCAGCAAGGTGGGTCCTCATTCTCTCTTTAAAGGCAAGATTAGTCCTACATGCATGGACTTAGGAACTAGACCTGTGGGTAAAGGTATGAACAGGGACTTTCAGCTTTTAAGGTTTTGGGGGAAAGAGACACTGTCTTTTGAGGTTAAGAACAGGGTGTTTCTCTAGCAACGTGAAAGAGTATATATTTAAGATACACAAAAACTGCAATATCAGTGCAGAATGCTGCTGTTGGCTCTACGTTCATATGAGTTGCAGATAAAAGAATGTTAGCCAATATGGTTTTAACTGACAAGATTTTTAAACTCTATTTCAAATACTATTTACCATTCTAAAATATGTTCCCCTTTGCCCCAGCTTCTATGGTTGATCACATTTAAGCATGCTAACCTCTGAAGGATTGCCAGTGTTTTAAAATATGTTTGGTAAGAACATGGCAGCTAATCTGTTTGAAATTTTATTTTAATCTAGACAAGGCAAAAAGCAGATAGTTGGCTCAGGGCATTGATAATGTGATATGGAATTTTTTACTGATTGTGCTTGCTGATTCCAGTGCAGCCCAGGCAGTTGATTATTAACTACCTGATACTGAAAATGTAATAAGGTACACACATCTGTTCAGTTGCTTGTCCCCCAATGCCAGACTAAGAAAGAATGCTAGCCCTGTAGCAGAGATATATCTGCTGTTTCTTTCATGGAGGTACACAAGCACCAGTCCTGTGTGCTGGTGTGTGTTTCATAGGGCTCCAGCTGAACTGCGCAGGAATTTGTGATGGTGCATGCAATGGAGACTTCAGCATATCTACACATGTTGTGATGTTTGTGTCAAGGAATTTAGTCCACAAGGCTGCTGTAAACTAGAGGCCCCATTCAGGGGCCTGCTGCACTGTTGTGCATGTGCCATAGAGACAGACAAGCTGGCTTTGGGAGCAGGTGTTGGAGAGAAATGGGATCTCTGTCAGAGGCACCCAGGCTCAGGTGGGGGTGACCTCACTCCTACTTTTGGCTGGCTGGAGATTTACTTGCACATTGCTAGCTCTGTAATGAGCTAATCTATTTGAACAAATTTAATAAAACTTGTCATGTTTCTAAACCATCTTGCTCTTTGCTTACAACTGTTGCTCACGCTCTTGTCCTTTTTCTGGTGTGCACTTCCGATTGTCTTCCTTGGTCTCTGCCTGTTAGAGCAGTGAGCTCTGCAGACTTTCTTACAGCACCAGTTGATCAAGTCTTTGCAAAACATGAGTGTCACGTGCAAACCTACAGACATTGTTCCTTCTTCAGTCTGCACACCCCCAATGGTTTTGTTGCTAATTTTCTTGGGAAAGGAATTAAATAAAGTAGCAGCAGGAGTAGCCACAGCATTCAGTGATTCAGCAAGGACCTGCATTGGTGCTGCTGGGAAGAGGACAGTCATAGCTGTAGTCTCAGTGCTGCATGACTGAGATGATCTCATGGCACGGTGCAGTCCGCTCATCCAGGAGCTGTTGCTATGCACTGATAACAAACACTAGGACTAAGATCAGGAAATGTCAGAACATAAGAATGGAGGCTACAACAATATAGGTTTTATTCACATGACATCAGAGAGCTCCATTTTTTTGTTCCTGGTGCTACACAAATACAGAAGTCATACCCAAAAAATGAACCAGGGTATCTGTGTCTGTGAGATTTCTTGGATGTTTTCTTCTTCAAATGGTTATAGCTATTAGCAGATTAAAGACTCTAATCTACAGGGATACCTTTGATCTTCAGAGACACCTTTTGGCTTTCTGAATCTTGAAATTGCGGGATGGAAAATGAAGGAATTTTTCTGGTTCAATGCCATGATTTTAAGATCTGTACCTGAGCACTGATTTTTGTACTGTGAGAGAAACACAAGGAACTCACTGCCCACATTTGAGTAGTGAGAGCCAAGTAGTTCACAGCTCCTATGCTGTTTTATTTGGTGTGGGAGCTCACGTTGCACTGATCAGTACTAATGGAACTGGGGCTTGCAATTCAGTACCCCTATTGTTAAAAGATTGCCTAAGAGTGCAGATCTGCCTGTTTTATATGTTTTGCTTATCTTTGCCTCCATGTCTGAGTAAATAAACCAAGTCTCTGAAAACTCATTTGAGCCAGCCTAGCTTTGAGATAGATTATGTCAGTTAGCCTTTAATGGTAGCAGAAAATGGTTAAAGTCCTTTCAACTTGCCTGGTCTAGAGTTTGTCCTGAGAACATCCTGTGTAGTCTGGATTTCTGAGATTTTAACCACAATCAGTAGACCATAAAGTTTCCCCACTGACACAATAGCAAGGCTTTCCTGCCAGCCAAACCACTTGAACCCTGAAAGACCACCGTACCCTCTACCAGAATGCCTCAAGTGTAAGCATTTTTCTTCAGTCCTTTCCACATTTCCTCCTTGATTTTTGTTATTCATTGAGTGCCAACTACTAACTTTTTAAATATATCTGTGGCCTCAGGGCCTAAAGTGTAATTTGGACAAGAAAAAAATTAATAAAATATCCCTTGAAATATGAGATACCTGATGAACTTTCTTGAGTTGCAGTTCAGACTTTCAGATTTTGTCCTCAATTTTGGTCCTGCTGTCTAGGTTACAGTCCATAGCTAGGTTTCTCTCCTTGCCAGATATTTCAAGGAAGAGGTGCAGATATGTTGCATATGATGCTCTCTCAGCTTCCTTTAGTGCTCAGTCAGCTGGCTATGTGGGGGAATTTCCAGCTGCAGTCAATCTCCTCATAAATGATTGTATTGGATTTAAAGACTTCTCAACATTTCCGGCGTGCAAACTCCTGGGCCAAGTGGAGTCAGTAACCCAGCACCAGAGTGCACCTGCTTCTATTTAGACGCTCCTCCGTCACATATGTGCTGTACAGGCTTCCTCAGAGGCTCCTTGCTGTCTTTAACAGCAAAAACTGTCCAGCAAATTCTCATACTTCTGTGTACTTCCTCATGCTCTCCTCTAAGTAAGAAGACTGGGACTTGGTGCTGCAGAGCACTGCCATTGACCAGAGTTTTAGATTTAACAAGTGAAATTAGTTTCTTGTTATGAAGGTGATGTAATAGTGTCTCTCTGCATAACAAATATGTAAAACCACTCTCCACTGTTGTTTTTCTGCATCTTTGAAAGAAAGCTTCGGTGCTTTGAGGGTATCTGGGAAACAGACCATCATTTCAAAGGAGGGAGTGCAGCTCATCAGTGATGTGGCCAATTGCATTTCCAGTGCTTAAATAGTGGTTGGAAATGCCAGTGGCTGAGCAGTATTGCCTGAGAGATGAAGATGCTCTGCCTGCCAGCTTCAAAGCCATTTCCTTGATGTGGCCACTGACAATCTCAGTAACATGCTTATTAGTGAGAATTAAGAACTGAAGCTACTGCTTCTTTAGACAGGAGGAGACGAGGCTTCTGGAATGTAATAAATAAATCAGAAGCACTTTGACATCTTCAAAGGGTTTTGTTTTAAATACTGGCTTTTCTCCTGGGGACCCTCTTAGCCCCAGTCTTTCTTCTTTGAGATAATTAATTCAAGCTGCTCTACATGTTTGATTTTGCCACAGTGAACAGAACTGGTCTGAGTGGCAGGGAAGTCTTGCAAGATCCTATGTTCTTCTAGGTCAGCCTCCCACGCAGCTCCCTGGAGTCTTTTACATGAGACAGAACAGTGTTTCCCCAGCAATGTGTTTAGACAATTGATGCTGTAGGAGTTGGTGCATAGATTGCATCTGGCCCTTCATTCAAAAGGGTCCTACTGGATGACCCATACTTTGGCTGTAATGACCTGACAATCCTCATATGGCACAGTGTGCCAGATACTGACTGTACAGGTTCAGTAGACCTACACGCAGCTGAAAGGAAATACCAATTGCCTTTCTTTAGCATTGCCTGAATACTCTAGGGTTTTTTCCATCAAAGTGGAGTATTTTCTTCTGTTTTACAGTCTAACCTTTCATTGATCAGACGAGTTTGTTTTTCCCCACTTCAGAGACTGACCTTTTTATCCTTAAGTAGTGGTGGCAGTGACCAGAGCATTGTTTCTGTTTTCATTTTGATGAACATTTTTGCCCTGAAATCCACAGGGTTTTTTTCCTGAAAGGAAGAGTTGAACTTTCCTATCACTTATATTTCATCTTTATGGCCTGCGACTGGTATTTTCCATATTCAAGACATATGCTTCAAAATAGGGATGCATGTAGATCCCTACATGCACCTATGGCTTAGCAGGGAGAAAGAAGACTGTTCCTGGCCCAAGAAGTCTTCAGTTGTCATGAAATTTGACCTGATAGTTAAATAATAGACCTGATATGACAAGAGACTGATTCTTTTATCAGGAAGGGAAGATAGGGTGTTCACAGTGTGCAATCACAGGAAGTGTGATTGTTGGTGCAATGTTATTTCCTCTGTAGTCAAGTTAGAGTTTGTTTGAGTATAGATGAATTGCAACTGTTGTGATCTTTATGAATCTGAAAAATATCCCAGTTAGATGAATTCTGGTATACAGAGGGATAGCATGAGTCTCGTTCTGCTTACACCAGTTTACTACTTGTGTAACTGTCCTGTCTGTAGTCACAGTTAGTCAGAAGCTGGACTTCAATGATTCTTGTGGATCCCTTCCAACTCAGGATATTTTACAGTTCTATATAATCATGTGAACCAGCCTTGCAGGTTTTTGTGCCAGTGTTTGTTCCATCATGTCCACCAGGCTTTGAATGTCACACTGCTCTGTTCACACTGCAGCTGAAGTGTGTGATGACATTCAGGATCTTCTCTGTGCTTCAGGTTCTTAAGCTGCCTTCATTTCATATTAGGGCATCCACATCCATGCAGCAGTGGGTGTTCCCATTCCTCTCTCCTAACTTCTTATACTGGGCCACTAGCCAATCCTCAGTTGCACATAGTTCCTTGGCTGCACTTTCTCAAGATCTGGGGTTCCTGGTTACAGACTTAAGGTTTTTTGTAGATGCTAAACTGTTTCTCTCATCTTATCATAGGATTGTGCTGATGGATGATGCAATGGATTGCCTGATGTCTTTTTCTGATTTCCTCTTTGCTTTCCAGATCCAGTTCTACTACTCAGGTAAATGCCAGGAAGCTGTTGACTTCTCCCGCTTGTAGCATTACAACTTCACAGCTTTCCAATCTTTGCACTTTTTTGAAATTTGAAAGGATAGGGTTTTTCACAGAAAATATATAGCTAATGGAATCTACTGATGAAAAGCATTGCTGATGTCAAGAAATTAGGAGACTTAATGAGGAGATTCCAAATTTTTGTGAATAATGACATACCCGCAACTGCAATGTCTTATGCGTGTATTTGTCTTGGCCTTGAGACATAAATTTCCAGCTTTATCTAGACTATGTTAACACCTAACTTTAATTTGTACTAGGAACATTTTTTCCCTTTCTTTAAGGAAATTATTCAATCCTGCTGGAGACAGGACAGGAAAAGCCCACCAGCTAGTGCTTTTAAAGGAAAAGGAACTGGACAAATATATATATAATTCTTCCCCTTCATACTTGCCCAACTGTGAGCTGGTTTCAGCTCAGAGAGTTTCTGAACTGGATATAATTTTCATGGGTTTAGGAACCCTCAGTGGACTCCACTCCCAAGAACTTCTCCAGCCTCCCCTTGAAATCACATAAAATTGTAACCTCCACACCTTTTGGTGAAGAGTTGCACACTGTCCTGTGAAGAACCACCTCTCTTGTTTGATTCAAGATCCCCTAGTTGGAAAGCAAAAGGAACAGATAATCCATATGAACATTCTTCATGTTGCTGGTCATTTATCATTTCCTATCCCTCTTCCCTGGTCTGAGTTTTAACTAGATGGGATACTTCTAAAATTCTTGGCAGGAAAAATACAAATAAAATAATATTGGTTTGTGTGGGTGTATTTACTTATGCTTACCCACATGTATACATCTGTAAAATCCCCAGGTATTTTTAAACTTAAGTTCAGGAGACAAGGTGGAGAAACTTGGATGAGCATTCAGGTGCTCGTCCTGTATGGGAAGACTGCTTTAAAATACATCGGCCTGTTCACCCTAGCCCTTCTAAACTGTGGTTGAGGAACGAGAATCTCATTCAGAACAAAAAGAGGGAAGCATTAGATATGCTCCCAAGCACTGGGGACTGCTGGCGTGCCACTTTCTCATCTCCTGGCACATAGCACTTTCTAAAATAAAGCTCATGGATTTCTGTCCACTCACACTGAAATAGCTCCCTCTGATGGACGTAGCTCACAATTGGCCTCGACCAGGCGAAACGGGCGAGGTTTGGAGGCATTGGCTAGAAGCTTTTGTGAGCATAGTCTGTGGTCAGAGAGTAAACTTGGGTGGCCTTCTGAACTGATCCAACCTGTGAGTTCCCATCTTTCTAGCAGTTAAGAGTCAGCTGCTATCCCTAATACAAAAATCTCTTTTTCTCAATACTTCTGTGGGTATACTTCCCTTGTAACTGCGCTGTGCATATCACAACTTTATCCATGACAATTCATTGTAAAAAACCAGTTCAAAATAGTGATTTGAATTGGGCAGAACCAGGCTTGTAATGCCTTTAGTCAGGGGCAGAAAATGTGTTTGGAAAGTTTTCTCTGGTATAACAAATATTTCCATGGAGCTGCAGAACCTCAGCACAGCCTCAGGGCCTGCTGACATGCTGACTTTCCTCTCCACCCACCTCACGCACAGCATTACACTTCCATTCACTCGGAACTTAAATGCCACTGGAGTTCTGGCAACCTCATTCTTGTGTACACACACTCAAAGATCCCATCCCTGTCCTGTTCACCCCGGCACAGTGCATACACGCAGCCTGTCACACACTCTCCCACCAACCCACACACATCCAAACCACTCCAAATGGAATCTAGATTTGTAAACTGCTGACCACATCCATAAACAAACTTGTTTAAAATTAGACTCCTGCAGTAAACAGTGGGTAGTATGAGGAGCCTGGGGAGAGGCTTTCTGCCAACTCTAGCCCTGACCTGCCCTGGCCCTTCCTCTAGATCCTGTGTTATATTTACTTTGGAGCAGCACAGAGGCAAGCTGGGATACAGCTTGGAGCCCTAACTAACTTGCTCCCTTTCCTCCTGTTGCAGTTCAATATAGTTTGCTCCCAACTTGGATGAGTTCTTAATCAGTGTCAAGAGGTGGAGAAGGAAAACATTTTAGACTTCACAAACTAGTTTTGTGTTTGACATTATCTTTCACGCTTCACTGTTTTATCCATGTGCTAGCTAGCGTTTGTTCCCTTGAGATGAATCTTCTCAACAGAGTGAGTGACGTCTCATAATCATCCTAAGAAGAAGAAGACAGCAACTTCTATGGAAATGTCTGTATGGGCCTGCATAATACCTGTTCTGAATATGCAGGATGCTGTAGAGTTGTGCTTATTTCCAGTTGGTGCTATGTTCAACACAGAACAACAGTTTAAGCCACAGTCTGGTAGGTTAGGAGGATGCTTTGCTGGCTCCAGCCCTGAGTTTTAAATGGCTTTCTGTTCTTTTAGAGTTCCTGGAAAGTGTGGCTGCCATTTATCAAGACCTACTGGCTGGCAAGAATCCAAATACTGTGATTGTGCCAACATCATCCTCCGGGCAACATCGGCAGCGCCAACCCCCAAATGACTGCAACCCACTCGAAGGAGTAGAGGCATCTCTCTTCTACCAGTGCCTGGAGTCCTTGTGTGACAGATCAAAATACAGGTACGAATGGAGTCTAAAATACAAATTTGAAGTCTCTGTCTCTAGAGACCCTTTGTAAGGTTGGAGCTATGAAGAAATAGAGGTCTTTGAACAAGCTGATATTCCCACATGGATCTCATTGAAGAAGTACAAAGGGAAACATCATAGCTGAACAGCTTTAACCAAATGAGAGAAACAATTTCATGGACCACAGAAACATGGGTTTTGGACTGATTCTTGAAGTAATAGATTGATTTGGGTCTCTGCTCTCTGTCTCACTTCTGCATTGACACTTTCATCAAGGAGAGATCCGTCATGAGTTAGCTAGAGGGGACAAACAAGTGCAGTTGTGTTCTTGGGAGTTCAAAGAGCCCACTGTGTGGATGGAGTATGAAGCCTTAGTACCTAGGCAAGTTCACACTGTCAGTCTGTACCCAAGCCTGTGTTGGAGCTGATCTCCAGCAGCAGATCCCTGGCACAAGACTAGTTTTAGTTCAGCAGGGGATGGAGCAATACCAGACCTTACTGTATAGCTTTGACAGACACTTCCATCATAGTTTCTTGCAGGTAGCGAGCATACACCCTCCTAGAAGGTCATGGTCTAGAAACACAAAATAACTCAGGACACAAGTTCCGCCTGATTTCTGCTTTAGGTTTCCAAATCCAAATTTGTGATCCACAAAATTACTGCTGAACTGCTCTCCAGTGCTATAGATATCTAAGCATGGAGTTGACAAGTTGCTTTGTTCTTTTAAACAACAGAAGCTCTACATTCCCTGTATGTCCTGAGAACTTCAGATGGGAAGAGTACTGTGGGCCTATCTGGTAGGTCAGGCTTTGCACAGCACTATGAGGGGAGCCATTCCCAGCCTTTCATGCAGTAGCTCAGTACTCAGTCAGGCTTTGGTAACCACTTCTGCCTAAGGGATCACCAGCCCACCCCCACATCTTCCAGGGGTACCACTACACCACTGACTGTTCAACACTTCCTCTTCATGAGGCAGTTTGATTTTGCATTAAATCCTTCAAGGAGTATTAGTCAAGAGCAAGAATCACCATGAAGATACTGCTTAGAACTCAGGACCAGGGGTTAAGGTGAGTGTAGAAGAAGGGGATATGCTAATTTAGTCCTCACCTAACTAGTGTTCTCTGACATATTTAGGCTATCACTGGAGAGGTTTTCTTGCCCCTTGGATGACTATCACTGATAATAGTGTGATAGCAGCATTACTGCAAGTGTTCAGAAATGTGTAGATGTGGCAGTTAGGGACATGGTTTAGTGGTGAACACAGCGGTGCTCCATTAACCACTGGACTCAGTGGTCTTAGTCTTTTCCAAACTTAACACTTCTATGAAAGTTTATTGACTTCTGAAAGAGTATTTCCCAGAGAATTTTTGAAAGAACATGCTAAGGGTTGGGATGTGTATGCCTCTGAGTGCATCTAGGCTTTTCTCACTGTCCTTGGAATGAAGACAGGTAAGACTGCTTGTAGGGATGTCCCCCAGCTCAAAGATCTTGCTTAGCAAATGGGGAGCAGATCCAGTGCTCAATAAGCAAGCTGCTGGTTATTTGTTTTAAACCGAGTCAGGGCAACCTGACAGTGTTAGAACAGGTTAAAGGGTTTATTTCTCCAGTTTGAGCCAGGTCTTAGGAAAAAAAAGATTATAATTTAGAAGATATGATGATCTCTGTCTCTCTTTTCCTAGCTGTCCCCCTTCTGCTCTTGTGAAGGAAATGTTGAGTAGTGCACAGAGAATGACCTTCTATGGATTCCTTATGGCTCTTGCGAAGGATCAGGGCATCAATCGAGCCCTAGGTAAGACTCCTCTGAATGATACAGCTCTAGATTTTCAGTCATTCTGTATTTCTGTGGAATTTCCTTTGTAATTATGACCCACATTTTATACTGTCAGGAAGAGAGTGAGGGAAAGTTTTTCATCTTTTTGTTGATGGATTAACTTAAAAAACATAACACTGTGCCTTACTGTCTGCCTGAAGCTGTGGAGCTTCCTCAAGGATTACTGAATTGAGGTGCCATCCTAGGTTTTAGCCCTTTGTGCTCCCACAGATTTTAAATGGCTGCTCTCATCTATAAGAAAAGAAGGCACACGTAATGGAAAACCTCTGCTGCCTCCTTGGCTCAAAGGTTCAAAGTCCAGTCTTTCCCAGCTCTTCCTCATCTTCCTTCAAGGATATGATCCTGCTAGTAGCTATTTATGGCCTGCTGAAAATCTGATCACAAAACACGAACTGCTACAAAAATCTGTACCACACTGCTGTGGGAACCACAGGGATTACCAACCAGCATCTCACTGCTTGTTTCTATGTTGTGCTGGTTTGGAGCAAGGAAGCAGTGTTGCATTGGCAAAGGACAATATGTAATTCATCCATAATTCACTCACGGTTTTGTATTTCCCCCATATGCCTTGCTTGTGCTCTTCCTCCTCCTACAAAGAGGAACAGAAATAGCTTTTCTGTTTGACAAGACTGTATCCAGGAGATAAATTTAAATGGCAGGAGCAGGGAGGGAGGGGTGTGTGTGGGGGGATATTCTCAAACACTCATCTTCACTCATCTCTACTCAGCAAATCACCTGGCCATTAGGGGTAGGCTCTCTCTGTCTTTGGGTAAGTATCCTCTTCCTCTACTTCTAGGCTTTAGTATCTGCCAGTCCCTAATTGCAAAGACAAAACTCAATGAAAATGCGTACCCTGCCTGAGGGCCGCTTCTTTTGCACAGGTGTGTGTCATAGTACAGGAAAAGTGTGCCTTCCCTGGCTGAGCCCCATCTTACAGCAAACCATTTAAGCTGCTAATGCTCCTCTGAAGCAGGGCAGATTTTATATCAAAGGTGCATGAATACAGCCCTGCAAGCCCCTCTGCAAGCAGGCTTAGAAAGCAGTGTATTCACTGGGAGGAAGGTGATGCCTGGATGGCAGCAAGCAAAATCTTTTTTTCCTTTGCCCTATGAAATCCACTTCTAGTCAAGCACAAAGAAAACAGATGAAAAGAAAAAAAAATCCTGCCCACAGCCTCCATTGTGCCATCTACAAAGTGAGTGGGTTTTCGTTTCCATTAATGTAGGCCCGTCCTCTGGCCCTCTGCCAGCCTCCTGCTGAGGCCTCTCTCAGAGGAGGGGCAGCAGCCACAAGTCTGACAGGTGCTAGCATTTTGGCAAGGAAAGGAGGATTCTTTTCCTGATGTCTTTTAATCTCTCCTGAAGGGTGATTTCAATAGTCTTTGGTCTGTAGGGGATCACAAGCTCCCCAAAGCCCTTTGGCTAGAGCCGTTTCAGGCAGAGGAGGTTTTGGTCTCACAAAGCCAGCAGCTTCTCTTGAGGAACAGGGATAGGGATTAAAGCAGCTTGTTCAGGCTGGGGCAGTGCTGATGAGTTTGCCAGGCAGACTGGAATCTGCAGTGTATCTCCAATGTCAATGTTGATTTGTGAATTCTTTAAGTGCCATTTATCAACTCTCCCAAGTAATTCTTGTGCCCTAGCGACTTCACTGTGCACTCTGCAACTCCAGAAACAAGTTAAACTTTAGTTGCTTATTCTTTTAATTGAGCCCACAAAAGGAAGCAGGCTGGGATGCTTCTGTGGATCTCCTGACACTGTTTTGCAGTGCCAGAGTTTCCTGTTCATTTGCAGGAGGAGTAGACCAGAACCCAAATAAATGGGAGAATCAGTTCTGATCTAAACTTACTCTAGTTTTCAGGCACTCATTGCTACATTTTTGATGACTGCTGCCAGCCTGCCTCTGTGGGACAGGTGGCTCTCCAGCCTCTCCTTCAAGAGCAAGGTAACAGAGCCAGAAAACAGATTTGTGTCCCCACAAGGAATACAAAGCCCCTTCCAAAAGGTACTGAGTGTAGCACCCAGGTCTCCTGAAAAACCTTGGAAAGAGCATTCCTCACTGTACTGTTGGTATAGATTGTCGAATGGGTTTTTTGTCCTGGTGTGCAGTGGTACTCTCCAGGCTCTGGTAGGCAATTTCTGTGCTGGCTGATCACACTCTCCCATGACCCCTATACAAGGTGGAGTTTGTTAAAGAATTAAGAAGGAGGGCTTTCCTAAGAGCCCCATCTTCCTTTCTGGCTCTGCTAAGGTCCCAGTGTTTTCAGAGAAGAGCAAGGATCATCAACCAGCTTTTCCAGTCTTGAACTATACCATGTCCTTCATCTGGAGAAGGGTTTCTAATGTGAAAAGGAGCATGCTGATCTCATGCTGGGAGGGTACCCAAGTACTAGCCCAGCCTTTCATGCTCACACCTAGACAGCAAGCAGTGCTAGAGCACAGTTCATCCACACTTAACTCCTGTAGATAATGCACACAAGAGTCAGACCTGACTTTCTTGAGTTGCAAGGAAAGCAAAAGCCTTAAATGTGTGGAATGTTTGATCCCCAAGATCAGCGTGCCGCAAGAAAGGCAGGTGGCACAAAAATACAAATTTCCCTGGGTGGTATAGCACGGGTTTCAGGCTGTGGCACTGACAACACCACAACTATTACTCTCATAGGATCTGGGACTGGTGATTATACTGGGCAATGAACAGAGGCCCAAAGTTGACAGACTACTCAGTAATTTTGTAGTGAATGAAAACTGCCAATCCTCAGGGTTGTAGGAAGTGAGACTACTGAGGCTGCCTCCCATTTAGTTTTGAGCTCAGCTACAGCATGTGTGAAAGACACAGAAAATGGATCATCATTCTTTATCTATGATCCTCAACATTCAGTGTCCATTTCTCTAATAGGTATAAAGTGTTCTCTGTCTTGCAGGCCAGATTTTGGATGCTGCTATGGCTTGAACACTTTTCTTGAAGAATGAATAGCCTAACTCTGCTCTGATACTTTCGTTGGTTGTTTTTCCCCCCAGGAGCTCTGCCAGATAAAGGAGACTTGTTTCTGGACCCTGCCATGGATCAGGAACTTGAGAAATTGTAAGTAGAATTGCCTAAACTAGGAGGTAAAGCAACAGATTAAAGGTAGCATGCTAAAGAAGAGTGTAATACTTTCCTATTCCTCTGCTCTGCTACAAAACAATAGAGGACCTAAAAGAGCAGCCTGAACAGGAAGGGCTTCTTTCTTTGTGGTGCCTCAGTGCAGTTAACAAAAAATCCTTACAAAAGTCTTCAGAAACAGAGGGAAGAGTGTGACTCAAAGAGGGATCTAGAGGAAGCAGCAGTCTCTAATGAACAGGGAAACTTTGTTTGGATGGTGAAATGTAGGAGTGTTGGAAGGAACGAGCTCAGCCCAGAAGATAGGTTTAAACAGAAGATTCACAGAGTGAGTCTGGGAGGTACCAGTGCATGGTGTTCCCCCTCTATGCCATGAACATCTTTCCATCCCTGTGCTAGTTTTACGTCTTCCTCCCAGGCTGACTCCGAGAGTACTGCAGTAAAAGTTTACGCAACGTGCTGCCAAGCATTTGTCTTTTCTCTTTCAGGGTAGCTCAGGTTTCAGGGCTTTCTGTCTCTG
The DNA here is from genome assembly GCA_013397115.1 of Edolisoma coerulescens. Lineage (NCBI taxonomy): Eukaryota > Metazoa > Chordata > Aves > Passeriformes > Campephagidae > Edolisoma > Edolisoma coerulescens. The sequence continues at coordinate 1,230,692 of VWZW01003563.1, read as the reverse complement.
GTCCTGCCAGCTCCAGTGCAGACACAGCGAATATGCCCATTCGTAACTCGCCCAGGATTAACTCACCCTGGAAGCCTCTACACCATCGTCGAAAAATGGATGCTGAGAGTGAAGGCTCCAATGAAGAGACAGACTCCTCTGAAAACTGAAGGTTGTGAGGGTGGGCACCATTCCCATCTTGGGTTTCTCCAGAACCCACTGGGAGAACAGCACCTCCTCCCGGAGCATCTGCTCTAACTGTGGGTTCTGTCTACATCACAAGTGTGTATGTGGCTGTGCTGATCCCCAGTGCCGGGTTCACCCATCTTTTCCCAGGAACAACTTGCCTTTTTCTTAGCTCCAAATCTGTGCAGGAATAGCTCGTCTGCAGAAGCCCTTTACAGCTACAGAGTTATGCTTCCCTCTGCTGGCAGGCAGGACGAGGCAGCAGGCGCCAGAGGTAGGCTCTCTCACCGAGGTGCTCCCTCCCAGTTCCGCAGGTGCTGAAGCAGCAGGAGCACTAGCGCAGGCCACTTGCCAGTGTTTTGTTGTGTAGCTCTGTTCAGATTTGGCCCACATAACAGAGTGGTTAAATCGCCAGCAGCAGCTCTGCACTTGTGTTCCATTATTATTCCCAGTAAAGCTGCACCTGTGTATGATCAAAGGTAAGGAAATTCCTGAAGTTCCTAAAAAGGGCAGCTTAGATATTGCCATGCAACCTGTCTCTGCTTTGTGCTTTCTCCTCCATGTGTCCAAGACTTGCCAAAGCAAATAGAGCAAATAAGCTAGATTGCAGTAAGTACTGCATGGTGCTGGCTGGCTCCACTGCTGTACTGAGTGCCCTTCTGTGAGGTCTCCCCCTCCCTCCAACAGCCTGTTACAGTCATTTGGAAAAGTGAATTTCAGAGGATTTGGAAGAGAGGGAGAGGGTCTTTAAACTCCTTGGCAACAGGCATATAGAGCACCTACTGGGGCTGGGTGGGCAGAAGGACTTAAGGGAAAAGGAAGCAATCCTCAAATGAGATTGAGTTGGGTTTTTTTGTAAATATTGGTATTGTTGTAGTAGTGTAGCCCTTAAACTACAAAAATAAGTAGCATCACATTGCATTAATAGCAACCAACGCAGCAGTTCAACCTCCACAGACCCGAATGCTTTGTCTAGCCCAGCTCCGGTTCCCCAGCTTGCATAGTTATTTCCTGGGGAACTTCAGTTTCTCATGCTTCTTTGGGAGCCTCCTTGCTCCTCCTGGTCATAAAGTGCTGCAGCATGGGCCACCAGGAGCTGGTAACCCAAAGCTTGTACCAGGGTGCCAGCAGGGTTATTTATTTATTGTAAGTTAAATTATTTATGATCTGTGCATTCTCTCCCAGCTCGGTGAGTGGCTGTGACAGCCTGGCAATAAAGCACGCTGTGTCAGGCCTCTGCTGCGTCTGGGTCTTCGGGTCTTCTGGGCTGCCCCGACCCCTCCTCAGGGGGAGCAGTGTCTGGTGGGCAGGACCAGTGCAGAGCTCCGGCCGCCTTCCAGGGCCCCAGCAGCCCCTCGCCTCGCCTGGGGAAGGCGCCTGGCCCGCCCCCGAGTGCCAGGGTGGCACTTGCAGCCATGCCCAGACCGCCACCACGCCCTGCAGCTGCACCACCGCTCCCTAGAGCCCCAGCCCGCTGTGGGTGCTGTGACACTGACACAACTGCATCAGGGCACAGGGACAAGGAACAGAAAGATCCGACCTTTACCCCCCTCATGCCCCACCGAAGTGAAACATCAGCACAGGGTGGCCGCGTAACCCTTCCCTTCCCTCCCCACCCACAGCTACCACAGCCCCTCAGCTGGACAGGAGAGGTGAAGCCCATGCAAGGTGCAAGCCTCTTCCCAGTCCCAGACAGAAGGCTCCAGAACACATAGCCCCAGCCTCTCTTTTGCTGACAGCATGTAACTAGCCCTTTCCCACCCTTTTTCTTACTACCACCTAGTCCTCAACAGCATAGTCCAAGGAAAAGAAAAACACTCTTGTTAAAACCAGATACCAAGCTGAACAGGACTAAAATGACAGTCCTCACTGCTACACTTCATGGTTAAGTCAGAGGCTCGGTACTTTGATCTGATCCAAAGCTGGGCAACAAAATAACCAGGGATCCAGTATATTTCTTTACTTCTTGACCTGGGCCTTTTTTGCTGATGATGTAGTTAGAAGCTAAAAAAATAATCTTTGCTTTGATTTTTTTTCTCCCGCATTCATGTACGCTGCTTTAGAAGACAGTAAAAAGGACTAGATCACGGTAAAAGGCAAACTCTGCAAATACAGAGGACTCCACAGCACCATGGATTGGGAGCAGTGATCAGAACAAAAAACAGTCATGTCACATGATGTTCAGAAAAATAGCATTCCCCTTTCCTCTGTCACTTGGTGAGCTAAGGTATGGGCCAAAGAAGGACAGGAGCACTGACGAGGGCAGCCCAGGAGTTCCTGTCACATCTTTTACACCAATAAGGTTAACCCTGTAAGAAGGCCTGTCTCCACTGGCTAGTAGATAGCAGTGGGTATGAGGGCACATTGAATTTTAATAGAATGGAATCCAGAGATATTCAGAAAGCATCCTGGGCACAGGCATGTCCTGACTCCCTCCGCTTACCTTCTCCCCTCCCCACCCAACCCAGACAAATAAGACAATCCTGCAGAGTGTACTCCAGGCAAAGGTGGCATCAGTGCCTCTTGCTGGCTTCCCTTTGAGTTGCAGTCCCTGGGTCATCAATATGAACCATAACGATCCTGAGGAGGAAACAGACAGAGACACCTTGCTACAACACCTTTGTGCAAAATCCAGAGACAGATAACAAGAAATTGGGGGGGCTGGTATTTTAATGCAGTGTGAGGTTATCTAGACGGGACACCGTACAAAAGCAGAAGGCAAAATGACCTTGACTTTTTAAATTCTGCCTGGAATTTGTGGGAAAAGGTATATCTGACATAACAAGGTGCCATGTGCAGCAGGAGGGTAAGGCTGGCCAAGAAGAGTTCACTGGCCACCTGGAATTGCTCAGCTATTGTACTGTAGTCATCAGCTATAAAAGACAGGTGTCTACCTGGGACTTTCCACATAATTTGAGAAGATAGTGATAGTTCCAGGGGAAGCCAGGTTATGGTAAAAGTCCCTGAACGTGACAACAGCCTTTCTGAAGGTGCCATAGTGTAACCTCACCTGGAGGGAGTTCATCACCCCATTGGCCAGGACAGCCATCTTGCCGGCAACTGATTTCACTCCTTGCTTGAACTGTGCAATGTCAGCTGCAGGCAGGACATTTCCAATAGACACGCCACCTACAAGAACCAGGAGGAGTTAGCGCAGAGTCCTTCAGCTCCTGAAAGCACCCTGATCCCCTCCAGTCTACGTCTTCCAAAGCTGCCCCCTCCCTCAAGTGCTGAGTGCTAACAAACCTGAGTGCACATTGTCAGCCTCTCCAAACAGGTCTGCAGAGCTGATGGCACTGCTGCCCGAGAGCTGCTGCAGTCGGGATCTGGCTTCATACTGCAGCAGAAAACAAACCAAAAAGGTTATATAGGAAAGGAACAAAGTAGGACCTGAGCAAACAGGAGGAGGTAAAGCCAGAGCTCTTCCAGTGTAAGCACTGCAGAATGCATTTACCTCAGCATCTGCCTCCCGCCCGAAAAACATATCTGAAGAGATGGCTTTAGCCCCTGCAAACTTCTGCCGAGCTTCATTGGATTCCACCATGGACGGCCTGTTCTCCATCTCCCGCCTGCTGGTGGGTCTGAGGAAACAAGAAGAGACATCTCAGATTAAGCTCACCAGCACAGTAAAGAATCAGATTTCTGTCTCAGACCTCATCTAATCAAAGGAAAGCAAGACATCCTTAAGTGTTAGTAACATTGGAGCTCTCCTCTCCCCACCTCAGGACAGTCAGCACTCGATGACCACAGGCTTTATAAACTTATGGATGTGACAGACAAAGAAGCATCCGAGGCCCTTTCACTCAAGGCCCTTTTTCTTGGGCTTGTCTGTGCAAGTTATTTTCTGCAGCACAACACTCCTGCTGTAAGACAGCAGCATCTATGCCACAGCTCCCACACTTACCCTTTGTCCCCTACACAAGGGGCACAGGGTACACTAGCAGTGGCAAGCACTTTACCTCTCTGAAACTGGCCGAATACTGGAAATGGTGACCTCCGGTTCCTCCTCTTTGTCCATACCCCATGAAGAGTCTGTTTCCCATCGTGAGCCAAACGCATCTTCGAACGAGAAGGGACTGTATTTGTACCTACGTACCAAAAATAGGTAGTTTAGGCCAGACATTAAATTCGGGAATAAGCCAAGGGTACACTGAAGCTAAGTCTTACTTGGGGGGTCCAGATGTGAAGCTTCCACCATCTTCAAATAAGTCCAATTGGGAGCGGGAAGATTTTGCTACCAGCGGCGTCTCCTGCTCAATTACTTGCATCTCAGACATCACCGAGTGTGAAACAGAACTAGCACAACAAACAGGCAGAGTCAGGGCTGATGGGTCTGACAGTATCCAGTCCCTACAACCAGTCTGCCTCAAAACTGAATCTGGCCTTCGCAGGCAGGGGAGGTGACATAAGTTTTGAGGGAGAGTTGTGGACTGTCAGCCCCCTTCACCACTTATCTATACTCCTTCAGAAGTCTTGAGCTACCTTCTTAAAGGAAGGATTCTGCAGGGGGACACCTGTCAAGCAGCAGGGCTGTAGTGCTAGACACTGACAGGCCACACAGTATCTGTGGAAAAGCTCAAATGAGAACCAGAACCTTTGAACAGAGTGCTTATTCCTTCTGGGGCCTGAAGCATTTTTAGTCAGAGACCAGCATATGAGCACTTTAACTCATCTCCTTATCTGTTACAAGAGACGCTACTGCCTTCAAGAAACTTTTCCAGAGCAGGGTACTTCCAAGACACCTGCCTGTCCTATGCCATCCACAGCCAAGTACCTTCTGGACACCAATCCCATTCCCAGCCTCTCTGCTTGTTCACGTTTCTTCCCTTCAAGGTTCTGGAGTTTCTTCTCTTCCTTCTTCCGATCAAGCTGCAGTTCCTGATAAGCCAGTCGCATTGAGGTGACTCTAAGGGAAAGAGCCATGGTAGGTACCAGCTCATTACCCTCCCTTGCTGCCCATGTTGTAGAGGAACAAGTGGTAAAGTAACCCCAACCACCCTTCAAAACAGCCACTTTCACAACAGTTCTGCCAAAACTCCTTGCACAGGAGTTGCTTGTTTTGCCATCTCACCTCCAGTGGGAATCAACTCTTCTTTGGCTAACCATGATTTCCTTACTGTAAGCATCACAATGTCTATCTTCTCCCCCCCTGCACCCAGAATGATCCATCCAGTTCAGCCTTTCCCCTTTTTCAGTCCTGTCCAAAGGTGAACAGAAACACACGATACAGAAGTATCTGCTCCCTAAACTCTTCCAGGAATGCTAATTTGAATAAAATACAGCAGTATAACTTGTGCCCTGCTGCAAAGGCCATACTGGCATATAGCTACTGCTCATCCTCTCATGCCGTATGTTCTGTAGTCATATTTGGTGATCCTAGGGTGAACAGCATTAACCTCACACTACTTCGGCCTTAGGTATGCAAGGTACTCATCCCAAACAGGGCACTTACATGGACTCCTCAGCTTGTTTCCTGGACTCCACTGCCTGTTGCTCCCTCAGCTGTTCTGCCACCTGGGCTTGCCGCTCAATCTCACTGAAGCTCTGGCTGCTTACTTTCTGGGCTCCAAGACCTTTTTTTGCACCCAACTTGAAAAACAAAAACAAAATCCTGTGAATTCTTCATCCTAGATTGTTCATTGTAGAAGAAAACCCGAATCCTACTTCTTGCTGCACCTACGAGGCCTTCAGTCTCCCTGTGCAGTCACAGCCTACAGACCCAAAAGAGCAACACAGTATGGAAGAACACCCAAGAGTTAACCCACCAGTGGCCAGGCGCTTGGAGATCAGCCACATATGCTTCAGACCACAACCAGTAATGATCCAGAACCTAATTTTTTTGGTAATAATATACAGGCTGCTTAAGGTCTCCTTACCCTAAAACAGATCTCTACAGCTTTATCACACAGCTGTTAAGGGCAGAAAGCAAGGATCAGGGAAAGGACAGCAGAAATGCAAGACATGCTTTACCTCCCCTCCATAAAAGAGCTCAGACATACCCCTTTCTTGGCAGCTCCTGGCTTCTTCTTTCCAATGAGGGAGGATTTAAGTTCTGCAAGAGAAGGGAAGCAGCAAATAAGCAGAAGTGAATTAATTTAAGAGGCCAAAATTAGACAGCAACCCACATGAACATCCACCACAGTCCAGCTGCATCCAGGGCACACCATGCAGCTCCACATCAGAAGCCTGGGTGATTTCACTCAGGCAAGAATGATGCATGTAGAAGCTCCACAGTTACAGGCTGGTGGCCTAAAGAAGCATGTCCATTTCTGGAGCAACTTATAACTGAATGAAGAACTGTGAATAACTCCTCTGAGTTTTATGCAATAGGTGACCCCACCCAGCAGGGATCAGGGTAGTTAGAGAAAGACTAGGTTTATTCCATACACATATTCAAGAAAATGCAGCTTCAGAGGCATATGAAGGTCAGTGCCTCACCAATGCCTTAGGGACAAAGCAGCAAGAACCCTAAAGTCATGGTTACATGAACATACCAAAAAAAAAAAAGGACCTAAAGTGCAGCAAGCTGTAAAAGCAACAGGTTCCCCAACACCTTGCACTTGTCACTCTCGAGGGCATGCCACACTTGTAAAACCAGACAAGCGCCAGCCAAGCAGCAGATGTCTGGGGAAAAGTGTAAGAACAAAGCAGAGAAGGACTGCCCAAAACATGTTCCAGCTTCCTATAGGTAGCTCCAAAATCTTTTATTGCCCTTGTTGGGCTTTTCTTTCGCATGTGTGTGTCTCCTGACTTTCTACAGCCACATGACTTTTGTTAGCCCATAGATTATTCTTGACAGCCTTTCTTTTATCTTTTCTAGTCTTATCATAATTTTTTTAAATAAGGGGATTCAAAACATTCCCACTATCTGAAACTGTTTTCTGCTCATTGTTCCTAACACTTGATTCAAGGTTGTTTGGGTTTGTCTTTAGGGTTTTTTATACTGTCAGGAAACAGAAATGTTAATAAGGTCTCTTTACAGATATGACATATCTGGTTTAGATCTCAGTACAACACATATAAGCTTTGGCTTGTTCTCTCCCTCTAAGCACAGGAAGCTAAAGTTAGAATTGAAGGCAGAATCTCAGGAGGGGCAAGCAGAGTTGTCACAGGCAGCCAGCGCAGGCCAGCTGTTAGCCAGTTACCTCCAGCAGGAGCGGCCCCTTGTGTTGACAGATACATGGACATGTCTGAGGAAGAGATGTAAAACACGGGGAATGAACAGACACTTGAGGACACAGGCCTTCCACCCAGAATGAACCCACTGTGGGCTACGAGTATGTTCTCAATAAGGAAAGAAGCTCCAGCTAGATGTTCTGTGTGCAGCCAGGACAGTAATGGCAGGGGAGAATCAGATACAATCCCTATTACTCTGAAAACTATAAATTAATTTGCCTCCAAAGGTTCTGTGAGGAAACAAACCAAAAAACCAGCCGTGTGGCCTTGATCTAGATATGCAAATGCCAAGTTTTGTCCAAAGCTCAAAACCAGGAAAACATGCTTTTGGGAAGGCAACAGCTTTGAACTAAATCATCCAAAGGAGGAGGAAACCTCCAGAAAACTGTGGCTTGGTTTTGGGCTTCAGGAACATCCTAAGTACTGGCTCCACAGGGAGATAAGCTCGTTTAGACATTCTGGAAACTGGCTCATTGCTTCCAGCTTCACTGAGCTTACTACTGAGCAGTGGGTATAAGAGCAAGACTGATCCAAGAGCGAAGAGTCTTACTTACCTAGAGGAGCTTTAGGAGATGTGCTCAACAAGTCAATAGATGGACCTTGGCTGGGATCTGTGGGCACAAAACAACCAGAAGAGAACATTCAGCTGATTGATTCTCAAATTTCTTCTTTCCAGTACGTTCACAGTTCCACTACATGTCTCCTAGCTCTTCTGCCCCCACAAATAAATCCAGTTACAGCTTGAAATACGCAGTTTCCAAGCACAACAACTTTACATCTCCACAGAGGAAATTATTCCCTCTGCAGTGTTCTTAACAGAGTAAAAGAAAGCAAACACTCTGCAGAGAAATATACAAAGCTGTTTCAAATTACAGCTATGCCTCCAGATTCTTGGTTTCCTTGTCCTTCACCCTAGAAAGTTTTCTGTCCTATGTCATTTTCAGACCCACCAAATTCAAGGGATAGAGACGAGTGTTTAGACAAATAATTATGTCTGAAAGCAGGGAAATGGGGCAGCTAATCCCCAAAACAGTTTTGTGTGCATTTCAGGAAAAGCAAAGAACTGATCCCAAATGGAGCAGTGTTTTCAGAAGTCTCCATTAATTTAACTAAATATCATAAGAGTGCACAGAACTTCCACTCCTTCAAGCCCGAACCAAAGGAAAAGTTCAGCCCTTCCAACAGTGGTACAGAACTGTATTCTCCTGGTAATGAAGGCAGGTTCTCAGAAAAATTATTCAGCAAAGAACTCACTCGAAACTTCACTTCCTTCTGATGACTTTGCTGCTTTTTCCACCTCTGGAGAAGACTGTGCAGGATTCTGGCTGGCATCTGCTACATCCCAGGTACTGGAAGACTGCATGGAGATACTCATTCCAGTTATTTGCAGAAGATGAATGAACCAAACAATCCTGAATTTACTACAGGTTTAGTGACCTGTATTCAATTTTAGGCCAAAGGAAACTTGTTCCAAACTTCAGACTATGCCTTCCTTGAAGATAACATATGGACAAGTTCATATTCCCTTAGCAGGGACAAAACTTTAAGGGGGAAAAAAAAAAAAGTAAACTAAGCTGAATGAAAGGCCAGGAGGAATGACAGAATCATTTGACAGCTGGCTAATGTGAGGACTTCCCAGGTTAAAGAAAATGAGTTTAAGTCTGGGAGAATGTGTGAATGAGTTTTCCTGGAAAAAAAATTAATCTCCACTTCCACTGTCTCTATTTGCCATACAGCCAATTCTCACATTACTCTATGCACCTGAGGAAGTCTGCCTGGCATTGTGCAGTTGCCCAAATCCACTTTACCAGGGTCTATGTACTGAAAAGTTTCTCCTACACCAGAAGTTCAAAGTAATAGCTAGTTCTTGCTTTAACTGTACAAAGAAACTAAGCATTAACACAGCACACAAAGCATCTTCCAGGGCATAGCTGGTAGCTCTGAGTACTTGAAGTTAAAGATGGTCTCAAAAACAAAAGACATGGATATTACAGGGACTGTTCAGATATGTGACTATGTCCCAGGCAGATGACTGAATCTTACTTCTTCCATGTTACTATTGAATTTAGAGGATATACTGAATACAATTTAGAGTCCTTCCAAGCTAAGGGACTGCTCCTGGCTGAACAGCTGGCTATTGGAGAGCTATTAAGGCTGCCTGGTTTAGGCAGTTCTTCTCACCTGTGTGTGCTCCATGAAGAAATCAGCATCACTCTTGTCAGGGGAGTGCCCAGGGGCTCCACTCAGTCCATCTATAAGCAACTAAAGAGAGAAGAGGGAAAAAAGAACGTATCGTACAAGACTCAGCATCCAGCACTACACATCTAGCACTCCAGAGCTCTCAGACTTACATCAGTGCCATACTTGGCCATGGCAGCACTTGCCAGCTGCCGGATCTTCTCCCTGTACATCTGGGCAGCTCGACTGTTATATTTAGCATTGGCATCTGTGGTGGTACAGCCGTGCTGGCGGAAGAACGCAGTCTGGAAAGAGAGGAATATTCAGTCTCCTGACTGCTGGATCACACTCAAGCAAGCACTAGACAAACTCAACAGAAAAAGAAAACTTCCCAGAGACAGGGGATGATATACTGAGAACACAGCATGAACCAACCATTCATTGATCAGCTTTCTACAAGAAGTCTCACTCCAGGGGCCTATGAAAATCATCTGTCTTTTCTACAGAGGGATGATTCTGAGTCACAATGCTGAGCATGACCTTTCAAACTGGTGTTATTAACTCCTATCATTTAAGAAGGCTATGCTTCTCATTTAAATGAGATGCAAAAAATGGAAGATCTGCACTTCAGAAAACAATGCATGCAAAGATCACAGTCTGACTTCCAAGCACACTTGACAAATGCCCCCCTTCATTACACATTTCAGACAAGATTGGTACCAAGAAAGCCACACAAAGGAAAAGGGCAAGAAATAGAGGATACGGATCAGCAAGAGGGAAAGCAAGCAAAATGCCTACAGAGGCTACTCACCGCGTTGGCATTACTGCCCACTTGCATACACCTCAGCTGGAACCAGTTCCAGTTAGAATCCAACTCTGTGGACCTGTGTGAGAACCCATTATTTCTATTAATAAAGAACAGGCAAACAAATGCAACACCAAGCTCTGGCCTAAAATGGTCAGATATCCCACTACTATCCCAAAGTGGAGGAGGCAAAGGTGTCTTGAAAGAAAGAATATCTTGGGAACTTCTTTGCTCCTGTACAAAATTAATTTCAACTTTTAAAGTGAGGAAAAAGACCAGCTTTTATCCAAATTTTGAGGATCTCTCACTTGTACTGCTTGTTTAGAGGGCAGAGCTTGAGCTAGGAAAGCACGGTCAAGAACTTTCGTTCTACGTATGATCTCACCACAACATGAGAGACTCATATTCAGCCCGTCCCACAGATTAGGCCAAAACACATGACAAAGCAGCTGAGAATACATCCAAGTAAAGCTAAGGGACACAGCATGTCTCATATCAGTTACTCAACTTCTCTCCTAACAAGTAAAGGTCACAGTTCTATTAACTTAAAATGCTAATTTTTTCAAGTACTGGAAACAAGAACTAGGCTGAAAAGCCAACACCATCTTCCCCATTAGGTTGATACCAAAAAGATTTAACGATATTCCTGTTTATGCCTTGCTCAGCCTTACGAGAAGGTATATACACCACACTGCTGCCTTACTGGCAAGATTCACACACCACACTCTCGTCTCTGCTCCTACAACTCCAAGTCCAGAGAGCGTTTCTGCAAGGTTAGCGAAAGCAACATGTCGATGTTCCACTTGAAGTGCTTTGGAAACTCCATCTTGGAAGTGCTGAGTGACCTAGAGCCTTCAGCGAGCAAGCCACATAAAACCCGAGGAGATCGCTCCGTGACAAGGCTTCTCTCCCAGTCCCTGCGTGCTCCCACACCAAGGCGGGAGGCTGCCCCAGGCCTGCCGGCGGTACCGCGGGCCGCGCTCCCCGCTCCCCACGCACCTGATGAAGCTGAGGTGCACGCCCAGGGACCTGTGGACGCCGGAGCAGTCGATGCACAGGAAGACCCCGTAGGTGATACTGGCCCAGCTCGGGTTCTTGGCGCCGCAGTCGAAGCACGACTAAACCGAAGGGAGAGAGACAGCCAGGCTGAGGCGAGGGCTCTGCCCCTCCGCCACCCACTGCCACACCCGGCGGCCCCGGCCGCTCTGCCCGGGCCTTCCCCAAGGGTCCCTGCCCGGCCGCCCCAACAGCCACCGCAGCGCGGCCCGGAGCCCACCGGGGCCCGGTCAGAGCGCAGGCCACGGCCGCAGGGCAACAGCCCGACACGGAGAGTCCGGCGGCCCCCGGCCGCTCCGCGCTACCTTGTTGGCCGGCGCTGCCCGGAGCCGCCTGAAGAGGGTCTGGATCTCCGTCTTGCTCGGCTCCGCCGCCATGATCTCTCCTTCCCAGACACCCCCGCGGGGACGGCAGCCGGCCGGGCCCAATCGGCGCCGCGGCCGCGGCCGGTCCGTGCTGGGCCGGCCCCCCCGCCCCGTCCATGGGTCTGGACAGTGAGAAGAGAGCGAGGTCTCTCTTTCCGTCCGGTCCCGGGCTGTGGGGCAGCTTCAGCTCCGGGTCACCCCGGGCGCTGCGTCGGCTGCCGGCCCGACGCCTCGCCGGGGTCACGGCCTCGCCTTGCGCACATCGGACGTTGCACGCGCCGAGACCCTCGAGCTCGGAGCGCTTACGGCAGTCCCACAGCGCCCTGCTCGGCGCTGTCGGGGAGCCCTTCTGCCTGTGCCCCTCCGTTTGGGGCCGCTGCGGGCCCGGACCAAGAGAAGGGCTCTTCAGAATAGCAATGGGGCAGTGCCTGCCGTGGGTCAGCTGCTACCGGGAAAAAAGCTCAGAGCAGCGTTTACAGGCATCACCTGTTCCAGCAGCCGACCTCAGGGCACCGGGCGTGGTACACTGGCACAAGCGAACGGTGATTTGGAAGTGATTTACAGAACCACAGAATGTCCTGAGTTGCAAGGGACCCTCATAGATCATCGAGTCCAACTCCTGGCCCTGCTCAGGATATTCCTAAGAGTCACACTATGTGCCCAAGAGCGTGGTCCAAACACCTCTTGAACTCTGTCAAGCTGGTGCTGTGACCACTTCCCTGCGGAGCCTGTTCCAGTGCCCAAACGTCCTCTGGGTGAAGAACCCTTTTCTAATATCAAACCTAAATCTCTGCTGACACAACTTCAGGCCATTCCCTCAGGTCCTGACACTGGTCATTAAAGAGAAGAGATCAGTACCTGCCTGATACTTCCTCTCATGAGGATACTGAAGACCACAATGAGGGATGAGGTCCCTCAGTTTCCTCCAGGCTGAAAGACAAAGTGACTTCATCCATGCCTCATATGGCTTCCCCTTCAGACCCTTCTCCATTTTCATAGCCGTGATTTAACCAGGGGAGACCTCTCAAGAAGCTATTACTTGGCCATGCAGTAATCAAGGTGTCATGAAGCAGTAATTAAGGTAGGGAAGTTGGTACTTCAGAGCAAAGATTATGTCAGGGCCCTTAACTGCTGTATTTATTACCTGCCTAGAAGCAGCAGGTTATTGGCTAGAAAGTCATTCAGTTATAATGCAAGAAAAACAGGAAAAAATATGGTTGTGGTGTGAGCTAAAAGTCGATGGCATACAGTCCATTTCATGCTTTAGCAAAAAAAAAAAAAAAAAAGTGACTGCAGAGCAATGAGAGATTGAGAAGGACAACAACAACAAAAGTTAATCAGTAGCATGGTATTACAGAGATGGAATACATTGGGATTTCCTTATCTCTGAAAGGAGGTTGCTCTGCAGCACCAGCTTGTCACTAAAACAAACTGTTAAATGTACTAATATCTGGACAGGACAACTTTCAGTTTAAATTTAAAGGCTTTCTTCACTCATTTCCATGTTATCCACAGATTTTAAGGTAGACAATAGAATTCCTTGCAATGGGAACCTAGGACCCATGGTCTTAGGAAGATACATAAAGCATAGGGACAAAGAGATGCAATCAGGAACAACAGAGTTGTTGAGGAAAAGAAAAAGCTCTGCAGAAAAACCCTTGCAGGTTTAGCAGGGTCTTGTGTTCTGGGAATCAGCAAAGCTCTAACTGTATGATCAGGGTGAGACCTGATAAGTTAGGCACATGCAGTAAGATGAGAGGCTTCTGGCTGACACATCTGATTCAAGCTGCTCTGGAAAGAGTTTCTGAGCTGGGTAGTGAAGCCTGATCTAGCCTGACAGAGCTCATTCTTGGCAGCAGTTTTGTCTCAAGTAGTCTCTGGTTTCTGTTGCTTTTATTCTACTACCTTAATGGTGCCTGTATGCCATTTCTGGGATTACACACACATGTACTGGGTAAACAATGCAGGTAAAAGTAACACATAGCATTTTCCTCACAGCTATTTTTAAACAAGTTGAGTTCCCTGATGCCATTCATGGTGCAGCTGTCCTGGCACTCATACCAGGAGAGCTGATGTCAGGGTGCAGTAAGGGCTGGCTGCACACCAGGACAAGGAGAGCTGTTAGGGGCTGTTCCTGAGGCCAGCAGCTGGGGCCCTCATCGGGCATGGCCCATTCCCACAGTACCTGCCCACAGAGAGCCAGGCAGGCCCAGCACAGAGGCTGGATTTGACCAAGAATTGACATAGCTGGACAAAGCTCATGGTGGTGAGGTCGCTTGCAGTCAAACTGGGTCAGGATCAGGCCCAGCGATTGCCAGGCGTGTCTGTGGTGATAAGGCAAGGCAAGGCAAGCCTGAGGTCAGGCTGATAAACCAGCCTACAGGTTAAGACCAAAAAAGCACAGCCAGAGACTACTACTCCTCCAGCATAGCTCAGGCAGGGCCTGGGACCTCTGGGCTGAACTTAAATGCAAACACACCCTCCCCCCAACCCCATGGGCAGGAGCTTTGGGTAGAGCAGCAGGTGAGGCTGCTCTGGCCAATGAAGGCCTGTTAGTGCATTCGGGGCCCTGACAGGTGAAGCTACAGAAGGGCAGGAGAGGGAGTCTCTGGTGCCAGGGTGGAGGCTGTGCAAGCTGCATCTTGTGCAGAGGAGGGAGTTCAGATGATGAGTGTGCATTGGGAGTGTTTGTGTTCGTGTTGGCTGGAGCTGCTTCAACCTGAGTTGCTTGCTTCTGCCCTGTCGTCATCAGTTGTGTGGTGCTGTTCCCCTCCTCTGCTTGTTTCTTTCTTGTGATTGCTGTTTGGGAAGGGGATGGGCATCAGTCAGCAGGCGGTAAGCAATTTTATTGTGTATTGCTTGTTTTTCTTGGGTTTAATTCCTTTTTTCCTATTATTATTATATTTTACTTTATTTCAGTTATTAAACTGTTCTTATCTCTACCCACCAATTTTACCTTTCTCCGATTCTCTTCCCCATCCCACTAGGTGGTGTGGGGTGGGTGGAGTGAGCTGTGTGATACTTGGATGCAGGGTTAAACCATGACAGAGAGAAATGGCACGTGCTCAGGAGGAGCCAAGGCAGCCTCAGAGGCCAGTAGGTCAGTGTCACACTTCGTCTCTGCCAGTCTGTGCTAGGAGACATGGGGAGATGCAGTGCAAGCTCCTCTCCTCCATGGAGGAAGCACAGTTTCTGTTCACTGCATTGTGTCCTAGGAATGCTTGCTTCAGCAGGGTTACTTCAGCTTCTCTACCTCAGCAGGGTCTCTTGCAGGCCTTCAATCCCATGCTGGTTGCTCCAGATCCTGGCAAGGCTGCTGATCCTGTCCATCAGTTTTGCATAAAAGCAGCAGGGAGAGCATGCTGCTGGTCTGAGAAATAATCAGCTTCTTCTTGTTGCCTTTGTCAGTACAGGAAAGACCTCCTGCTGCTGACTGTTCCCTGTGAATGAGTGCTGTCACTGCAATGTTCTTGCTATTTCCTGCATCTGTTTCTTTTGCATCTCACGTGCTTTAGTGCTGAATTTCTGAGCTCCAAGCTGGCAGCCTGCTCTTTGGCTCTCAGCTTCCCTGTCCATCTGCATCCCATCTGACACCTACCTCACTGTGACACCAGACCCTGAGCCTGATGTAGCCTTCTAATCAGAGATCACCTTGCTGTTATGCACCTCTGCCAATAAAAGATAGTTCCCAGCATTATCCAAGAGAGCAAAGGAGAGCAAAGGATGATGACCAGGCATGATCTTGGAGTCTGCCATACCACCAGGGACACATGAGGTTACTGTGAATGAGCTGGAGAGACTCAGGAGGGAAGTGCTGTGATGGGGATAAAACATGCCCTGAACTTTCAGGCCTGAGCCAAAGGTAAGAGAAAGTGCTTCTCTGTGAGTCTGTCCAAAAGCAGGGTGGTAGAGGGAAAAAGGGACCTTGCTCTTTTCTCACTGCCCAGCAAAGAACATGAGTGAAAGGATTGTTCAGGAAAGGGATGAGGTGGCTGAGTCCTCCTCTCCTATTCAGACCCACTGGCCTCTCACACTTTTGCTGAATGAGAAGTTTTGGGAAAGGGGCTGGCAAATTCAGTAAACTACCCAACAAGTAACAGGGAGATACAGTTTCCCATGGATCACAATGTTGAGTAGTGGGGTACCAGAAATCTACAGTGATGCCTTGGGCAGAGAAGCAATTCCTAATACAAATCTAGTTGTGTATTTTTTTTTCCTTGTCTCTTACTAAGCAGTTTACAGACACTAACTAATCCACATGATTTCCCTTGGGGATAGCCAGTAACTCTGGGAGAATGCTCTGCTCAGTATTTCAGGCCAGCCTGGCTATTTTCAGTAGCGGAAGGAGCAAACACAGCCATGAATGGAGGAGAGAAAAATCGGGTAGAAAGTATTCTCCCTCTCACTGGAAGAAGGGACAGGTTCTCAGCAGGTATGCCCCTTCCCAGAGTCTGTAAGAAGATGCTCCCAATTTTCTGTGGTTTCAGGGATCATACACAAAACTTTTCCTTCGGTTAGGTTAGGTTTCTGTCAAGTCAGCAAACTGCCCTGCCATCTATTCACTTGGATTGATGCAAGGGAAGCAGCTGGCTGAGGGTTGTGGCTGACCAGGCTGCCAGTGTGCTGGACTCAGTGTAATTAGTAGCTGCCTCCCTAGGAAAAAGTATAGCACCAAGGCAGGCAGTCATGTCACTCACTGGCTCCATGCAATGCTTCCAGCAAGATCTAAGATAAGGAGCTAATACACTATGTGTAGAGTGAATATTTTGTTCAGGTTTACAACTTACACAATTTTACTGCAGTCTTGCAAATGTTGTGGTTTGGAGAAAAGCCAGCAAAGGTTAAAGGAACACATAAATTAAGGAACACAACAGATGGGTAACTCGAGAGATATTGAGGAGTGTAGTCATGGATGGCTTGCTCTGATTTGGGGTTGTGTTGCAGCCTAAAGGCTGGTCCTGCTGCACGTGCTGTCCCTTGCACCCACTCTGGGAAGTGGGAGCCGTGGGCTGAGTTGTGTCCCTAGCCCCGCTCTAGCAGCAATTGTCACTGCATTGCTGAGCTGATCCCCTCCTGCTTGTGTGATTGCTGAATAAGTAAGGCAAGGGCTAGGAAGTTTTAAAAAGGGAGAAGAGAGGACTGTCCCTTTCAGCTGTGCCAGACAACGTTGCTGGGCTGCCAGGCAAAACTGCTGCAGTTTGATGGAAAGGGTGATGGGAGAGTAAGGCCAGGGCAGGAGCGTGCTGCTCCTGAGTAGTTGTTAAGTGAGTGTCTGTGTGTATACACATGTATGTCTTCAGGCTTTTGTTTGTAACTCCATTTCCAGTATTATAATCAAATGTTAATTTGCAAATGTCTGGTAATATCACCTCTGGCCTGGCAGGTGCTTTGGACTTGGGAAGCTTTAGAGATACCCCAAAGTGGGGGTATGCTGGCTGATGTGCCCTGGGGTTTCCTGGATCTGAGGATTAGTTTTAGATCTTGCTGTGATGGTCTGTTTGGAGATGTTACAGGTGTTCCTGCTGGACGCAGGCTGTTTGGCAGGGGACAATCACTCAGGTGATGGAAGACATGCACATCACACCACATGGAATCAAGGTGAAAAACTGGGAAATGAGCAGATCCTGAGCTACGTTCTTTCAAGGGCAGTTGACAGCACAGGCACTAACTTGCCTGAGGTCAGAACCAGCAGGGCTGCCCACCCATCAGACATGATTCTTCCAAATTTTCCAATAGATGTGTAATCTCTCTTCCCTGCAGATCACCCCACTCACGAGTTTTCTAAACTGAATCCCTCTAGTACAGGGACTAGTTGCCTGCAGCCCCTACAAGCGTAGGGAGCGTGCCTTAAGCAGAAGACAGTGACCCATGAAAGCAAGGCAGGCAGAGCTGACCAAAAGACAAGGTAAGCAAGGCAAGATGAGAAAACTCTTTTGAAAACAAAGGATTTTCAGAGTGGAATCACCACTGTCATTATGAAGGATTTGAGTGCAGAGGGAGTAGGTAGCAGTGCTTCAGCTCCATAGGTGGCTGCAATGTGTAGAGGGGATGCAGATCCACTGGTGAAACAAACATCCATAGAATTATGGATACAGCATTCCTTAGGAACTGTGTGGCACCTGTGGGGAAGCCCTGAAGAGAATTTGAGAGAAAGGGCTACTGTGGTCACAGCTGGGGGCAGTGACTGTTTTGGTGTCAGCCTCCTGCTGGAAGCAGGAACAATAGACTCAGGAAGGAAAGAGGTAGTGAAGTCAAAGGGGGAAGAGTGCCAGACTTGGAAGAAGACTTCCAGCTGCTTGGAGAGAAAGGAAATGCAGGGAGGAAGGGACCACAGGATGTGTAACTAGAAGGACCCAGTGAAAGTGCTGAAACTGAAGAGGAGAGCTTATGGACCCCCACACTAAGGGGGAAGAAGTGCTGAGCACTACTACACTGCCTGTTTAGGTGTCTCAGCAGCTGTAATTGCCTTAAGCTGAGACTGACAAACCAGAAACCTCTGCAAGCAGGGTTACTGAATGATGAAAAACAGGAGGACATGGCCAGAAAATGGATGTGCTGAAAGCAGCTGAGGTGATTTGGTCTGAAATTTAGTTTGGAGAAGTTTCCTGGAGCCATGTTGCTTAGTCAAGATATTCTAAAGATAACTAGCCAGTTTCTTCCATTTACAGAACCTACTCCATTGCCCCCTTCCCCTCCCTTTCAGCAAGGATTTGTTCATCTTCTCAAATGAATCCTCTTTGATCTGCAAAGAACCTAGGTGGCTTGGTAAAGTCTCACTCCCTTGCAACCCAGAGTTTTTAAGCTCCTTGTAGCCTGGACCTGGGCAGTGGTTCAACACATGGTTGCAAGTTTTTTCTTTCTCCTTTTTTGGTTTTGGGCTGGTTTGGTGCAAAGTCCCTCTGAAGACACTTTGCCTTGTATCATGCAGCCTTACTATTCTTGCTTGTTTTGCACAGCCTTTGCTGCCAGCCTGCAGTGGGTATTTTCCAACCACATTTCCAAGGGTCAAGATGGAGTTTGTTGCACTGGCTTTGTCTCATGTTCAGCCCCATGATGTCAGCAGCTGGTCTCAGTGCAGTTACTCTACAAATGATCACCTACAGGTCTAAGTGGAGTGTTCAAGCCCATTTTGACTGCAGCACTAGCTTTCTTCACAAGCAGAAGGGATTTTTGCAGCCTGCTGTCCATAAGCATAATGCCAGCAGCTCCAGAAATGAACCAAGGCAGCTCCAGTTCACACAGAGCCTGCTCTGCAGTCAGGGGAGCCTGCAAGAGACAGCAGAGCTGAGCTCCACAGCTGTGGCCTTGGGCTGGACCTGCAAACAGGACAGGAGCAGAGGCAGCACAGGACAGTTTGTAACAGCACTGATGGGTCTCTGTGCAGGATTGCCACATACTTGCACCTGCCTCCATGCTTAGTGCCAAGCAAAACAGCCACAGGGACACAGGGGATGGGAAGTGGGATGGAAAGTAAACTGAAGCAGCAATGGCCCCAAGCTCCAGGCAGGGGTGTGGGAGTGCCACCCAGAGCCGGAGGCTAACCACAACTCAGCTGCCATCCCAGAGCACAGCTGGCCCATGGGCTCTGTGACCCAGATTTTGCCTACAGGGCAAAAACATTACTGGGTTAGGCAAGCTCAGCTGCTACTTTGGGGAAATGGGTGTGATCCGTCATAGAGAATCTTTAACTTCCTCTTCCTAGAAAATTCATCATCAACAGGAAATCTAAGCTTTGCATGATACTCCCAAAATTCTTTTCCAGGAAGATGCCAGAACCAAATTAATTATCTACTAACCACAGATATATGAGCTTTCCACAAGGAATGGCTTTATTAAAAAATAAAATATGACTAGATAATTTTTCACTGTGTTGGCCATCAGGCACAGAGATGCATTTGTATTTTTTTACAAAAACCATGGGGGAAGAACAGGCTTCACTGGCCTTCTGGAATTCAGGCACAGCAATTAGTTCATGGGTACATGTCTCTGTTCACACACAAAACTTTTGGCATGGCATGGATGGCAAGTTTCAACTAGAATCTTTGTGGTTAACAAAATCTCAGTTGCTTCTGTGGAAAACCAAGTATCTAGGCAGAGCTATTACTTTAATATAAGATCATTAGATGTGGGTTGGTTTGGGTTTTTTTTTCTTCCCTCCAGCTGGATCTTTACTACACAGGCTCTCTTTTACTAATCCAGATGGTTTTGGGTAGCCAGGACTAAGTGCCATGCCAGTTTATGAGGTCTACTCCAGCCAAGCAATTCTTCATTCTCTATGTGTTGTCTGCTGTCCATTACTTCAGCTCTTGGCAGGAATTTCTGATGTGCAAACATTCCTTAGGGGACTTGTTCACATAAGCTGCAATATGTCACTATTTCTGGAAACCTTCAAACTACCCATTATAATCAGGTGGTCATGTTTTCCTAGGACAAACAAGTCTGTTCAGACTTTGTCCTGAGGAATTTCAGGTTGTTTGTACTGTAATCAGAGGTCCTGTCTGCTGGACATTTCTGTCCTTTAGCACGTTCCGGCCACACCTAACTCCATCCCTAATTACAGCCTGACTAAAACTCAGAAGAGTTGAAGTCAATTTTCCATGCCCTTCTACCATTTTTTGACCTTACATGAAATCCTAGTGTTTGAAATATGCAGGCTAATCAGGGAAACTTCAGTATTGTTTATAGGACATCTCAGGTCATTTTAGCTCTGTTTTAGTCTCAGTTCTCTTGGAAGCCTGGCAGGCATGGCTCTCTTCACATTCACACGTGCTACGACAAAGGGGCAACAAATAATTTCAGTGTGGGTCAGCAAGTGGAACACTTGCAGTTACTGCACAACAGTAATGACACTTTAACCTAGGACACAGAACTGAAAGCAGAGACTAGATCTTTAAATAAATCCAAGTATTTATACACCAACACCTCTAATTACATGGCATAAGCTTAGAGGCATCTTCAGATATTGCACCTAGAATACTAAGTAAATTTATAGCTAAATCCAGGCATTTTTAATGTCTGTTGCTTAGATATTTAATTGCCTTTTGGAAATACTCTCTTTTCTTGAGAAATTACATAATGGACTCTGAGCAAAATGCTTTAGCCTTGTTCTTTTGGTTTGCACCCCTCTTTCCCATTCATGAAATACAGTGCTAGGGATATTTCGAGCAAAACTGTTCAACTCTAAGTTTCTGTGGTCTCACAAAAGCACTAAATAACATTAGTCTCCCATCTCTTTGTCCATGGCAGACTACATTTCAAGGCATCCAGTATGCTGTAAAAGGTTAATTTCTGCTGTCAGCCAGGCAATGAGATGTTTGTGATACTTCACTCTTCATAAATTAACAGTGTTTGAATATGTCCATCCCCTCCTCTTTCAGTCTACATTTTGGCTTACTAGCTGCTGGTAACACCCTACTGGCAATTTAATCCCAATGTTCACCCATTACTTCAGACTTTCTTATGTGTAGAACCCTTTTTCCAAACAGCTCTGAAGCAGTTCACCCCATGTGGTTGGTGGAGGCTCGACAGTTTTGTGAGTCTCACTTAGCCAGGTCACTCACACTTGCTAGGCCAGAATAAGAATGTCACTACAGGAGGTTACTACAAACTCAAAATGCATTTCAGCAGCAGTTTCAAGCAGATGTACTAAGTAAGCCATTTTGAAGCAACTGCTTTTTTGCCTTTGTTTCTCCAACAATTGGAGCTTTTTCAGTTTTTTGTTCCCTCAAGCTCTTGGGCTTATCAGTCCCTATGTTGGAATATGCAGAGCACTAGAATCAGGATGCCAGGTCTTCCCAGCAGCCTCACAGGCTTTCAAAGGCAGAAGGACAGGTGAGATAAAGATGTTTGATACATCCTCCCCGCTGAATGGCACTTAACACATAGTCATAAGTGCACTTGCAGCAATTCAGGACAAGAAGGAGAGTTACCCCTCTATGGCTAATTTGTGCCAGCCAGCAGGCAGCTTCCACAGTGCAACCCTCATCACAGTGCAGGGGTCTTTGGCAAAGCAGGAAGTGCACTTCTAGGCCTGTGTAAGTCAAGATGTAGGAGAGGGTGTCTGCTGTGCACTAAGTGCTCTTGAAGAGAGGTATGGCCAAAATAATCTAGATTCATTAGAAACCCCAACATACACAAGTGAATTTAGGGATCCTAAGCAGAACAGCACTGGATTGTGGCTGTCATTTTGTTAAAACCAGCCTTCAGCATGTGTCAAAGTCCATTTTAGCTCAGGGAGCACTCAGTCAACTCCAACTTGCTGCACAACAGATCTGTTCACAACTCATTAGCCTGAACAGCCACACCATGCAAGACAGAAGCTTTTTTCTCCTGTGCCTCAGCTATACTATCATTCATTCCTGGGGTTATCCCAATAAATATGAGGGCAGTGGAGAGGGATGTTCAGGTTGAAGCTGTATCACTTATACCAGCTGCCTTACCAGGGAAGCCAACAAATTTGCAGATGAGGGATACCAAAAACTTTTAAAAGATGTGGGAGAATAAGGAGCTTTCTGCCAGCCAGCTTGATGGAGCTAAAAAGGGAAACAATAGTAGAAGTTCCCTATTACCCTGCACATCCAGAATTCCTTGAACAGAAAGCCTGGAGGCAGGGAAGACCTCAACACCCTATGGATGCATGTGCATTGAAGCCAAGGAAGTGTGCTTTCTCTCTTTTATAGAGCTCCATGAAAACACTTATCTCCTTTCACTGAGTGAAAGTCAAAAGGATCTGTTTCTTTCTGCACTCCTACACTACTGTAGTGCTCAGAAAAGTCTTTATTCATCCTTGTTTACTTTTTAGAAAATCCCTATGGATCTAGATGTTTAAAATGAAGCATTAGTTACGTGGAATATGTGCCTTTAAAGTCCAGAAGCTGCTGGATATACTGCAAAGGTGGGTTGGGCCAGGAGTGACCCAGTGACCTCTGCAGGAGATGCTGGTATGGCTGTCAGGCACTGGCAGGGCAGCAGCAATCACGATCCAACCTTTTCAACATAATTAGCAGGATAGAGTCCAACTTGACCAGTGAGAAGTCGGCCCTTGCACCAGCCCTGCTCATCTTCCTCACTGATCTTCATTAATTCTTCACCTAAAAGTAAGAACAGTCATTAGGAAGCAGCCTTGAGAAAGGTAGCATGGCATTTTTACCCACCTAAGATGACTTGACAAAAAGCAAGACTATTGGTCTGAATCACCACACTTTTCTCCCCTTATCAACACCCTTATCATAATGCACAGTTTAACCAAAGCCAGAATTACTGACCTCTTCAGTATTTATACTCAGTAGCATCACCTCGGCCAAGGAACTTAAACAGACTTTCACTTCTTCTATTCAGCATCAGAAATCTTTTCTGCCCTATAGTTCTGTCTGCTTTTCTCTCCCTAAGGAACATGCTTACAAGCCAGAGCGATCAGATGGATCTGAGACATTTTTTTCTTAGTGGCTCCTCTGATAGGCAAGTGGGAAGGAAATACAAGAAGCTGCTAAGCTCTGGCTGTTAGGGCCCAAAATGCCTATTCCATGATGGAGTGTCTGGTTTGGCCACTAAGGCATGAAATCAACTGATTTCTCAGACTATGACCAGGAAAGACTTTTAACATTCCCACATCTACTTTGGGAAGGGGCAGAAAGATCCCCTCCTCCCCCAGTAGAAGGTCATACTTCTGCCAGAAAGGGAGGTCTGACTGCATCAATAGGCACATCCCACACTGGCAGAGTCTCAGAAAGTCACTGGTGTTAAGCTGAAGCCTTACTGGTATGTGTTGCTCAGAGCAGATTCAAAAAGGAGATGACTACAGCTAACAAGTCATACCCCATTTCATCTGCTGAGTGGAAAGAAAGAACAAAGTCAAGTTCTAGAGCACCCCTATTGCAAGATATTTTAAAGAAACAAGTTAGTGTTAGGAAGTTTACCAGTATGGTAACACTGCAGCACAGATACTGGCCTCAGGCACAAAGGCCCTGCTCCAGAATGACTTCAGTGACTTTCAGTGGGTGTATTTTGGAGAGGTATAGCACAGAGATACCATGTAAAACTCAAAACAAGCAAGATCAGAAACACTCCCAAGATGTTCTCTTGAAGTTGAGAGGAGGTCACATGCAAACTAAATTTAACTAAAGGAAGAAAAGGGGACAAGGTCTGTTTGCTCCAGCACTCAATCCTCTGCCGTGAGCCACGATCTCCATTCTCAAGATACCCATTTTGAGCAACAGTTTGCATAGCTGTCTTTTGCCAGCTGACCTCTGCCTTCAGTACTACATGTCAGTCAGGTGAGCTTTCTCCCAAAGTATCTATCTTCACATTACTTGAAAAGACGATCCAGAACACCCATGTAATTTTAATATTGATGGTGCAAGGGAGAAGCATTTAATAAAGTTTCAAGACACAATTCAAAATAAATGCCCTAAGAGTAGGCAGGAAAGATCTGTTTTATCACTTGGGGTCTGCTCTCCCTGCATTCTGACCAAGGCCTAGACAGTCTCTTTCCAGGCGGTCTCACTACCTTTTAGTCTAGAAAAAATTGGATTTCCCACTGTATCATCCACTTTGAAGGAGCTGGCAGTGGGTCAGACCAAGGGAAGAATAAGTGTCAGTTTTCAAGTGGACATCCAATTCTTACAGAGTGTTTCAATCATTCAGTCAGCCCGAGTGAGGACAGCAAAAGGTTAGTAAGAGATTAGTGCTTCTGTACCTGCTTTAAAGCTCAGCTCATCAGCCTCCTGTCCTGTGTAATCATAGAGTGCTCGTACCCGTACACCTGGTACCTTTAGGTCTTCCTCGTGCCCGTTGGCATCCAGGCACTTCTTGGGAGTGTCCTCATCTGACCACTCCGAAATGTCTTCCTTCCCTCCGCTTTGTGTGTGGAAGGCGAGAGGGGACAAGATGGTTGTTAGTAGATTGCTCTTTCACCCACCTCCTCTTGAATCATGCACCACCCTCACTCCCCCTGAGACTGCTCTGCTATAGGACAGGGTGCAAGAGGCCCAACAGCCAAGCAAGGGCGAACAGGGAAGAGAGATCCCAGGAGATACTACATTTTGTTGAAAGCGCCCAGCATCAGAGCCCTGAGGGCCAGGAGGGTAACTTGCTCTCAAAGTATCTTCACACATGCACACTCCTCATGACCTCATCCTATGCTAGCAGACCCTCTCACACAAGGAAGGCCAGTCCTAACTGGAGAGCCCAGCTGCATCCAGAGTTATTCCAGCCAAGAATAAGACAGAGAGGAAAAGGCATGTTTTTGCATCTTGAAGAGCTGTCTGGAATTATGTTTTCCAAGTCAGGGACAAGAGCAGAGGGGAAGAGCAGCAGAGGACAGACACCTGGAACCCAAAAAAAATCCTGCAGAGGCCATGTTCCATACTAACTTCACATGAGTTGGTGCCTTCAGGGTGTCATAGAAGCTGTTCTGCTCCTCTTGATAGGAAAACCTGTAGATTGGCAAATAGGGCCCCTGAATCCAATTGACTGTGAAATACAGTAGTGGCCTTGAGAAATCCCTATATCCCCATTCTTCTCTGCTCAGTTCACTTTGGCCAGAGTCTACCTTTTAAAGCAGGACAGCTACTGGAACAGTAGGATGAGTCTGTTCTGCCTCTCCCTATTCTCCAGTCTTGCTTCCTGGCAAGGGAAGCAGCTATACCCAAACTTATCAGGTACTACTCAGCACCATACCAGGGAAAAACAATAAATATGTGTTGCCTTCATTTAGGAAATCACACAACTCCCAACTCTTCTCACCCTGTCTGGGAGGAAGAACAGGGGAAATGCATGCCAGAATCAGACAGCACTAGTCAAACTGGGCTAAATCTCGTCACTAGAAGGATCTTTACAAGGAAGGCACTTTGTGAGGCAGAATGTGCTAGACAAAAAACAAAACAAAAAAACCCCTAAAAACCCAACAAAACAAACCCAAAACCAAACAGCTACCCTAAACTGCATTTTCTACATTACCTTTTCCAGAGTGCCACAGGCAAGGCCATGGGCAAGAGACAGGAAGTTAAGGAAGAGATACTCCTATCAATCCAACTCATTCACGACCCTAGGCAGGACTGTACTTTTCCTAACCTGATGTATCCCAGAATTCAGCCTTTACCTTGTCTGCAGAGGGGTCTGTGAGACAACACCATCTCGTGCAGGCAAAATGCTGGTCAGTGTGACATCATCAGCCATCTTGCCACTCTTCTCCTTCTTGGTGATTTGCCGCTGTGTTTCAAGGGACCATTCCTGTCCAGGGAAAACCAGTAATACCATCAAACCACTCAGATAGAAAAGCTGTGCACATCTTTTCTGCCCAATATAGAAGGACAGAAGACCAGGTTATACTTCAGTAGCAGGTGAACTGGTCAGCTCAAGAGCCTTGCTGGCATAGCAGGTTCACTTCTGTTGAATCCCAACGTACAACAAGAGAGGCTGTGAGAAAATCATCACAGAAAGCTGTCCCATGGCCCTGAGCACCACCTCCTGTTCTTTGACCTTGCAGCTGGATGGCTGCAGTATAGCTTGGCAGCCCATGTATGTCCCTTTGGGCACCAGAGAGCTTGCAACACAACAACAATTTCAGAAGAGCCTAACATGCCGAGCCTGCTGAGCAAAGACATGATCTTTCCAACACAAGACTAGTAATCTGCCAATTTCAGTAAAGCAGCTAATTGTTTGGAAATAGCATTAACACACTCTACAATGCTACCCCACCTCAAACTGAGGCCAATTCATCGCCATGCCCGGTCCGTGAGTGTTGCGCCACCACTTCAGGTCCTCCTGGTTGTCTGCAGCCATGATGACTTGGTGGAGATCCCGATACAACGCATGAAAGCTATGACCAGAACAGACAGAACCACCAGTCATCAAGTCCCTCAGCAGTGTCCCAGAAGCCAAGTAGGAAGGAAGAGATTAACCTCATGCACAATTACATAGCATCCTCAATCCCACAAGATTAAGGATGCTAGAGCAGCACCTATTCAGCCCTAGGAAAACACAGCCACCCTTACAGGAGAGTCAGCCTGGCAAACGAGACAGGCTTGTTTGGTGTGGCAGTGCCTAACAAGTGCCAGCTCTCAGCACAGCTCATTAAGTGAGCCCTGAAAGAACTCGGCACATTCTTGCACACAGACAGGGAGGTTCCTCAGATTTGTTGCCTCTACTATAAAAGGGGCACAGAAGATTTTTGGCTGCACCTGTTACCCCTGTGTAACCCGTCTTAGGGCTTACAGGCATTACTTCACAAAAGGCCTCTCTGCTAAGGGCAAAAGGGGTGGAATAACCATCAATACTGGAAGGCAACAGAGCTACATTCCTTAGCCTGGGATTACATATAGCAACATGGAGGCATTTCATAGGATAGAAGTACACACACAGGACAGTACTGGACAGTAGTGAAAGAGGAAGGGTTCCAAGGCAGAAAATCCTCTCTGGGGAGCCTGGCACTGCCTACAATCACAGACCTCAGCACTGGTCACTCTAAAGAGACCAAATGCCAGTTCTAAGACACCTGAAAGGGAAGGAGCGAGATCTGGCTGATGAAAGCAAGCAGCTTCCAGAGACACCAGAATTGGCACCCCTCACCAGAGCCTAAGCACTCCAGGCTGGCACAATTCCCCCTGTATCAGGGCCAGTACCTTTCACTAGTGGAGAGGTTGAGATGCTGGTGCAGATTCAGAAGCATCTCCTTAAAGAAGCACAATCGCTTGCGCTCTGCCTCCTGACAGCCCTCAAACACTTGCTCCATGTCCTCCATGTAGCGGGGATTGTAGCGGTTCAACTCTTCCAGCATCTTCTCATATTGATCCTTGCACTGTAGCAAGAGCACAGCAACGGTGAGATGTATTACCCTGATGGCAAACAAGTAACAACCCTCCCTACTCTGGCTTGGGACTGACAAGTTTTTTCCCCCCTGCACTGTTGAACAAACACACCAAAGAAATAAGAAGACATCCCACAGCTAGTGTCCCAGTCCATTGCTCTCCTAATATTCTTGCAAGTTTCCTGTTCTTCCCTTCTACTCTCTTCCATACCGGACCTTCCACACTTTCCCTCTTCTGGACAGACAAATCTATTTTTGGTATCCAAGCCTTCAGCTCTACAGGTTCCACCCCCTGCACCAAATCCCCTACACTTTTTTCCTTTTTTAAATTTATTTATAAATTAGGATCTTGCCCAACTCCAAAGACAGAGACCTTGGTTACTGAAGTCTCAGTCTAGCTCACTAAAACCTCAGACGATGGGATCTCACATCTTACAGGCTTCAGCAGGAGTCATTTCACTGAGGGACATTACCACCAATGCTTTTTCCTTGAAAGGAGTATCCTTGTGACCCCCATCCATACAACACACACGCACCTTCTCAGCCTCCTGAGTGCACTTCTCTACACGCTCCTGCAACTTGCGCATCTGCTCCTGTGAGACAGACGAGTCTGCCTTGGCGTGGTTCTCCCTTGTGTGGGCCGTTTTCTCCTCCTTCCGGGCTGCATGATAGTTCTTCTTAGAAATCTCCACCTGTAGGAGAAGGGATGCAGAAAAAGCCATGATCCTGCCCACACTGATTCTCCAATACTCAGAGGAGGCATGTCAACATTTGTTAGAGTCTGCAGCAACCTAACAGGAATGCCAATTCAGCATTTAGTAAACAGTGCTCCAGTGGGAAGAGGTACCTTCAAATGATCTCTTTTTCAGGGCTCACCTGCTGTGCAGGAATACAAAACCTGTAACCAAAGTCTTCCCATATGGGAAGGAAGTTATAAAACCACAAGAACAAGAGACCCTCGAGACATCCCTCCATCTCTGGAATTATCTGCTACTCTGGCTAACCTCATTTGTTTGCCCAGTGGCTCTTGAAATCAGGCAGCCAGCTCAACTGCCCTTATCTCTCTTTCCCCATTCACACTTCGCTTACATCTTTCATCTTCTTCACCCAGGGTTTCTGGGCCTTTCGGAACCCATCCTCTGCGTCCTTTGTTTCCTTGAAGCCTCCAATCATCTGCTTGTGGTAGGCCTCCTTCTGCCAGGCCTTGATCTTATCCGAGTCTTCACCAGCCAGATGGTTCCGGACAGCCAAGTGAATTTCACTCAGTTTGTCTGCAGCTGTCAGGAAGGCATGCCAGGCCTTTTCCAGAGTACCATACTGCGGACCTGCAGGAACAAGCACCAGAAGGGCTCTTATACCTCCTGCCCACAGAAGGGAATGCAGATTCTTTTCCTCCTACATACATCTTCCAGTATGGAGTCATTTCCCTAATTCTGCCCCATCAAACAAGTCAGCACTGACTGGTCTCCACAGTCCCACCAGGCAGCATCTAGACTGGCTGTTAGAACTGGATGAGATGGGCATATCTTTGGGCAGCCTCAACTGTCCCAGATGGTGCGTGCTAGCAGGTTTCTGTAGAAAATTCTCTTCCCAAATCTGGCCTGAGCTTCAGGACAGACAGCAACATTAGTTCATGACTAGACTTCTGCTCCACAGATCAGCAGGTCCTTTGGGACATCTGTCTCATTGTTTCCTGTTACTCTGTGAGACACTATCAGTTTGAGCACACTGCCACTAAATCACAGCATTAGTAGTTATTCTCAGACTGGAGGAGAAGACAGCTAAGCCATCCTTAAAAGGGGGGTATGTCCAGCTTGATTTAAGACATTGACTGCCCAAGGACTTGCCAAACTAAGCATACAGATTTATTTTTTTAAAATAACCAATCACATGACAAGAGAACACCTCTCCAAGTGAATCAGAGGACTGACTACAAAAACAGGCAAACACACAAAAAAGACACCCAAGAAAGTCACCCCCTTACTGGGGAAGGGAAGCCTGTCCCTCAAAGAAACAGTGTCACCTCAGTAAGAGATAGCACTCAGAGGGGAGTGCAATGATTGCCTCCTGTTCCCAGTCTAATATGTCAACTTTACCTCTCTCCACATTGGTCCTCCACTTACGAGACCACTCTGTCAGCTGCTGGGCATAGTTCTTCTCTATCTTGGCTCGCTCTTGGAAGCAGGACATTAAGTCATTGCAGAGCCGGTACCCATCATCCACACGCTTCACTGTCCGCTTGTAGTTTCCAGCCTGAAATGTCACACAACATTTTTGTTTCTACTGTACGGACTTTCATGTTCCTTCAGTACAGACAACAGCAGGTCCATCATTGCACAGGGAGGGAACACGGGCCCTTCTGAAGCCAGCATCTGGGCTCAGACCCTCCTTTGGCACTCTCAGGCAGACACAGCACTGGAGAGACGAAGCTGAGATGCTTTGCTTGCTTCTCTCACAGCTCAGATCTATGTCAGCTGAACAAGGAACTCTCATTCCACAGTATCTGTGGAAGAAAGTCACCTACTCCCTGCAGTAACACACAGCATGGTACTGAACTTTCCCACCGTTCCTCCCTTCCACTCCTCAAGGGCAACATG
This sequence comes from Edolisoma coerulescens, assembly GCA_013397115.1. Classification (NCBI taxonomy): domain Eukaryota; kingdom Metazoa; phylum Chordata; class Aves; order Passeriformes; family Campephagidae; genus Edolisoma; species Edolisoma coerulescens. Next base: position 1,200,545 of record VWZW01003563.1, on the reverse strand, counting down.
TCACCCACAGACATGGAACTCAACCCACTGGTAATTCCACCAGTGGGTGGTAAGATGACACTCCTACCTCCCTCACACTCCAATTATCCTTCCTTACCTCCCAGAAACTGCCCCCAGGAGCCTCCCCGCCAGCATCATCTTCTGATGACATCACCCTCTTTTTCTTGCAGCAGAGAATGTTTGCAGATTTCAGTTAACCTGAGAATAGAGAAAAGTGATTTCAAACATGGCACTGGCTGAGCCTTTGCAGACAGCATGGTTCTCCATGACTCTTGGAGCTGGAGGAGCCCAACTTGCTGCCCTGCAGTCAAGTACTGGCATCACTACCCCTCCAGCTGTACATGGCAAGGTCCAGCACAGATGCCCAGGGCTGAACTGGCCTCCTCCCTCCCTGCAGACAGGAGGCCTCCTTGGCAGGCCTGTAACACATTGGGAAAGGAAGTTGTAGAAGACAATGTTGCCAAACCTTGCCTGTACAGATATCAGATATGCTTGTGAATCCAACACCCTTCAGCAGCACCAAATACTTCTGCAGAGATTCCTTTCTTAACAAAGGCCCTCAAGAGGGCAACAGAAACTGAGGTAGCTAAAGCTATTTAAAATCTGCCTTGAAAGATTTTAAATAAGTCTTCTGTCAATGGAGATGACTCCAGCTGCCCAGTATGACTCAGGATTACGGGATTACAGCAACTGACTGGGGAAAACAAGGCTGAGCAGTCAGCAGGCAGGCATGTCTTGAATGGGGAGGAGCCCTATAAGCTGCCCACCAGCTGAGCTGGGCTTGAGCCGAAGTGCAGAAACATGCTGGGGCATACCCAGCCAAATGGCAGTGCAGCACACGTGCCTGTTACCCAGCACACTGCTTCCCTAGAAACATCCCTGCACAGCTGCCGTTTTCAGTACACTCACTGCATTAGGCTCAAAATCTAGGCTGAAAGGTAAAAGGTTCATCTCATTCTCTGCTGTTTCAGAACTTTTGCCCATTCCCTTGTGCTAGCCTGCACTGCTAGTTTGTTCCTGATGTGGTACAACACTATGAATTCCTTGGGGAGAGGTTCTGGGTTGTTCTTGTGCAAGAATGAGAGAAGGAGTAACAGGACCCAAGCCCAGTCCCTTGCTGACAAACCCAGTCCTTTCCAGACAAGCCCAGGTTAATGCAGCATGCATGGCCTTTGCTGCCACTTCTCCTCTTGCACATTCCTGGTTATAAAAAGCTTCCCTCACACCCCAGAGAGGTATCTGCTTATTCTGCCAGCCCACAAAGCACACAGCAGAGATGAAGATCAGGTCAGGAGTACACATCTCCCACCTCATGCAAATCCTTCTTGGTGGCAGGAGCCGCACAGTGAAGCACCCCAACCCAGACTGCAGAAACTTCTGACATTTGGCTATGTTTGCCCAGTGTCATCCCATGAAGTGTGTCAGAAGTATATTAATGCTGTTCCTCTGGCCTTCTTCAGAAGGCTGGAAGTGCTGAATTCCAGTCACTGAAGCAAGTTGTTAAATGGGATATGATATTCAGGTGCATGAACCTTGAAAAATTAATTCCTCCACCATGCCACCAGCTGTCCCTGTCCTCCCTCCCCACCGTTTGTCATCTGACTGCAAAGCCATCTTACAGCCTCCAGGGCATGCAGCTCTACTCCTGGCCCCAGTAACTACATACCTGAAAGCTGAAAGCAAGATGCTGCAGGGGAGCAGTGGGACGCCGGCAAGTGTGTCTCAAGCTCTTCAAACTCTGAAAAAAGACTGGATGAGACAGAGATGGGCACGGTCAGACACTCCTTTGCAGGGATGATGCCTGTTCTGATGCACTGCAATCCTAGCAGTGTCCCTTTTCTATTAGCTACTTAGGAGGGGCACCCTCTGATATAGCAGCTGCAGCCACCATGCCTCCCGAGATGCCATGTTCCAGCACGTAGGAGAGATGCCAAATCCTTGTGTCACAAGATCTAGCCCCAGAGAGAGTTAAAATAGAAACACTGGGGTGGCTGACAGCACTGTGCAGGAAAGGTAGCATCACAACAGCTGAGCACAGGGAACAGCTTGGGCCAGAAAGGCCTAAAATAAGCACAGACCGCAGGCACCCCACATGGGGCCTGGTCTCCCCTCACTGGACAGTGTCCAGTTCAGCAAAGCCCACAGCCTCCATGCACTGCTGCAAAAGTGCACATAGCTGCCTTTGGGAGAAAGAGGGAAGGACACACACATACTTTCTCCAGTCCCTTTTAAGTAAAGATGAAGAAGATTTATACACAAGTCAAATAACTTGATAACTNAAAAAAAAAAAAGCCACCAAAACTCACCAGAATGCATATTCTGGTCTACAGTCCCTTTAGTAGCAGAGCACCTAGCACTGCACTGGTAGGATGTAGCTCTCTAGCAGGAGAGCTTTTTTGTCCCTTGCTTCTGTAAGCTGTTTCCATCACATGCTCAGAAATACTTTATTTTGCTATATGGTACAGGGAACTGAAATCAGTTTTCCACAGAGCAAAGAGAAGTAAAAGGTCTGCAGAGGCTATGAGAAGCAAGGGCAGAATAAGGCATTTTTGTCTATCTCACATTTGCATCCCTGGGGACTTACCTCAAGGTAAAAAGTTTATTTATTAAAAGAAACAAACAAAACCAACAACAAAAAACCCCTCAACAACAGACAAGCAAAAAAATCCCTTCTCAGTCACCAATATGCACTCAGCTGCAGCTGGAAGGTTAGGGCAGCTGAGAGTAGAAACTGCAAAACCTGGAAGTGGGATTTTTTGCCAGACAATAAGACCATTTTTGAGAAGAAATGAAAGAAAGTAGGGAAAGAAAAGGAAGGAAAGAAAAGCAGACTGGGTTATTGCGAACTAGTGACTTTTGGTGAGGAAGGGGAGGGCAGGAGGTTTAAGAGGAAGAGTTGTGACTATGAGTGGTCCAGGTCACTGGATAAAAGGTTAAAGCTCATCAAAAACTTTATAAGGCTTCCCAGTAGTCCCCAATAAAACCAGACTACACATTCCTGAAATTGCTATGATTTAAAAAAACTTCATGAAGTTATCTAAAAGTATATTTAAAAGCCATTCTTTCTTTCTGATGAAGACATAGATCAATTACACACGACACACGAACGCCGTATCACTTTTTCCACACCACTCCCCCATCCCCACTTTATCAGGAAGCAATGAATCACAAACATGCCTTCCATCTCTGGTTTCCAATTCAAGCTGACTACATGGTAGTAGAATTTGGGGGGTAAATGTGGAAAGCTGTTGTGTGGCAGCTTTACACTTGTTCATTTGAGGGACGGTCAGGCAAAACAAATGTCCCAAAACCTGAATCTATTCTTTCTGCAGTTTCCATGTTAGAATTTGAGTCACACCTGCTTGCTTTCTCAGGAGTTACCAACTCAAATAACCAGATTTACTATCACTAACAGGCTCTGAAATATAATAGTAGCTGTGCTGGATCAGAGTTATCATGGCCTCATAGCCTTTCTAGACAGTAGCCAAAAGCAGATACCTTCCCCCGCTTTGACAACGGAGCAAGCATACATGATGCCTCCCTGCATGCTCTCCAAGCCTCTAACCACTTGCTGACAGGAACTTCCCTGAGCTGGATGTGGCACCTATGAATGTGCACTCAACAGATTTCTCTTCCATTAATTTCTTCAACCTGCTTTTGAACTCACATATGAGTTTTCAACATCCCTAATATCATGTGGCAAAGTATCCCACAACTTAAGGCTTTACTGTAGTCATCAGCACAGTAGCTAGGGGGAAAATTACAATGAAATGGTATAATATTTCTACAGGCTAATCTCCATGACCTGAGTAGGAGTCAGTTGGGTACATATTTCCATAGCAGTTGTATAGACTTTATAGAAATCCAGAAAAATCCAGCTTGGTAGAAGCAAAAACGTCAAAGAACAAGAACCCTTTTCTGCTGGGCTTTTTCTGGACTTTACATACTTCATGAGCCCATGTCAGTCAGCAGATCAAATTGGATCTGCATGCAGACATAGGGAAGGTACTCAGTACTGCATAGAGGGGCTGGAAAGAACAGCTGCTGCTATCACCCTGAGTGAGCCCTAGAAGAGCAAGTAGATTGCCAGTCCACCCCTTCATGCCTATCTATTCCTGAAATACCACGTGTTGTGAGCCACTAAGGGTTTGAGGCCAGAGAAAACCCGAGTTTGACAGGAAAAGTAAATATAAGTGCCAAAGCCTGGAGGTTGTTTTACAGCAAAGTAGAGATGACAGGGATACCTTGTGGACAGCCTGATTTAGCAAGAGCCACCGAATGATTCAGGGGGGCTGGCAGAGCCTGTATAGTATGAGCAACGTAGCTGGAGTTTTACTGCGTCGACTGGAGTCTTATGTGGGCCAGTATCACATACAAGACTCCTCCTGATGCCACTGCCACCTCTGCTAAGAAGAGGCTATCTAGCAAATCATATTTGCACGGCAAAGGAATGTTTATCCCTACCTTCCCACCTTTCTCTATCAGCTCTCACAGTTAAGAGCTACTTAAGACCTCACTGCAGCTCTTGCAAGACAAGGTCTCTGAAGAAGAGGGAAAAAGTGACTACATTGCTATTCATTCCACACCTCCAGAGGATTACAGATAAAGGCATACAACCAGCCAACATCAGGAAAACTGAACCATGCAAATGACAGCTATAACTATTTCTGCTTGCAGTGTTAGAAAAGATACCTCCCTTCTTCCCCCACATACCTGCTCTCACTTTGGAGCCAACATAATTATTAGGCCACACCTGCTATCAGCTCCCTGTTAAGTTATCAAAGAATGGCTCTTGTTCTTTAGCTGCAGAAAGGTGGAATGGCTTATGACTGTCTCACTGGTACTGAGCTCCACTCAGGAAAATGCCAGAGGGTTCATTGCGATAGAGCTGTTTCTACCTTTAAGCCATGTTGTTATTCTCACTCGTGATCCAGTCAGAGACACATCTCAGACCACAGATCCCTGCCCTCAGACCAAGGTGTCAGGCTAAAACCTTCCCTTTCAAAAACATGTGAAAGCCATTACGCATTATAGGGTGTGCTTTGTTGTTTCATGCTTTCACAGCATCTGTGCAACAGGATCCTGATCCACAAAGAAAACTTCTAGACCCAAAAGTAATAATAGCTCTTCTCCACTGAAAGCTTTCCCTCAGGCAGGTAAACCACAGAAATCCTCTTCCATCTACACCACATTCCAATACTTCCAGCCTCTAAATGCCCAAGGCACCACTTCTATGTATTGCTCGATTGCCTCCTGAGACTCCTTGTGAGCAACTGTTTTCCTAAGTTTGCCAAGATCAAGCCTCTGAACTCTACAAATGCTCAAAGGGCTGGTGTATGCAGCTTTACAGGAATTCATCCACAGAAACAAATGTTGTATATTGCACCAGACAAGGCCTTCTGCCCAACTCCTCTTCCCTTTCCCAACTACAACAGCAAATGCTGGATGCAGATACATGTAGGAACAAATTGAGTTACATTTATCTAGTAACTGAGGCTTTGGCAGAGACACAATTTTATTGCGGATCAATTTCTATATAGGTGCTAAAGCCAAGCTAAGCAAAAGTTTTAATCAATAATAGGTTGCTACTAATTTCCACCTCAAGAGAACTACCACCACAAGGCAGGAATTTGATACTTTCGGCAGCCAATTTGTTTGATTCCCAGGGCATTTTTCTGTACACAGTGGTCAAGGTATTCTTTGCTCTCCAAAAACACTGGCATTCTGGTATAGGTTGCAGATAAACATTTCAATCTGAGCAATCCAAATACACAAAAAGATGGCAGCCCCCCTTCCCCTACAGAATGACAAGCATGAAATCCCTTTTTTTTTTTCTCCTTTTAACTTGTCAGAATGAAACTAGAGAGCTGAAGCCAGGAGGTTCCACGTGACTCCAGCAGTGTAACAAACTGGACTGCTGTTGGTACAGCAGAGCTAGGAAGGTCCCCAACAGAGAGAACGAAATGGGGTGTGGGACAGGGTGTGCTTTCCAGACTCACCATCTCTGGAACTGCACATCCAGTAGCTCTGAACCAGCAACTGGGATGATGCCAAATAATGTGCTCTCTACTGCCATTATATAGGAGGTCTGGTATTTACAAGTATACTCACCTTTCTGAAGAGGGGACAACTCTTATCTACTGCTAGAAAGGATGCAAAGTAACACAAAGATCCTGCAAAACTTCCCTTAGAGGTATTTATCTTATTGCAGTGTCACACCCTCAGGAGAGTCACCTGACTGGGAAAGGGACTAAGCCAGTGTTTCCCAGCCTCTCCCTAAGGAATGAAGCCTGCCAGGGCTGTCTAATACAGTTTCAAGCATACAATTTAATCTCCAGCCAGGGAGAGGTCAGAGAGACATCAGGCAGAACAGTAACTACACACAGAGGTCACTTCAGCTATGTGCAAGCCTGTAACAGAAGCCCATCTCCCAGCCCACGATTCTCTAGACATAATGTGGCTGTCCACTAGCAGAATTCTCTATGATTATACCGAAGTATTAAAACTCAGACAAGATCCTGTTCCCCTTGAAGGGCTGACCCCCTGAGCCTATGTGCTGCTTCCTTACACTCTCTTATTTCAGACCACAACTTCTTTAGCTTAGTCTTCACATTCAGACCAAGCTAATGTACCGATGACAGACGTTCCCCATGTGCCACCCCAAGCTGTTTTCAAAGTGTTCATGCAGAACTCAATCCTTTCTACATTTATTAGCTATTCCCTGTCAGCAGCCAAGGCTACAGGACAGGCTTCTACTAATACATTGCTGCTGATCTAGGGGTTAAGATTCCTGGCTGACATATCTTTACCAGGCAGAAATTCTTTTACCAAGAAAAGGAAAAAAATCTGCTTTCTTTTCCAATATGATGTAGAGGATCTTTAATATTACAGGAACACAGATCTATTCTGGTTAACATGACAGTATGAGACAACGTTAATGAAGGAATGTAGTGGGCTATCAAGTTACTTGTTAAGTTTTTTTCCCTGTTGTTCTTTGTATTAAAAAAAAATATTATAATCTCAAATACAGAGCTGAAGGAGGGAAGAAGCCAGCGCTGAACCATTGGGTACCATCCTCAAACAGGGCAATAGGATACGTTCATTTTTGTTCAAAACGGTTGCTGGAATAATTTAAACATGTGTGTTGCGTCTATGTGATCAGCAGCTGCAGCTGACAGCTTAGTAAGAAGCCACACATACAAGCTACCAGGAACAGCACTACCCTAGCCTGCTTTCTTAGCCCTGTGAACAGCATCACTCCCGTTCCACTCCTTAGTCACAGCATGCCCACTTTCCGCTCTCGCACTCCCTGTCTTACCACTCTCTCAGGGCAAGGTTTTAACCCAGGCAGATATTGAGAACCTGTAATCTCGGCTGTCCCACTCCCTGGCCTCTTCACTTGTTTGCTTCTATGCTGGATATTTCCCAGGGTACTTCCCACCCTGCTGCATCAGTCTCTGCAAGCAAACACCAAGCTTGCCAGCAAATACATGCACTTCCCTTTTCATCAGAAGGGACCCCAAACAACTGGAAGTTCTTTCTTCCTAAGTCACTGATAAACAGGTGTCTAAAGCTCTAGTCAAAGCTAGTATATCCCTCCTCAGCAGTCTCAATCCACACTGAATGCAAACATTTTCCAGGATTTAATCTACATCTTACCTGGTAATGTTTTTTTCTGCACGTATGGACTGGTAAGATCAATAGTCCATCCTGTGACACAGTTGCCTGGAACTTAGTAAAGGTAACTCATTGCAGTAGCAGGTTGGGCCAATCTACCCTCTCCAACTAGGCTTGGAGTAAGAAGTTTGGTTTGTTTGATCTTCACAAGAACAGCACTGATCCAAACAGAATAAAATGCCCCCGACTCATCTAACCCTGAGTAAAGAAGGCAGAAATAATGGGAAGTGGTGATCAGGGGTGTTTCCTGTGGTTGCGGATGGGGAGCGGGTAGTGGAGCAAACTCCAGTAGGTTCCTGCCACTGGAATATTCTCCTGTGATTGAATCACTCTGCAACGCCCAGAGCAGGGATCAAGTCTACATTAATGCATTAGGAAGCCTTAAGAAAGCAGACTGCAATCAATGCAATCAAACAACCTTTGTGGGAGCCACAAGCCAGTTAGCTCCATTCTAACACTGAGCTTCTGGTACTTTCTTGCTTCACTAAACTGCACAGCAGTCACAAGTCTCCAGCCTTCTCTGCTCCCTTCTCCCACTTGGAAGCCACAGTGAGTTTTTAACCCATCTACAGTTCTGCAACTTCTGGGTTTCCTTTACCAACAACTGTCTTTTCCACTGGCTGCTTTTTGAGGAAGGGGAATGGGAGATAAGAGCTGGCAAGAAATTTGTCCTTTGGACCAAGTGTGTGACAATCATACAGCCAATTAATTCAAAGTACTGCATTTCTTTATCTATGGTTGCATCAAATAGATTTCTGTTTTTACTTGGTAAAACTAAAACTGCTTATTATGTGAATACTTTCCTTCCAAATATTCATATAATGGAGACAAAAACATGAAAGATCATCCTCAAGGCATTTCTGAAGTTCATCCAGCTCTCTGCAGAGTTTCGAGTCCCAAACAGTCTGTAGAAGGGAGTACAACCAACTCCTTGAACTGAGAGCTGAATAAGATAAGACTGAGTGCTAGGGCATCTCTTATGGTAAAGAAGAATGAGGTTAAAGCATCACACTCCATTACTTCTGTTCCAGGTGTGACCAGTTCCTCCACTTTGATGGCAAGGCTCTTTTTTCACCTTTTGTTACCAGAGCTAGGTTTTACTCTGCAGGAAAATCTAAGCAGCATAAAAACAACTGCAACCATAAGGCAGATTTCAATACCATATGAACTGGGAGGACTGCAGAGTACCTTTTACACAGGGTCATTTTGCAAAGTCTTTTGTGGGACCAGAGATGTGAAAAGAAAGCATCATTTGCTCTGTGGACTGGAGAGAACTTATATTCCCTTAGTAGCATCTCCTGATTCAATATGAGTTTGGCAGATCAGCCACTTTGTACGTACTCCACTCCTAAATGTATTCATACACCTTTCTGACAGATTTCCCAGAAATACATACAGGTAACAAGGTTGAAGTAGGAAAGCCATTATGAACTGGCCTGCACTGTGGAGATTTGTACTTCATGGAATCAAAGAATGGTTTGGGTTGGAAGGGACCACAAAGATCATCTAGTTCCAAGCCCATCTCCATGGGCTTGGATGCCACCCACTAGACCAGGTTATTCAAAGCCCCATCCAACCTGGCCTTGAACACTACCAGGGATGGGGGCATCCACAACTTCTCTGGGCAATCGGTTCTAGCAACCCTCTGAGTAAAGAATTTCTTCATAACATCTAATCTAAATCTCTCCACTAGTTTAAAACTATTCCTCCTTGTCCAATCACCCCTGCCCATGTAAAAAGTTGCTCTCTTTTTTATAAGCTCCTTTTGAGTAGTGAAAGGCTGAAATTCTTCTGCTGAAAGGCCATGAATACTTCACACATTCTTCTTGAAGTTCATTGCCCTGCATGTCATGGAGCAACTTTTATCTGCTTTCATAGTATCTGCACAGAATCTGCTCCTTGGTATCAGTAGTGCCTCGTAAAATAAATTTTTGGATCTCAGGCTAAAAACCAGGACTATTAATACTTCATATCCCAAATGTTATTCAAAATACTTTAGGAGAACACAGGCAAACGGGGCAGTCAGCCCAAAGTGTACACGTGACAGGACAGATTTTAACTGTTCAGCATCACTGGAATGTCATTTGCTTTCTCAGTCCACTGCCCAAAGGAATGATCTCAGTTTCTGGTCCTCAGGATTTAACCTGACATGTGAGGAAAGAACACTGGAAGGCTTTTTAAAAAAAACCACAAACACAACAGAGCAACCTAGTGGGCTTTATTTCCCTGCAATGCTTCCTGAAGCAGCTCAAAACCCTAGTTGTTTGCTTGCACTGGAGTAGAAGCCTGCTGGAGTCAACACTGGGCTTTCACATGGGTTTCCACAGCTCACCAGTCCTGGCACAAGGAAGAGCTGACTGAAAACATCAAGAAGCAAAAGTGAATACCTGCAATCATTCAAGAAGTGAAATATGCTGCATCTTCTCCCAATCCTCCATGAAAGCTTCTTGCCCTTGTCAGAAAAAGCAGCAAGGCCACTTCAGAGCTCTGCACAGCAGTACTGCAGCTCATGCAGCTCAGCACCTTCAGGAGTGGGAGAGGTTTGGCTCAGCAGCAGGGGTACTGTACTGAGGGATGGCAGGAAGTTACTACCACCAGAAAAGCACCTGTAGGTGACTGAAAGGACTGAGTATGTCCCTGAGAGCCCAGGAGGCAAGTACCATATCTAGAAAAGACACAGCTTGGGCAAGCTCACAGTAGGGACAGGACTGAGGAGGCTGAAGACTTGCTAGCACTGTTACTTATGGGTTGCCTGCAGTAATTCTAACTCCTCTAGCCTGGAAAAACTTAGTTGCAATTAACAGAGTCCTACCACAGTCACCTATTAAAACGGCATAAAATCCCACACAAACCGAATGCCTCTGGATCCAGGCCCCCGGTACCATGGAGATCTCTCACATGCCTTTTCAACAAACTACAGTGCCCAGTGACAATCACTAGATTTAACACACAAATTCCAACTATCGCAGGTCTGAAAGGCTCATTCCCATCATCCCATTCACAGCAAGAAGAAACCAGTGAAGGCTCAAATGTGATTAGGATGCCAGTCACATTTACTGCCTTATAGCAGTGCCCAGCTTCAGCCCACATTTCAGCTTGAAGGAACTTGAAACTAATGTACCAGTCACTGAAACAAAGCTGGATGATTACAGCAGAGGATGCACCAGGTTCTTTGCACCGACATTTTCCTTTGTGCTGCTGGAAAAACTTGTGCCCAAACAGAGTGCATTTTGATGTTAAATTACAGTGGTCACCATGCTGCAAGGTAGTGGCAACAAACTACCACTTGAACAGCTCCTTAACTGCTCCAAGGACGCAAAGTTCTTTTGTAATTCTTCAAAGAGCAAAATCCCAAATTCTTCGTGAAAACTTCCAGATCCAGCAGTCACTCTTTTCTGACCCATCCACTGAGGTCTTAGACTGAAGTATTAAGGCTTTTTTTTAATCTATCTGACACAGTTGCCTCTCACAGAGTACCCTCTACACCCACTGCACTGAGTAACTAGTGATAAAACAGCTTGCCTGATCACAAAGTCTGTTTTAAAAAGATAAGAGCTCCTTAAAGGGCTTAAACAGCTCCCCTATTGTTCAGACATTTCCCCATGAACTCTTAAGAGCAGCCCAAATTCACAGATCACTGATCAGCTGATGGCAAAAATAGGGGCAGTTTATTAATGCTCTCCGATCAAGAGTATAGCTTTTTCCACTCAGGCTACAAGCAGATACTTTTAGCTTTTGAGGTCCCCAGTTCAATCCCTGAATGCCAGCCATGACACAGACCAAATGGTTCAAACAACAACTGAATCATCTCCAGCCCTCAAGATGGCCAGAGTAAAGAATATACACTATTTGCCATGCTTGCTGATATCATGAGTTCTGACAGAAGCTCACATTACCCCATTGAGGTGACTAAGGCATCTTTACAGCTTTGTGTCTCCTAAGAAGTCATGTTATTGTATTACTAATCTTATACATATATATACACACATATATATGCACACATATGTAAATATATATTAATTCTCTGATATATTTATTCTCTTTTTGTTGGAAATTCATGATCATCTGGGGAAAGCCCAGAAGATTCAGGCTAGATCTTGTATAATCCACAAAAACCTAAAATGACTAAAAGCACCAGTCGTTATCCTGTGAAGAAATTAATTTAGGTCCATAAAATTTTCAGGCTTTTATGACTTGGTTACACACACGGTCTGCCAGTGACCTGCAGCATTTTGGCATAGTCCAGTCACACACAATCCTATTCACTTGTTGACATTTGATAATAGAGTTCCAGGTGGGCAGTTGTTCTCAGCCCTATACATAGCTGACACATTGAAGTTACTGCTTTTTACAGCCTGAGAAGAAGACAGTCTTCACTTGAACAAGTGTAGGCACGCCAGAGAAGCTCAAACACACAGGTCAGGAGAAAAAAATAAAAAAGCCAATAAAGCAATACAACAGACCAGGCACAGAATAGGGAAGGCAGCAGGCAGCTGATCAAGCTCACACATTCATTCTCTTCCAAGCTGTAACTCAAAGGACAATCCAGTAAACATTTTACGGAACTTCTAGAGAAATACCATTAATTACACAAAACACTATCAAAGCAGACTGCATTTCACACAAAGCACATTGTGGACTTCAGGGAAAGGTGAACCCTTGCATGAAAGAATGTGCCCAGTTACGCAACCCATGGGGAGAAGTTCCACTTTGACTCCACCCAGAGACCAGCTCACACCTGGACCAAGGAGTATCTGGACCCTGTCATTTTAGCCCACACACTGCAGTTGTGCATTCTGCTCTCATTCCGCCCTGAGAATGACTTGAGTCACCCACTGTAAGGCTTAGTGACTTCTTAGTGACACTTCAATTCCAGGGTGGAGTGGGAGGCTCTGCTTGGGTTCTGTACTGCAATCAATTACCATCATATCAGAAATTCCTTTGTGTGAATTAGACCGGCGGTTGATTTGAAGGGGAGAGAAGTTCATCTCCAGTTTCAAGAAGTACGGAGCACCAGTTCTACAAAGAGGGTCAAAGAGTGAACAAAAAGGCCAGACTACTTCCTAGGGCCAGGAACAAGTGTCTGGCGGTGGTCAGCTAACCTTACCCTTCCTACCAAGCTCTGAGCCTTCTGCATGCCTGAAGAACTGAAGCAAGCAAAGAACACATAGTTGGCACAGAAAGTGGTGGAACAGGTTAATGCGTTTGAGCCACGCTAGCTTCACTTATCGATAGCTTTGCAGAGATCATGGAACACTCCTCCGTGCCCAGTGACAAATCAGACTGTCTTCTCAAGGACTGGATATTCAGGCCCACTAATACCCTCCCTGTTTATCAGCTTTCTCTTGCCCTAGGCCGGAGAGGACACGGTAACCCCAGCAGCCTGCCAGGGGCCCGGTGACACGGCCGCAGGCAGCACCCCTGCGCCTGCCCCCCACCCTCTCCCCTCCCTGCTGTCGGCAGCCAGAAGAGAGGAGGAGGACAAACAAGGACAGAACTGTCCCGTCTGCCGAACTTCTCCGTCCGGCTGCCAGGAGTCCAGCTCACAGACGGGCAACATGGACCCCGAGATCAGGGACTGCAGCCCCGCGAGCCTGGGCCCCGGCGCGGCCCCTTTCCCCCAGGGGGTCCTGGGAAGCCGCTTTATCCCCACTCTCAACAGCGCTGCCAGCGCCCGCGGCTCCGGTTTCAGAGTGGGAAGCGGCTCTGCGCGGATGCGGCACAAAGAGGCCCCTGTCCCCGCGGCGGAGCGGAGGCGCGGGCTCCGGAGAGAGGGAGGGGGAGCCTCGGCAGCCCCCAGTGACGAGGCGGCGGCAGCGGGCCGGCCCCGGGAGGCCAGCAGCGGGGCACCCGGCGAAGCTTAGGAAAGCAAAGGGTGCGAAGCTCTGGCGAGAGCTCCCCCCGCCCCTCGCGAATAAGCCGCCGGGGACCGCAGTCCCGCCGCCCTTCCCA
>VWZW01003563.1:1155648-1180153 GCA_013397115.1 Edolisoma coerulescens | reverse complement strand
GCTAATTTTCATATGTGAACAAAGAAGATATTATTGAACCTGTTCCTCTCCTCAGTAGAGAACAACAAAAAGCTAGTGTCATGCCAATGAGAGAGGATACAGGTCTAATCACTTCCCTTCAGACTACTGGGATATGTTTCATTCCAGTTTTCCTCTCTGTCCTCTGGTTAAAAGTATATGACAGTCTTACCTTCCATGCTTTGTTTGCTTTCAGTGGTCAGACAGAATGGCTCCAGTGAACCAGCCAAAGGACAAGAAGCGTGAGAGGGCATGTCAGCATTGGCCAGAAGAGGCAAAATCAGCTGGGAAGAGGAAACGTGACTATGGGGAACGAGGGAATGAGAAACAAGAAAAGAGGTTGTTTGTGAGAAAAACATCTAAACCCCTAGGGAAAATCGGTAACATTTCCTCAGATCCTTACTCTTTCTCCCTACCAGATTTACTGCAAATGACAGGCATTGACTAGTTGAAGATGGAGAATGCCAAGATGCATGTTCAGACATGAGTGTTCAGATGGGGTTAAATGCTGAAGTAATAGGCAGACTTGTATTGGGGTAGTACATCCTCCAAGTTTCTGTCTAGTGAGTGTGTGCGTGCGTGCATGTTTAAGTTCTGAGACTCCGTACCCCTTGGTAAAAGCCTGAAGCACTGAAGATGCTGTTATAGCTCATTTGAGGGTGGTTAAGTTTTGTGGAATTCCTGTATTACTAGATCTCTGCTTTAGTGTAGGACAGACCAATCCTGTAATACATTGTTTCTCTCATGCAAGTCTGAATGCAGTTGGTAGTCCTAAGGTTGGTGTCCTACAGCATCCAGTCTGAATTGGTATTTGCAACCCATTCTTTCCATGTTCTAACTTCTGCTGCAGTAACTAGGAATACTTTCTACCTCTGTTCAGATTAGAATGGACCGAATTTCCTCTAATTACTTCTCCTCATGGCATTTTTTTCCTTCAGTAAAAGTTTTTTCCTTTGACTTAGGTAAAAAGAAAGTCTTAAAAGATTTTTGATGTAATGTGGAGTTGTGATTAATTTCTAATATACTGGAAAGTTTAATGCTTTGCGTTATCAAGGAAGTTGTCTAGACTTTGCCTACAGCAACTTCATAGAATCATTTAGGTTTGGAAAGACCTTTAAGATTGTAGAGTTCAGCTGTTAACCCAGCACTGCCAAGTCCATTGCTAAGCCATGCACCTAAGTGCCACATCTACACATCTTTTAAATATCTTTAGGAATGGGGACTCATCCACTTCCCTGGACAGCCTGTTCCAATGCTTGACAACTATTTCAGTGAAGAAATTTTTCATAATAGCCAATCTAAACCTCTCCTGGTGCACGTAGAGACCCTTTCCTCCTTCCTATCACTTGTTACTTGGGAGAAGAGACCACCCCCCTCTCCCTACAGCCTCCTTTCAGGTAGTTGTAGAGAGCAAAATGGTCTCCACTCAGCCTCCTTTTCTCAGATAAAACTAAAACCTTTAATTCTATCTGTGGTTTAGGAGATCACTAGGGTTATTGCCTTATGTGGAGATACTATGTGTTTTCTTTACAATTTTGGCTTAAGGATCCAGAAATTACTGAAGTGTTTTTCAACAGCCAAAGATACAGGGGTTCTATGATTTTGCACATTTCCATTGTGTGGTCTGTAAGTCCAAACTTGGAGGAGTTAGCTGGGTGAACAGTGACTGTAGAGGCAAAATGCTCTGTTTGAAAGGAGTTCTGTGTATAACTGTAGATAGTTAAAACATCTTCTGTAGTTAATTTAGCTACATTATTTTATTGTAACTTGATGGCCTTATTTTCATATTTGGTAAGCATCTGCCATTCCTGTAAGACACTTTGGAAAAATGAGGCTAATCATATTTTTCTCTTAATCCTTTCTTAAAAAGGTGAAGAGCTTTGTATTTGAGCTTTTCCATTCTTTTCCATTCCAAACACAGTTTGTATGTGTTTGGAAAAATATTTTTTTTCTCCTGATCCATATAGGACAGTTTCTATTTCTTACAATTAAACCACCTTTTTAAAGGGTTTCTTTCAGCTGATTTTAAAAAGGCCTGAAGCTTTGTTTCTTAATAAATTATCCTTCATTGCAAAATGGAACATGAAAAACCCCTCAGTTTCTGTCTCCTCTGAAGAAGGAACTGTGGATACCAGTTCTTCAGTCACAAAAAGGAATTAGAATAGAAATACTTTTGTATCTATTTCAACAGGTGTGACAAGTATTCATGCTATGTTGGCATGTGGACAAAGAAGTGTGCATTTCTCCAGCATTGCAGTAAAGAAAGATTTAATTTAGGTTCTAATCAAATAGAATGACCCATGTGTTTTCAGTCTTCTTTTTGTGGTTTTTTTTTAATAAATGGCCTTAAATGAATATAGCATTTGTATTTCTTAAGAAATGCATTTGACATTTATATCCCCTGGGGTGTTGCAGACCATTGGTGTGGGGATGATTAGATCACAGACATGAGACTGAACAGATCTAGTTTTTACGGAAAGGTCCCTGAAGATAAAAACTTGGAACATGAACAAAATGTAGAAACAAGCTGTGCTCTCAGCAAAAATCACTCTGAACAGAAAGGTTTTCGGGCGGTGAGGCGTCAGCAAGTCTATTATCAAAAACAAAACTCACAGTGCTGTAGGCAGACTGTATGGGCTACAGCATGAGCAGACAGAAAATTCTGATGCACATGCAGGCATTTCAGGAACTGTGTGGGAGCTCATGTTGCCATACTTGGGAAATTTTCAGGTGCTCCTGCTGATCACACGTGTGACCTTTCTTTTGCTGTACGCAGGGGCTTACCACCTCCCATGGCATATTTCCAATTTGCTGGGGCTTTGGATAGCAGCATTGTGTTTTGGGTATGAAACATTCAAATTGTACGCTGTCCAAGAGATGCACCGCCCACCTGTGGCATTGCTTTAGTCCTTTCCTGTTGTCTTTGATAAATCTTTGGTGAAGAGAAGGAAGGTTTAACAAGAGAATGCATACACAAAGCTCTGGTGGGCTGTGGGATACACTGGACTCCATAAGTGCAGAAGCTGCTGCACCACAGATGTGTAAGAATTATTTCGAGGCTTTTATCTTGTGGCTGAAGCTTTTCATGGATGTAGCAGCTAATGCAGACGTCTTCCTATATTGTTTAGTGAATGAGCATGACAGGTGTTGCTAATCAGTAAGTTTTAATCTTCTCTTCACTGGCAGGTTGCAGTGGAGGTGGGTTTGTGATGAGAAACAAGAGAGTCCTTTCCCCTCAGCTGGAGCGGCGGTGCAGCATTGTTCATTATGTCTACCAGAAAATGCTGGGAGGCTCCATTCAGGCACAGCTCAGGCAGGTGAGGAGTGTCTCCTTCAGGACCTGTTGGACATCTCAGCTCCCTGCATAAAAAGATCTTCAACACAAGCAGAGGAACTTTAAAGGGGCCTAAAAAGTTCCCCACATACAGTTTGTGGCTCCAAGTCTGGTGCATCCTTACATTTCTTAATCCTGTAAAATGCAAGAGCTGAGATGGCTTTCCCTTTTGGTTGACCCAGCCCTGTCAATTTTTATCCTCTGTTAATTCTGTACTTCCTTGAATCATATTTAAACTTGCCTGCTCTACCAGTTGAGTTGTTGCACAGTGATACTTTTGCATGCTGATCTGACTGTTTCGTGATACTGTTCTTGTATCCACTCTGCTTTGCTAATCTTGTTAGGTTAAGTGTTGATTTTTTTCCCCTTCACAGACATAGCCATCAAGTCCATAATATTTTACTGTTTCGCAGAGCCGTACGCCTTTCATTTGAAAGTTAATTCTTTCTGTACCATCCATAGGTGGGAAGCACCTGAGAGAGCTTTGTTGTTAAGAATTTTGTGTGAACATACTAACACTAATGACAATTAGAAATTGTTAGCATTCCTCATTCAGAGAATCTCAGGGATGCTTGCAAAAGTCATAATTCTCTTTACCTTTTTAACAGAGACTGGAACTGGCTTTTCTGCGTTCCCTTTCCTCATACTGCCTCTTTCGAAGAGCAAGTCCCTTTGACAGGAGAGTGACATGCCTGGAATGGCACCCAACACACCCCAGTACGCTAGCTGTCGGTTCCAAAGGTGGAGACATCATCCTCTGGGACTGTGAAGTACTTGCTAAAACCTGCTTCATAAAGGGGGTAAGCCTCTGTATGTGAGGAAGGGGTGGGAGGGAAAACTGGAGTACTATGAAATATTGCAGATAAAAACTGAGGTCTGTTGAGAGAAGCACATAAGGGTCTTGGGTTTCAGAGTAGCCAGTTATGGGTAGGACTGAGATGCAACAGCATATCTGTTCCCAAGTCCCAGACTGTTCTAGCACTGGAGAGACCTGAGGCATAGTGATTAAATTCATAATGAAGCAGCACTGGTGTGTGCTCAGTGGAAAAATAGTAACAGCAACTGGCCAAACAGTTATCTTAAAGAGATGCCAGAAACAAGTAGGTGGAGAGGGTCTGTCTGGTTTAGGTCTTGATCTTTCTCTGCTCACCTTTTATTGTGCCAGATGAAGAAACATCTTTGGGGATAAACAAGGGGGCCTTTATCTCAAGTGAGAAATTAAGGTAGAATGAATGGTTTGTACAGCTGGTGTACCCCCTCATTGCTGTATTCAGCCATTTCCATTCCAACAGGGGCTCAAAGACTTTGTAACTTTTATCACCTTTCTAAATTAAGATAGATACACATTGAGAGGTCCATCCTCCAGAAATTCCAGAGTCACCTTTCTCTTTTTTTAAATAGTGTGGTGCCAGACAGCAAAGGAATAGCTTGCCTGGGGACTGAAGGAATTGCAGATTTGTCCTCCAGGAGGGCAGCTCCTGGTTTAGACTGTCATGTGGGAGACATGGTTGTCTTCTTTCATTCTTAGAGGACTGTGGTGTGTTTCACTGTTACTGTTAAAGACACAGCAGTGACTGCAGACTTAGAGAACACACTTTTCTCCTTCCCCATCACTCAGTGGATTTTTCTTTTGTTCATCCCCTTCCTTGTAGATGGGAGCTGGAGGGGCCATCACAGCAATGAAGTTTAACCCTTTTAACTCTAGTCAGCTGTACACTGCGTCAGTTGCCGGCACTACCACCCTGCAGGATTTTAATGGCCATACTGTCCGGGTCTTCACCAGCACCGAGGACTGGGAGTAAGAATACAGTAATGCTTTGGGCCTCTGTGTCCTGCTGGCAGAAGCACTACAGAGAGCAAGAGAGAGAGAGAGACATATTTGTCTAATGTGTGAGAGCTGGGCTTCCTCTTCCCTATATACATGTCCTTTATCCTCTGAATTTCAGAGGCTCATTCTTTGTATTTTTCCATGAAATGGGGTAGTGGGTAGGAAAGAGCTTTTCACTAATGGGGAGGGACTCTTTGATGATGCTTACTTCCTGTTGTACATGAGAGAGTGGGGGTCCAGTGGATTTCCTCAGTTGTCTGTTCTTAACACATCACAAACCTCTGTGCCCTGGGGACCTTCTAACCTCTTCACCTGCTAGCAGTGCTGCTTGTTGTCAGATGGTTTTTACAGGACAATTCATAGTTCCCTCCATGCTTCTCCACAAATGCCACTGACTTCAAGCAGTGCCTGCCATTAGGGTCACGCCAATTCATCCCACCAAGCTTCTGGTGCTTATCTAAAGTACCAAAATTAAGAGTCTGGGTTCGTTCAGTAGTGTGTGAAAAGAGAAGATGAATTGTAGAAGATGCTCTCAGAATTATCTTCTCAAGACTGTTGTTTTTTCTGTGGACTCATGAGGAAGCCTGTGCTCTTCAATTAGTTACTTGAGTTCTGTGCCTGAAGGTAAGTGAGAGAATTTGAGTTAGCTTCCACTTTACTTTCTCCCACCTAATTCCTTCTGAATGGCAGCTTTCATGCTTGCTTTTTAATTCGGCTGTTCACCTGCAACCTTGTAATAGGGCAGAAGGTGAACCCAAGTCATGCTGTGATGACTGGTCAGGTGAGAAAGGAGAGATAAACTGGGTCCTGAGACATGAGGATCTTGTATCCCAGTGGGATGCCTGTCACAGCAGTGATGCCTGGCTTTGAAAGGGCATGCCATCCTCCTTCTACTGGTGTGAGGACAGGCAGGCTCTATGGGCAGGCTTTTTTTTATCTTCATTGGCCTCTTGAAACCTAACATTTACAGTGAGACTTTACTAAATAGTTGTTCTGTGAGCAGCAAATGGAGTGCACTTGAATACCAAAGAGTTTGGGGACTCCCAGCTAGCTCTCTTTTTTTCTGTCTTTGTGTAGAGTTTCCACTTTTCCTCAGTAGACAGGCTGGGGGAAAACAACAATAATAACAATACAACATAACATAGAACATAAGATTCCTGTGTCATGGGGTTAGCAGTAAGATTTGCACTTGGCTTCTCCTGCTTGTTGGTACCTTGAGAAAGACCAGATACAGCACTGGAAGCAGCCTGTAGGGAGCTAGTGAATGTAGTCTCTGTAAGAAAAGCTTGGTGCTGGGCTATCAAGAGATTTTATGTGGTTTATGCATGGAATGGTGCTGGTTTTGCTTGTGATCTCCTAAGCATGGTCTGAGCCAGGTGGTTCACTGCAGATTAGTCTTACCCCATAATAGAAGCAGCAGTGCTTGTTGCTAATGAGGTTTGCAGCCCAAAGTGGTGAGGGTGAACTTGAAGGCTCAGAATGTATGTGCTCACATTTGAAACAGGTTAGAAAAAAAGAGTTCTTGTGTATGTGCTCTGCCAGAAAGCAGTGCTTGTACCTAGAGAAACTGGCAGTATGTTCCAGGAGGTGACTGTTGAATTAAGATTTTGACTTCCACTCTAACCTTGATGTCTCTTGGCTTTGTGTGTATTTCAGAAAGGGCCAGGAGATTCTCTCGGAGACATCAAGTTCAGTCCTTATGAGGCAGAGAAGCTTTATGTGGCATCAGGTGATGGCACCCTAAGTCTGCAGGATCTTGAGGGCAGAGCGGTGCAGGTGATCTCTCGTGCCCTGGACTGTGGCCATGAGCATCATAATGTTTGGTGAGAAGAGGGCACTGCAAGGTTAATTCTCTGTTCCTTGGGGTTAATGCTGCGTTGCTTCTTTAGATCTCCAACATCTTCATCTCTGCCAGTGTTAGGAGACTCTTGGTATGAATTGGTCCATGGGGGAGCTTGGAGACAGGGTCCTGGTTGCTAGGCAGCCACAGGGCACTTAGGCTTTTACATTAGCTGAGCGTGCTGCCTGCATCTTCCCATGTTGCTTTCTGGTGATGCCATCTCCTATCTTGCAGATACTGACAGCTTTTCACTTTATGAAGTGTGAGGTGAGAAGAGCAGGGTAACTTCCTCCTCTTCATTATTGTCAGTGGCAGCTCAGGAAGCATAAGGAAAGCCACACAACATTCCTGCACAATCTGAGTTTCAGGTTATTGAGTTTACCCTCAAGAAGTTGTAGACTTCTGGCTCATCATGTTAATTTCCATGGCCTTGAATTCTTAGAATAATTTATCTTGCACGTGAAGCTTTTGCAACAAACTCCCAAAGGACCCCAGCTTTATTCTCACTGCCCTTCTCCTCCCAGGAGAGCTGGCATTAAGACGTATGTCTTTATCAGATAAGCTTCTATTCAGTTTTGTTTCCTGGAGCATGAAGTTGAGACAGTTTGATGTGCAGCTTTTCAGTCCCAAGCTTCCGTCTTTACTGCTGCTTCAGTGTTTTGTGAAAAATGTAATTTTAAAGCTGTTTCTCCACATTTGTCGAAGTCCCAAGGATGTTCTGATCTTTCCCAAGGTATGTTCATGTGCAGGCACCAAGTGGTTCTTCAGCCTCTATTACGTTCTACTGTTGCAGTGTGTTACAGTCCACCTAATAAGCACTTCAAAATGACTTTGAAGTTATTTCACATTTAGTCACCAACAGAAAGCATTGCCGATAAGCCGTCCTTCTTCCTGATACTCAGGGCCACACCACCAGGCAGGAGATTGCAGTTACAGTTTGTTGCAGTATCCCTTATCAGGGATGAGATGTGAACCAGAACTCCACTGCCTTCACTTTTTGGTAGGAAGAGCACTGATTTCTATCTTTCCCTCTAGTTGCTGGTACTGCAGTGTGGACGTTTCTGCAAGCTGCCGAGCAGTGGTGACAGGTGATAATGTGGGCAACGTGGTCCTCCTCAGCACTTCTGGTGAAGAGGTTTGTATGGCTCCACGCAGCATGTCCTCTACAAGAATCTTCATGGCTCATGTGCTTTCCTACTCTACAGGGACCCTGGAAAGAGGAGCTAAGTGACTTGCAGCTCAGGAGATGAGTCTGCTCATGTCTGGGTGATGAGAAGTCCTCCACTTCTGCCACCTAGTAGACATTTCTACATTGTTGAGTGTTATGGTAATCATTCCTAAACAAGGAATTATTACCTGTCATGTGCTACCCTTTCCTTAAGAGTATTTGCTACTAGACAGAGTAATTACAGGGTAACCTGAAGATATGAGCAACACATCTCTGCCAACAACCTTCACACTTCCAGAAACTTAGTGCCCTGATGGGAGTAATTTAGGAGGTACCGCTTTGCTGTACACCCTTCCATGACCTGGGGGTAGGCATGGAGCAGTCATGCAGCGAATATTGGGATGGAAATTGCACTCCTGCCGTTGGACACAAGAGGGCAGGCAGAGGCAGACTGTGAGTCTGGAGTAGTAGTGAAAGAGGAGAGAATAGTTGGAGTGGGCCCTGCTTCAAGAGCCTGCTGTACTGTCACACTGGCACTGCCGTCTCTCCTGCATGTAAGGGTAACATCTGTAAAAGTTTGCCACCCAATGAGCTGTGCCCAGAGGCAGCTGTGTAAAGTAGCAGGCTGAGTCAGGAGTGCTCCAAGGGACTTGTCCTTATTCAGGGTTAGTTGCTGACTTTTTTTTTTTTTCCCCTGAAAGAACGTGACTGTCTTTTCTGCAGTTGGGAGATATCCATTATTCTAGGGAGGATGGGCCAGCTTCAGCCTTTAGATTAGAGATAATCTTCTGGCTTTGTATAGAAATTTATTCATGGCCGCTTTGTGGTTGTTGTTAATTGAAATATTTGTCCTACTCTCATGTTTCTTTGCTGACATGTTTCTAGAAGCCAGTTACACCTCCTCTCACCTTTTTTACTTAGATAAACAAAGCAAGGTTTTTTGGTTTTCCAGACAAAGCAGTTCCTTCCTTCTCATTATCTTGGCAGCACATTTTCTCTATGTGTTCCAGTTTGTTTAAATCTTTCTGCAAGTGAAAGGCTGGCACTGCTTAAAGTCTTCCAGATGTGATCTTGCTTTGTACAGTGGCACTAATACTTCCCTCCATGAAAGACCAGGGTTGTGTTTTCTTTTCTCATAGCTGTAATAAATTGATGGATCAGAGTTCTTCTGTAATTAAGTAGTTATTTCCCAAGGTCATTCTTTTCCTTTCTTGTTTCCAGTGAATACACTCTTGGTGTATTTTAGAAGTTTTGTTACTCTATAAATGTGAGACCTCTTTACTCTGCACTGGTAGGTTATCATTCAATTTCTTTACTCCAGATCTTGATTTTTTTTTTTTTTGCATGATTTTCTGTTTGCTGCAGATCTGGAAGCTGAAATTGCACAGGAAGAAAGTGACCCATGTAGAGTTTAACTCCCGATGTGAGTGGATGTTTGCCACAGCATCTGTAGATCAGACAGTCAAAATCTGGGACCTCAGAAACATCAAGAACAAAACAAACTTTCTTCATCTGCTTCCACATGAGAAACCTGTCAATGCAGGTGAGTTAAGGATTTCATTGCATAGATGTCTGCAGAGAGTCTACTCAGCTCAGCTTTTATTGTGGTGGCAGTGTTAGGTTTTGCTCAGATTCCAAGTTGCATGGTAATTAAAGCAAGGAAGCTGTTGGGAATGTGTGGCCAGAGGCAGGGAGGTGGCTAGGGCAGCTGCAGCACCTTCTTAAGACTTGCCGTACAAACTGTGACACTGTACCTTAGAAGTGAGTTTGGAAGCAGTGAGCAAATTCCTTTCCTTGCAATGTTTCCTCCTGTGATTCTGAAGCGAGAAAAAATATTATTCTTAGGTAACCCAGCACAGTAGGTTTCATCTTACTTTTTGTAAGAGTTTTGTTTGAGACAGGTAGTCTGTCTTGTCAAACTCTTGTGTGTTGGGACACACAGCCATATTCACATCCCAGTTAAAGAAACAGTAATGGATTTTCAATCAGCGAAATGTGACACTAATGTTTCTTGTCAGTCACAGCATTGTGATCTTTAGTTTGCCTTATTGTCCCACTTTCCTAGCTTACTTCAGCCCAACACATGGTGCCAAGCTTTTGACCACAGACCAGCACAATGAAATCAGGGTTTACTCATCTTCAGACTGGACCAAGCCACAGCATCTGATTCCACATCCACATAGGCAGTTTCAGCACCTCACACCTATTAAGGTGAGTTAAGTCTAAGAGGATCATCATCATGCTTGGTGGTAGCAGCCCTCTGCAAATCAGAAATGGTCTGATTTCTGGTCAAGATACTATACTGGTGGGTGGATATTTACCTGCAAGCACTGTTCCTCAAGCTGTGGGTGGGATATAGTAAGAGTTGATCCCAGTGTCAGTTGTCTGGATTGTGTCACTGCTGAGTTCTGTCCCTTTCCCTAAGCTTCCATGACTTTTCTGATCAGGCAACGTGGCATCCTCGCTATGACCTCATTGTGGTAGGTCGGTACCCAGACCCCAAGTTCCCCGGGTACACGCCGAGTGAGCTGCGAACTGTGGATGTGTTCGATGGAAACACCGGTGAGATGGTTTGTCAGCTCTATGATCCAAATGCTTCCGGCATCATCTCGGTGAGTTGAGCGCCGCAGCTGAAAGGGCTGTCAATAACACTGCTCTATCTCTGTGAAAGGGGCATGGCTTAGGGACTAGAACCATATCCAATTTACTTGTGACAGGCTCATGCTGTCATGAGATACGGCTGCCAGCTAAAACTGCTGACTCAAGCAGGGCTAGTCCATGGTCCTTTGTGGGGTTTTTGTGATACTCTTAGGGAACACTGTTTTTTCCAGATGGTTTGTTGCCGTTATGTAAGCTGTGGTGCTCTTATGACTGTTACATAAGCAGTGATGCTCTTACAGACTCCGTGTTTTCATTTTCAGCTCAATAAATTTAACCCTATGGGAGACACACTGGCTTCTGGCATGGGTAAGTAAACATAATCTGGGGCACTAAACACGTGTGGGTTCTAGTCCCAGAAAAGGGCTGGCTTGTTACTCCAGATTAAAGCAAGTTGTGATAGAGGTTTTCCCAAATCCCACTTGCTAGTAGCCCTTTATGACTTCCTGTATCTGTGAAAGAGATCAAGACCTTCCTTTCAGTCGTACACCTTTGCACTTGGGAAGCAGCTTGGTAGTCATCTCCTGTGAAACATTGCTGAGAACATCAACTCTGGAGTGGGAAGCCTCCCCGCAGGCGGGAGCTGCTTCCACCTGCCGGCCATGAAACAGTAGAAGAAAACAATGGAGGGGGGAAAGCCTTTTCCTGCTAGACTGTACCGTTTCCCTTCGTTTAATTTATCTCATTTCCTAGGCTGCAGAGCCAAGATTAGTCAGTTTTTTCGCAGGCTGTGTGGGATTAAGTTGGCTATAGATTTAGGTCTTAGACCTGTGACAGATGCGATTAGGAATTATATTTCTTAGATCAGATTTCCATGGCTATGTGAGGTAGCATCTGCAATAACTAATTTTGCATCCTCTATACTTTGGAAATACCTTAGAACAGAAAAAGTATTTTGAATTTCTGGCATTTAAGTGACATAGCCTAAGGTATTATGATTGATGTAGAGTTTTTGATATACAACATTTTATTTTCCATCTCAGGCTTTAATATTCTGATCTGGAACCAGGAGGAGATGGCGGCCAAGAAGCACGAACATCTTTTGAAAGCCATGACAGACAAGGAGATTGAACCATGAGAGAACAGGGGATTGGAAGCTGGAGTTCATCCAGACGTGGAGGGCAGAGGCAGGCAAACCCTGGCACACGCAAACTCAAAAGCTAAGTTAATGTCTGGGGAGCTGGAGGAGATGAGAACAAAAAGCAGTGATTCTAAACCCCAAGGAAGGAAGTCAAAAGAGAGGGATCTAGAGAACTGATTTAGTATTTTGATCCTTTCTGAATCCCAGGGTACAAACTTAGTTGTTGGCAATGGGCAGTATAAGCTGTGCAGGGAATTAGACTTTGTCCTTCCTCCCCGGATCTGATCTTGCTTCCCTGATCCTCTTGGCCTCCCCTTCTAGAAACTTGTCTCAGTACTTGGTTCCTCCAAGTGGAGTTAGTACTCATTTTCTGAGGCACTAGGAAAACTTCAAAGTTGTTCCCAGATCTTGCTGAAGTTACTGCTTTCAGCCCACCATATCTGATTGTCGTCACTTTTCAGAGTTTACCATTTCCTGTAGTCTGCACTGGAGCAGCGCATGACAGGGTCCCCAGCCTGTTCTAGTCCAACCAGGTTGAGAAACCATTTGCTAACAGGATTGACATCCTGAAAAGATAGAATGTTGACAGAGGTGAAGTGATGGATAGCTTGGGTAGCCTCAGAAACACCAAGCTCTCCTATATGCAAGCTTGGAAAATGTATGTTTGTCAAGACATCAGGCTTAGCCTGTTCTCTGCTTGCAGCTATTTAACTGGACCACAAAGAACATGATGCCAGAGGTCTCTGTCATGGATTGCAAGGACGGTATGGAGCTGGGCACCTACTGATTCTGTAGTTTCTATTTTCAGCGTTCTAGGCTGTTCCTTGCTGATGATTAGGTAGTTTTTTTTCAACCATGCCTATGTGCTTCAGAATGTTGGGTAAGAGTGTTATAAAGCAGAAATGAGGGATTTCTTCCAAATACCCCTGCTCAGAGTCAAATCTCAAGACCGTTGTTAAACAGTTAAGTTTTGCTTTTTCTAGTTTGTTTACAAGGCTGCCCGGGGCCTTGCTGCTGTCCCAGAGGTTGATGGATGGGATGGGCTCCAGGCCTGTGCAGATCCTTCACATTCACTTTTATAGTTTTGCAATATTAATATCAATAAAATTTTGTACTAAACTAAAGGTCTTTGATAGAGAGATTGGCTGCTTTGAGGACACTACTGAACTACTTTTGTAGGGGAGAAGTTTGACACCTTTCTGCGGGAGGGCTACGAGACCTACAGCAGCCGTGGTAGAAGTACCAGTCATAGTACTGGGTGTGATGCGGTCCCCTGCAAGTTGGACAGGATGCATCACCAGTTCTATCTATGCATAGCTGCTGCAGTCAAAACCAGTCTATGTCAAATCTCCCTGTGCTATATGTGGGATTGTGAAACAAGGAATTCCTTTAGGAGGGGGTATGCTGCAGTAAATTCTGCAGCACTGAGCACACTGTGAACTCTTACAGAAGAAGAGGAGTAGAGCGAAATTGATTTTAATAATGAAATGTATTGGAACAAGTACAGAAAGTCATTCACAGTCTAAATGTCTAAATCATCATAGAAACCTTTTCTCTCTGTGTGCAAAATTTGGTGCCTTAAAAATAACAGGTCTGGTCCTCTTAAGTGCACTATTACCTCTTTCTTGTGCCTGTTCTCACAGGCAGTAGCTTTTTCTTTATGACTGTCTTGCTGTGCAGGAGACGTAGCTGGTATCTTGAGAGGACAAAAAGGTGAGGAAGATGCTGAGAACAGCAAGCTGCTTCTGCTGATTTAGGGTTCCCATGCTGGCAGATGCCGATTACGGTGTGGAGAAAAGTCCCCATGGTACTCCTTAAGGGGAACAAAAGGAAATGTTCATAACCTAAGAACTGGCTTCTGCATCCAAGAGGGGAAGGGAACTGCACCAGAAAGAGAAGTAAAAGTAGGAAGTGAATGTGCAGTATCACCATGTGAAGAGCCTGTGCTTCTGGTGCCTGCTGCAGTCTCTCATTTTCTGCCAAAAACTACAAAGCAGGTGGTGAGCACTTGGTGTGAAGGTCTCTGCAGCAGCTGCAGTGCACAGAGAAGCTACCCTGGAGAAAGAATCACGCTTTGGACAGAAGGCCCAAGTGTGACAAATAAAGGAATCCACAGTCACCTGCCAACTCTGATCCTTGATGTTTGTTTGTTGTCCATCCAGTAGGGAAGATAGGAAGAAAAACTATAGAACTTGGTATTTAATCTAGTCTTAGGTAAACAGCTCTGCTACATCTCTTAATTACAGCATAAAAACATTCTGCTAAGTAAAGCATATTCCTTGGGCTGAAATCTGGACTGCCTGGAGTACTGGATACTCCCTTTAATAGGTCCTTGAAGTTCAGATGTGGGAAGTAAAATTCAAATTTGGGATCTTTAGACAGAAATCAAGTTTCTTATCTAGGGGGACTTTCCTTTCTAGAGCCAACATTGCACAAGAAATTGAGTGTGGGTTTGCTATGGTCACAGGAATTGCTCTCTCTCATGAAGCTCTTAGAGCTTTGGGTTCTACTCTGATTGTACTCAGAGCCAAATCCTAGAATTGATTGAAAACTGCTAGGTTTTCAGTCTTGTCCTGATTTTAATCCAGTCCTCTCTTGAACCACAATGTGAAGAGGGAAAAAAACCCCAGTTGCCAGCAGCAACTACTTGACAGCAGCCTCAAGAAACACTTTACTTGTCTCCCATCATCCGCAGCAGTTCCCTCTGCATGGACAGTAGATAAGTCTTGGTGCATTGTTGGTGAGCTGCACCCTCAGCTGAAGCCCAGCCTTCCTACCATCAGCAGCACTATGGTGTGAGCGAAAAGCACTCAAAGTAGGTTGACCCTGAAGAGAAGTGCAACTGGACGTGGCAGCTGCTGGAGGCCCAAGCTTCTCTGCCACAGTCATGGTGAGTGGTAATGTTTACAGTCACTTGAAAGGAGGAAAACTTGAAACTGGCCATGTTGGGAATCCCAGGCTGGGTAAGCTGTATGAAGACCAGGGGCACCACACAGTATATTGGCTTCAACGTTAAGGTGTCATTTCCTTAGAGTAGCTCAGTTTTTTTTGTCAGTCCTTTCTAAAGGATGTCACCTTTAGAAAGCATTCAGAAATCAAGTCCAGCTTTGTTCTGGGAAGCAAAGGCCAAAATAGAAGAATGCTGAGTAACTGAAGGTGACCAATCATCCTTAGGGGCAACACAGCTCCCTCCTACTGCCTGGGAAGGAGTTGAAGCAACTGTCAGGCCTGCTCTTCTCCTTCATTGGAAACATGCCGGTAGCCAGGGGGCTGAGACTGTATGCGAAAGAGTACAGTCAAGAGGAGAATAATAAGGAGAAGGAGAATGGATCCACACACAGCCAAACCCACGAAGAGTTCTGTAAGGGAGAAAATAAGTGGTCAGCATGGTGTCATCCAGACTTTCCCTTTCTGCCACACTCTGGTCAAGCCTGGGCTCACCTGTGTCGTGCATGCTGCTTGATACCTTGCATTCTTGCTCCCAGTCCTGGGGAACAACAGGATCTGTGAGTTCCAGGAATCTTTGCAGTGGGCATTTATGCTGACAGCCAGGGATTGTCAGTGGGAAAGGTTCCTTCCCACTCTCATTCCGGTAAAACATCTCCACAGAGAAGTTACTGAAAATGAAACACAGCAAGATCTTTTTTTTTTTTTTTTTTTTTCTCTAGTTGAAGTCATCCCTTCCCAAAAATTCAGTGTGCACACCCTTTCCTTTATTCTGGTGATAAGTCTTCCTCATGAGAGTCTGCCCAAGGAGCAAGATTGCACATCCCAAGAGTGGAGCCTAGCCTAGGTATCTAACCCTCAAGGTGAAATCACAGCAGATGTCTTTACTGCAGCCCTCACCCATCATCCTCTTGGTACAGTTCAAATAAATGACATGAGGCGTATGGTGCTTGGATCTTGTTGTAGACATCTAGAGCCATCTGCAGTGCCACAAGTGTGGTGTCATGCTGAGAAAGAGGGAAAAAAACCAAATCAGTCACCCTTAGGGATGTGGCAGGGCAGCTCAGACTCTACCAGTAATGGACAAGGCAGTGCTGAGGGGACATCACCTTTGTACCTTGCATCTGGAAAATGGGAATGGGAGAGGAACTGTACTGCTAGAACAGTGATCTCTGATGGTGCCAGAGAAGGGGGGAAAGTGAAACAGCCATATATATCCTGGTTCTTGAGAATTAATCTCTAGAGAGCAATTTGGAAGAGATGCTTGACTTTTCAGGCAGTAGGCTGCTGGAAAGGGGAGATAACTGTATCTACACTTCTGAAATATCACATTTGAGTAGCATCAACCCATCTACCAAATCAATAGAGCACTGGCTCCCCAAAGTCTGCCAGTCTCGTTCATGAGCCTGAGCTAACAGGAACAAGGACACATTGGGAATTTTCCTCAGGGATCCCAGAGGAACGATGCCAGATACTGCATCTCCCACCCAGTCAGAGGCAAAGATGCATGTCATGATCACTGCATGGGCTGTAGGGAAGCTACAAAGGGTTAACACTGTCAAGCCCCAATCCCCTGTAAGCAGGAGGAGATGGCTAAAAGCTAGGCCCAGCTCTGACTTACCGCTGAATAGGCAAGTAGTTTTAGGTTCTGATGGGCAGAAACATTTGCTGCTTTGGTTAGATTTTTCCTTATGTGATCCAGCAGGACCCCTGAGGAAAAAGAACAGCTGGTAAGAGGCAAAAGCCAGACAGAGCTGCACGGGGCTCCCTCTCTGGTGCACTCACCGCCTTGCAGACGAGCTTTTTCTACCCGATTGTGGATCCCAAACAGAAATTCAAAACCAAAGTCTTTTAGTTGCTTCAATTGAGTCATGACATCTGGTGTCACCCATGCAGGCAAATCCATTTTGTGTGTTTGCTAGAAAGAGAAACAGAATATTCATGTGCAGGCAGCACAGGCCACAGATTAAACATAGAAGGGGAGGGTGTCTGGAGACCTGCCCATACTGCTGCTGCTTTCCTACACTATTTTAAATATGCAATGATGCCCCTTTCCTATTTATGCTTCTGACCTCACACTGCTATGCTGCATACAAAGAATAGATGTGGGTTTTGATGTTTCAGAAAATAATAATGAGAAGAATAAGGATTACAACCTAGGAGCTGCATTTCTGTGAAAGCACAGCTGGAATGCAAGGTTATGTTGTAATTGATACAATAATCTTAGGGCATTAACTTCACATGTGGCTGATTCTGCCCTGCAGATGGCATGCAGTCAAAGAGGAAAAAAAAAGACAAGTGAGTGAACACAAACTCAGGGTTTCTGGTGTACCTGCCCTTGTTTCCCTGGAGGCTCTGAGGGCCTCTGAAAGACACTGGAGAAAGTTAGCAAGTGCTCTGTGGATGTAACAGTGGGATCCACCACTGACAAAGCCCTGTACTCAAACCCAGGAGCATGAGAACTGGGAACCAAGAGAAGAAGTTGCTTTGCAGCCAACCCATTACGTGAAAGGATTAGTTATAATGGCAGACAAACAGCAGTTGTGGTTTCCCAGCATTACTGAGAACAATTTTCTATGCCACATCCCATTAGACTTCCAGAAGTTGAGGCTGAATATCCTTAAGGGCCCATTCTGTCTGAGTGGTGCAGAGAAATTCCATCAGCAGCTTATTTAGTTAGTTCTTCATTAATTTACACAGAGAATAGCCAGTAAGTTCAGCTGTTTCCTGGACTTTTCTATTGTCTCCATCCAGACAGTAGAACGACTCTACTGGCTCAGGTGAGAAAAACAGTCCTCTTTAGGGTACTGCTTGCATGACTTAGAAAAAGGAGGAAGACCAAAGGAGCTGAAGAGAACAATCAGCCTGAGGGTACAGATCTGAGTGAGAATTACTCTTTCCTTAACAACATTCTGGTTTTGCTTTGGGACAGTGGGCTGTTCTCCAAGTTGGGGATTATAGTGGTTGTCAGATGGCCTTCCAGGCCCAATCTGCAAGCTCATTAAGTGACTCCTGGAAATGAAGAAGATTTGAAATTCTTGCTCTCTCTGACCAAAGGATATTTTTTACCAGTAGAACCTGATTCACTGTGACTGTTACAAGACAGGAAATTGGGTTTGTGATACAAAGGGCAAATTCATATAGTACAATGCAGCTCTGGACTGGAATATTCTCAGTTTACAGCAACCCAAGCTGCTACTTCACATAGCAAAGTGCAATTCCACGCTAATTTATCTTTTACAGCCCCAAAATAGTGCACACCACTGTATACCACTGCCAGTGAGTGAAGTAGTCTTGCACGTCCATAGAAGTAGTGTGACAGTGTCAAAATGCTTGGGTTTACTGCGTCCATAATTCACTGGTTTGACATGAAAGATGTCCTTAATTTACTTCATCATGCTGTACAGTTATACACAGAGAAACTTGTATGTAACAACTTTAAGTCTCCTGGATACGTGACTTTTAGTTTAGCATTGTCACAGCACAGCTAATCCAATTTCTGATTTTGTTTAAGTCTTCATGAGATGTGCTTTCAACAGAAATCAACTCACGTATAGAGTCTGGTGCCCCATCCCTGATGGTAAAAGGGTAACATCTGTCTCTAGAGTCTTTCTCTGACAAAGGACCTTAAAATAGGTCAAAAACCAGATGTGAGTGAACCCCACTTAACTTAGGATAGCATTCTTTTCTTTTAGATATGGCATTAACAGAAGTACAGAAAGAAAAGTGATTGATTTAAAGTAACAGAGAGGTAGAGGTAGCACCAGGAATAGTCCTAATTAAGGTCCCAACTTAAATCATAAAGTTGATGCTTCAGTTTGCAGAGATCTCATTTCTACATTATTGGACTTAGGCTTGTCCACAGAGATCTAAAGATTTCAGATTGCAGTCATTTTCTAGTGACTTTCAAGAGATATTTATTATGCAGGTGGGACTTTTTCTGACTCTGACACGATATATATCTGAGCTACAGAGTGGGAGGTTACAGGGTGCAAAAATAGGTAATTCTTGGCACATGCCTCTAGTGAGTAGGAACTGCTATTATTCTGAAATTAGAACATTACTTCTAATTGTAGGGTGAAAAGTTGTTTCATGGGATTTTGTAAACTGATTTCCACCAAATCCAGTGAATCCTAAAGACCAGACTCCAGTGGGTGTAAGATGATGGCCAGACTTACTTCACAGAACAGGGTGTCATACACACTCCATATACTCTCGAGGGAGATATCCCGGATCCCAGTCTCCTTTGCCACCATCTGCAGGAATTGCTGTAGGTTTGAGAAAAGAGAAAGGCCTTAAATTTTCTAATCTCATACTGTATTATATGCATTGGTATCCCTTCCCTTTTCGCAGAGCTCTGATTATACGGAGGTGATAACTACAAGCTTAGAACCACCTTATCTCATGCAAACAATCACTTACCCAATTCTCTTTGGTCTTATTTATGTATTCTGCTGAGTGCCGTGTTTCAGTCTGTAGCTGTTCGTACCGTGGACAAGGGGTCAAAGGGAATTTCAGTAGCTGGGCAGAGACAAGAGCAGCCAGGTCACCAAGAATGCTGGAGTACAGAATTTGCAGTAAACACACACAACTGTCATGAAAACCTGACTGCATCTATAAACAGCCTCGAGTACTGCCTGCTGACATACTCCAGACCATGTGTGGTCTGCTGGGGTGTTGCACCTGACATGTTGAGTGAACATAGCCCCTGAATTGTCTCATCTTTTTCTGAAAATGGGAAAACCTCTGCAAGGTAGGTCCCAGGAGAAGTTCAAGACAATCTGAATCAAGACTGTAGCAAATATTTTTGGACGCTATACTACTTGAGTAGTCAACACATGTCCTTGAGATGAACTTACTCTTTCGTCAGACTCAGGCACTGTGTGCACAGGGATAGGCTGCCAGGAGATGTTAGGATTGAACATCTGTTGTCCTCCTGGGGGATAGAGGCCTGCCAGATTGGCCTCTGCACTCATCAGTGTCCGATCACAGTCCGTGCTGCGGATGAAGATCTGCCGGGACAGGGACAGTGCACTGTTAGTAACACTCCTGCAAGTGGTGATGCTCAGGCACAGGACGATGAACTCGCCCAGGAGCGCTGCCAAGTGCCCTGCAGCTGCTCACGGACAGCAGGGGAACGGGAGTCAAAGGGACCAAGCCTGCTGATGTCAGCCTGGACAAAACTGTAAGGACACACACAAAGACAATTTGCTGTCTAATACTGGAGCTGTCTGGTCTCGATCAGTGGGATACCCAGGTGCACTGTGCAGAGGTTAGAGATAGAAAGGAGTCTGCGTATGAGGAAGAGTCAGAGAAGAGGAAGACAAAGATGCAGAAAACTATGGGCACAGATAGAAAATGCACTATATTTGCAGAGCAGGACTGGGGCAAAGTCCTGCATTCTGATCTCAGTTCTAGGAATGACCAGCTGTGCTCAGGAAAAGAAATGGTTTCTTCAAGCCTCAGTTTTTCCAGCTGAGAAATGAAGACAAGAGTGATCTGACTAACAGGAGAGAAAACAAAAACAGGGAGGGCTGGGATTTTATCTGATCATTGTGGGCTCTTGGGATTAATGGGCCAAGACTTTACCATTCTAGAGCTCAGAAGAGAGAGATCTGAGCCAGAAAAAAGGAGAATTGAGAAAAATACAGCAATGTTTAGAAGGTCAAAATGGCAAAACTTTAGTATTCTGGTATCTGTGTACTGAAAACAATTAAGGGGAAACTGGAGAGAAACCAGTGATAAAACAAGAGGAACAACAGGAAATCATAAAAAGAATGTCCCAGAAAACAGCATGTTCAATCCGAAACAAGACTAAAAATCCTGAAGAATGAAATATAATGTGAAGATAGGGATTTTTTTTTAAATGTTAGGAGAGAAACAAAATATATATACTCTGTATAATCTCTCTCATGTGAAGTGTACCTCAGAAACTTTACAGTCACAAGAAAAAAACCCAGTTTGTCTTTTATCTGACATCAGCGTCTGCCCACTTTTACCTCTTAACTGTGGCTTGAAAAAAGTGACCCTCTACTCATTAGACAGGTTTGCTTTTATCCTTGGTAAGCTCTGAAGAAATAAAAAGGAAATATTTTTAAAGATAAGGATCTAATTCTAGAAGTGTCATAAAACCCCCAAACAATTAAGCCCTCAGTGTACATGCTTTCTTCAGCACCTTTTGCCAGGCTCCAGCTTGTCGCTGAGTCAGGTGACAGACGGTCATATGGTGTCACCCAGAGGCAACACTTCTTACAAGGGAGGTTGCTCAACTTGAGCAGGGGTTCAGGCTTGGTTAGCAGAACAGCTTTTGTTTGCACATGTCTTGGTTTGTTTTTCTTTCTCAAGCAAGAGAAGGAAAAACAGTTTCAACTCAAAAAAGCCATAGAAGAGTGAAGTATGTTTGGAAAGGAACTACTGAGGATAGTTAAAGGATCTGTGCTTGAGCCCATGCTGGAAGTTTTGTTGATGAAGCAAATGTCAAAGGGATGTAATCTGAACTGTGACAAGCTGGGCTCTTACTGGGAAGCCCTAGAAGGGGAGAAACAAGGAAAAGCATATGGGAATTCTTAGTTTTCCCCATCTGTTCAATCAGCTTAATTGAGCTCAGATAAAATAACTGAAGTGGCACAGAGCCTGTAGTGGGACAAGGGGTCTTGGCTGCCTGCTGTCCATCTGAACCAGCCTCTCGTCTGGACACCTGTTCATGTTTCAATTGACTCAATACCTGTTTGATTAACTAGCAGGGGTACTTGGGAGGATTTTCGATTTCCTGACTTTTTAAAATATTTTATAATTTCCCCTGTGCTTAGTACATGGTTCCACGAGGGCTCCGTGACTTCTTTCAAAAGAACCTACCAGTTTCTCAAGAACGATTATAAAGTGTGAGAACATCCTAATGAGAGAGAGGGGAATGAATGGCTTTGGGGGATTGAAGCTGTCAATACTTTACAGGTGAAAGGAAATGAGAGGGTCATTGCTGGCCAGCAACCACTACTTATATCTACAGGCTCTGGTGAGATCGTACTTCGAGTACACTCGGGAGGGCAGGGCCAACATAGGCTGCATTCTTGTGAGCTATTGTAGCAGAAAAAAAAAAATCTCACAAGCTCAAGTAAGAAACAAATAGCAGCTACAACACACACTGCTGTTTAGTTCCCTGGACTTCAGAGTGGGCGGCTCGAACAGTCTCACAACTCTGGTTGGATCTGCCTTCGCACCCGCTGCGAGGGCAGCGCTGAAAAGCGGCCGATCCGTGCCCCGCGGCCAGGCTCAGCACAGAGCCTGCGCTTGGGCCCTTCTTCTTCTTCTTCCTGCGGTGGGAACGGGCTAAGGAACGAAAACACTTGGAGACGAGGCCCGGCGCCGGCGTCTCCCTTCCCAAAGGAGCCAGCCGCAGCCCTGGCCCGCGCGGCGGCCCGGGCCCACCGTGGGGCGGCCGAGAGCGCCGCTCCCCGAGCCGCGGGGCTGGCACTGACCTCCTGCCGCCGGTACGTGTCGCTGAGGAAGTCGCGGTAGCGCCGCCGCAGGGCCTGGCCCAGCTCCCAATGCTGCTGCATCCCCACCTGCAACGGCACCGGGCGTTACCGGCGGTCCGGACCACGGCCCGGCCCCCGCCGCCCGCCCCGCCGCGCCCCGCCCCGCTCGCACCTGCGTGAGCTGCCCGAATCCCTGGGGCCAGGCGCTCTCCTGGTGCGGGTCCCGCGGGAAGGCCTTGATGGGCGAGCGGTCTCCGTGCCGGTACACCTGCGGGTGGCACCGCGTTACTCCAGCCCGGCCATTCCGGCCCGGCCTGGCTCCCCCCGCGTCCCCCCGTCCCCCTCACCAGCGTCACGAAGCGGAGGCTGCGGGCCCGCGCGGGCGGCGGCTGCAGGCACAGCGCCAGGAGCAGCAGGACGGCACCGCCCCGCCCGTCCGCCATGGCGCTCGCACACCGCCCGGAACCGAGCGCCGCCGGCCGCGGGCCCGCGCGGACGCGGTTTCGCTGTGCACAGCCCCGGCCGCGCTCCCGGCGCTGTGCCCGCCCCCGAGGAGGAGGATCCCGGCGGCGGGACGGCCCCACTCAGCCCCCTGAGCAGCCGCGTCGGGGCCGCCGTGGTGGCGGCGCTGACCTCCGCTGTCAGTCCTGCGGAGGCTTCGCCCAGGGCTGCAGCCGCGGAGGCGCTCGGTAGGAGTGGGGGGGAGTGAGGGTGCAGCGGTGTCACCCCCGCCGCGGCTTCGCTCTAGAACACGCGGTTTCACAGTGTTCTGACGTTGTCCGTGTGCTCCTGGGTAAACTCGTGGACAGAAGTAGGGGAGGCGCCCTGGCACGCATAGCCCGGCAGCCGCGGCGCCGCGGGTCGCTAATCGTCGCATCCCTTGGATCAGCGTGAGGATGCCTCTGTGTGTGAAAGTGGAAAGCTGCTGCTGGCTCTTGGCAAAGAGGCTGCCCAGCGTTGGCGGGTTTTGCCCAGTTTTGGTAGTTCCTTACGAAACTTGGTCGAATTAGACGAGTGTGAGACGAAACCCAGCTTCTGCTGCCGGCTGTGTATCCGCTGGATCGTTGGCCGAAGATCTCGTAGGTGCCGTGTAGAGGGAAAAATCATAGGCAGTAAAGCGAATTTAGTGATACTTAGTGCAAATCTCCGCCCAGAAGTGCATAGAGGGAGGTGAGTGTATCAGGTTCTCAGCTTTGTCTTTTTAAAGAAAAGAAGGGAACGTGGCTCTCGCGTTTGCAAATAAATCTTGGGCGTCATGACGCACAGCGGTTTATAACCCAGCTCTTTTGTACCTGTTTATTTGCTTAAAACTTTCCATAGTTTACAGCGTTAGGAAGTTGTGTGTAAGGTCTTAATAAGAGTGCCAAATTGTTTGTGAAGCAGAGGGCAGGGTTTGTGCAATACACGAGATTCAGCTGGATGGAATAACGTGTTTAATTTGCTCATGCTCGAATGCTTAGTGAATTTAAACGAGATTCTCTTTCATATCTCTAGGAGAGCACGAAGCCGCCTTGGTTTTTTTTCTTTGTTTGCCGATACCGCACCACTGAGGAGGTTCTTGGCGGGTGCTGGAAGGAAAAGGTTCTCTGCGGCGGGGGAGTGCGCGCTGTTCCTGCGGCACCTGCTTTGGGACTGTTCTGTTGTTGCTGCTGGTTTCGCTGCGCTCCTGCGGGCTGAGCTGAGGGCGGGCAGGCGGCAGAGGCTCGCTGAGGCCGGCGGGCGCTGCGCGGGACGCGGCTCCAGGCGCAGTGGCTCCCGGGCAGTGGGACCGCGCGAGGGCCCGGAGCCTTCGCGTCCCGCAGGACCCGCGGAGGCGGAGAGAGGCGGGCGGCGCCTGCACGTGACCCGGGCCCGCGTGACATCACGGCAGCTCCGCCGCGGCGCCGGGAAGAGCGCCGGGAACAACGCTGGGAAGAGCGCCGGGAGCAGCGCTGGGCCGGGCCGCCCCTCCCGCCCGCGGCTCGGGCACCTGCNGGGCCGGGCCGGGCCGGGCGGCGCTGGAAGGTGCTGGAAGGAAGAGGGACGGTGGCGGCCCGTCCCGCTGAGGCGCCCGGGGCCTGGCGGGGTGCAGGTCGGGCTGGCGGCGTCCCCCGAGTGGGGCCTGGCGGACGGGAGGGAAGGGTCACTCTCTCGGCCTGGGTCCGGAGCCCAGCGCCG
>VWZW01003563.1:1123291-1155597 GCA_013397115.1 Edolisoma coerulescens | reverse complement strand
GAGAGTCCCTCTGCTAAGGGGGTCGGAGGCATCTGGGGACCGGTGTCAGTCTCTCGTGGCTGTTGTCGTGCATCTGAAGAGCCCGGGTTTCTGTCTGCTGTCTCTGGAGGTGCTATCAGGAGATGTTTACTTGCTTTGTGGTTACTTGTTAGTTTTCCTCTCCGCTCCAATTGCAGTTCTCTGTGTCATTCACCTGTTGCATCCTGTCAACCCAGGTCGTGAATTTTCTAGGACAGAAACTTAGCTGTACGGCTGTCAGTTTGCATGGTGCTGTTAAAAGATGACTTCACTTACATTGGTGGTTACTCTCCATTGTGCCATTTCACTGACGCTTATGGTGCTAAGGTCCACAGATCTGTCAAGACAGATTTTGTTACAGGCCGGAAGTAAACCTTGGATCAGCAGTGAAAGAGAAATGCTTTGTCTCCTCAGACTTACTTCCCGTCATTTCTTTTTCCTAAAGGGACAGCTGGGCCCTTCCCTGCAAGGCTTTTTTGAGGGAGTCTCCAACACTGAGTCACGTTTCTGACTAACAGTTTGGATCACTGTGTGTCAGACAGTTTCTGGCTATGACTGCAGGTATGTTTGTCTGTAGGGAAGAGTCCTCTCAGATCTGATTCTTGTTCCAAGGTTCATGGAGTTGATTTGCTGTTCCTGGGTGTCAGAGAGAAGGCTATACCTGAGGACAAACAAAAGAAAACAGAAAACCTGGTTTTCATTTCCTTTACTGAGTGGTGGGCTTGATTTTTGAATTGAGTCTGAATCAAGACATGACCCCCTTACTGAGGCAGAAAAACATTCCTTATATTTTAATTATGGAAGCAAAAACTGTTTGAAAAGTTCAGCCAGTTGTTGCTGAGCTCAACCCTTCTATCATTTGGGCTGTGGAAAGAGGGCATTGGACGTGGTACACGTTGTGCCAGGACCAGGTGGAGGTTGGCCTTGCTACACTTCTTTGCCATTGCACTTATGGCACATTCGCCAGAAGATACCGCTGCTGCAAGGCTTGTGAGTGCAGACTGACTGTGTGGCTTCCTGGTGTGACCCCTTTTTGAAATCTAGCACTTGAAGTGATATTTCTTTCTCATACAGGCAGGATGCCCATGCATCCTTTTCCACACAGGAAGGCCAGCTTTTGCAGGAGAAAAACCAGGGTGAAAATATTTAACAACTTTCTCCCAGACCCCCAAAATAAAAGGTGGGGGAAGAAACCTAAACCAGCCTGAGGGAGGACAGAAAGTGGGTCATTCTGGAGCTGCATGGGAGTTCTGTAGCTGCCGGAAGAAACTTGCAGTCACTTGCGTTATGAAGGGATGCAAGGAGAAGTACCACAGCAGGNTATAAATTGCCTAATCTAAAAAAATAGACAGGAAATTTTATCACAGAATTAGTGTGTCCTGGCACTGTGCCTGGGGTTGCCGTCGCTTGCTGTTTCCAGTTACTGCTGCTGCAGCTCCCTGTGCCTTGTCAGCATGTTTCCCTCACCAGCTGGCTGTGCAGGAAGGCAGGCGGAGGCTGTGCAGGACGGGCGTGCAGCCGCACAAGTACAGAGCAGGAGTTTGCTGCCTTATCCCTGTCTTACACCTCCAGGAAGAGTCGTGTTTCCAGTGCATTAAAGTGCATTTGATTGCTATGACTTTCTTTTCCTTTCTCTCCAATTACTTCTCGCAACTCTGCGTGCTTGTTCTGAGGTAAACAGAAGGATTAATATTTTGCTGTTGTTAAATGTTTGATCAGTTGGTGATGGTTTCAGATCTTAGAAGTATGTCTCGTGTAATTGGATCTGGTCCGTGATTGTATGGCTGTCAAAACTGACAGTTTTCAAAATTTCAAGTTTTGAATTTAAAAATCTTTAACTGTTGCTGTTTTTCAGAAGTGATCCCATCTGCCTAAGGAAGAGTATAGAATATAATGTGCTTTGTCTTGGGTGCATTGGAGGATGATCTTGCTTTCTGCTCTGGAAGCAGCTGCTGTGAAAG
Source organism: Edolisoma coerulescens (assembly GCA_013397115.1). Taxonomy (NCBI): domain Eukaryota; kingdom Metazoa; phylum Chordata; class Aves; order Passeriformes; family Campephagidae; genus Edolisoma; species Edolisoma coerulescens. The sequence continues at coordinate 1,153,618 of VWZW01003563.1, read as the reverse complement.
TCTCATTGTTGCAGATGTGTGGGTCTTTGCATGTTGAATAGGAAAGCTTATCAGATTGTCACTCTCCCTCTTTTCCCTCCCCCACCAAGTAATGAGATTCACACACCTGACAGTCTTGGAGAAAAATCAGTCCTCCAGAACTGTCGGAGGTGTTCCTGTCCATGGTGGTGGGGGTTGAACCCTCATGATTTTTTTAGGCCCATTCCAAACCAAACCATTTTATGATTCTGTACAAAGATACCTTGTTTCATTGGGGGAGAATGTTCTGCTGATCTGCTGTAGGATGTGTTAACTTGTTTTCCTTACAGTATAATAACTTAGGAAGGCAGAGTCACATTCTCTTGCTGTGGAAACTCTCTCCATGTGAAGGAACTTCATCCTAGGAGGGAAATCAGGGGAGTGCTTCTTTCTGATAAGTACAGGTCTGCATTAAGACTGTAAACAGGTTGAACTTGGTCATTAGATCATACTTCTGCTAGTATACAAGTACAGTGTTTGACTTAGCATTTTCATTGTAGTTACTTTAGGTTTGAGAGATGTGTATAATTTGTGTATAATATAAATCATGTTCAGTCAGATCTTAAAAATTTATTGGTTAGAAATGGCACGATGGCTTCCTTTAGCACTCCTGTGTCAATTTTGTTGTGTGACTTCCTGCCCGGGACCAAATACTATTTTTTCTGTATTTGGAACATAGATAAATTCCTTTCTTGTGTTCCCACTAAAAGGGAGACACCCCTCAAGGTAGTGTAACTTTTACTTTTGTATCTGGAATCTCAAAACCAGATTTCCTGTAAAGCAAAATTACTTGGTTTATGGAGTGTCAAAAAGAAAATGTTAAGGTGATTTACATAATTTTGATGTAACATTATAAACCACTTTGAAGTATACATTGTCAAGCTCTTAACAATCTTCTTTGGGGAGGACAAAGGTTAACTAAGGTAGTGCACAGAGGAGAGCAGAGCATTGCAGACCTTCCCAGTAGGTTTAAGGAGGGGAAAAGATAAATGTTTATTTAGTAGGAAGTTGGTGAAGAAATGAAGAGAAAATGTTAAAGAATGAGAAATTTAATTCTTGTTTTGAACAGATCCAAACTAGTGCCTGTGAGCATTAAGTAGGAGAACTATCTCGTGGTGTGTGAGAATTGAAGCAATTTAAAAGCAGGCTGCAGAGTCAGGTTGTATTGTGTACTCACAGAAACCTCTCCGAGATGTAAATAAGATGTTAGTTGAGTATCAGACTGATTGCTAAAGCACATGACTGTCAAGAGAGTAGGTGTCTCCTGGCATGTAAGGCTTTCTAGTTTGTTTTAAGGTTTAAAAAAATATTGGCAAATATGCTCGTAAAATTTCTTGAAACAAATAGGGCATGGAGGTTGTGTCCTCTCTCCGTCCAGGGAGCAGGGCAGTGTTGGCCCACTGGTCCTATTGCAGCTATGAGGCAAACAAGGTCGATTGGTTTAAATCAAGACTTCCCACTTGCTGATAGAAATCATGATTAAAGTTAGTGATTTAAATAATTCATTTAAGCTCTGTTTTGCATTTGATAATTTCTTAAAAGGCAGCTTTAGTCTAATCAGTTAGGCTCATCTATTACTGCTTCTTGCCAAACAGGATGATACAGTGTATCTGCATACATCCATTTATGCTATTATATCACAGTAAGTGTTTACATTACAAAATGGTCAGTTGTATTTACTGGGTGAATTTCTTTCCTCATGACTTGTACAAAACTGCATTTGAATAAAAAGGTCAAATCAAATATGCACTTTTTTATAGTTATACTTTAATCACACAAATCGTGCACTGGATATATAAGAGAAAATATGCTTGCTGGAGTGTGCTATTAAATGACTGATTCCATCAGGGTAGAGTTATCTGTACTTTGCAGAATGAACTGGTTGGTTTTGGTAATTGTCTCTTTCCAGATCTTAGAATGAGCATAACTCATCATCCCTTGTCTTGTTTTCATTTGGAGATTGTAAGAGAGAGATACCTCCGACCCATTTTATGCTGCCTCCACCAGCTTTGAGTGAACGGAACTAATTTAATAAGTGAATTGAAGAAAGTAGTCTTTCTGCCCCGATTTTAAAAAAAGATTTGTTTTGTACTTCACTGGCTTCTGACTCTGCGGACTTACTGACTTTCTCGAGTTTAGGAATTAGACTTTTTAAACATTCTCCAGCAGCCTTGCCCTGCTTGAATAGGGGTGCATATGTTTCTTTAAATGGTTGTTTTAGACTTCATCACAGATTGCCATTAACCTAGAAAAGAAATTGCACAAGTGTAATCTTGAAAACTGTATGTAAAACCCATTTAAAGGAACATGTTTGGAATTTAAGTAGTCTCATCTAGAGCTCTTATGAAATGAGGGCAAACAGGTAGGCTTCTATAACAGCTCTGCAGTATATCTTGGTTGCCAGGGACATACATGCAGAAATGTGCCAGCCCCCAAAGGACTCCACATGCCTTGCCAGGAATTTTTGCTGGAGGATTTCACAGTCAGGCTGTCAGGTATGCACACGTAGTGGCTTTTTGCACGCCTACCGGTGGAAACTCACGCACAGCTTTGTGTGGGCACATGAACTTGCACTGGAACAGCCTTTGGGACTTGCTGTGGTGGTGCATGCCTTGACATGCAGGCACGCATGCACACTCAGTCCTGTGGGCAGCCCTCAGCAGGCTGCGTTGGCTTGCATGAGAAGTGCCACCGAGGCAGGGCAGCTCAGCCAGCTGCAAGCTCCAAGAGTAGAAGGAGAAGCTGTCACCTGGCCCTCAAACAACTTTTGGTTCCAGTCACCTGGTTGACTGCTTCCCACCTTTGGCCATTGTGTGCAGGAAAGGAGTAATATGCTGATTTCTGTGAAAGGGCCAGGAAGAAGTTCAAAATACGGCTTTCGTGTTTACAGCTGGTGAGGTGGACGTTCTTGGACACCTGCATGTCTGGACAGGAAGCCCCAGGTAAGGATATGATTTAAGGTCCATATAGCATGTGGACAGGCAAGGTTGCACTAATGCACCTTTAAGGAAGGTGTCAGAACCCTTTCCTTAACAAAGGGAGAGGGAACTTCTGTTGTGAGGAGTATTTTAAAATGAAAAACTAAAATTTTAAAAGTAAGATAAAAAATAACTATGGATCATACAATGTAGTCTCCATTATCTGTGCGTGTCTGAAGGGCGGGGACATAATTTTCTGTCCTGTATGGGACTGAAGAAAAAATTTTCCTTGGTCTACAGAAAGCTCCCAAGCTGCTGTTCTTCTAGAAATAGAAAAGGAGTGGAGAAAGGAGAAACCTCTGCCTGAAGAAAGTATGAATTTTCTCCCTATCAACTGTGCTTTAAGGGCATTTTCTAAACTGCTGCTTTTAAGCAGCAGCCTGGGGGCTGAAGGCTGAAGGAAAAAAACGAGAATAGACTGCAGACTTTGTTCTCCCTTGTTTCAGTATCATCTTCCACTGCTACTCCCTGATACTTGCTCTGGGTGGTGCCTTTAGCAGTGTCCCAGAATCAGTGGGCCATCCACACCCTTCTTCCTTGACACAAGGATCAAAATAAGAAATGGAGCCACTTGTTGGCTTAGTCCCATTGCCTACTCCCACATGCTCATATATGTGCTGCATTTTGCAGCCCTGATCTTGGATTCGCATTTATTTCTGAGAAGTCAAGGTGATAGGAGCTCCCTGACAGGATAATGTTTGCTTGCTGGCTTCGTGCAGACCCTGCTGGAGCATCAGTCTTTGCAGGATTGCTGGCTTCTCGTTTGTCCATGGTGATGTGTGATGGCTCCGTTCTTGTGGCAGGGTTGTACCAGAGTTGGGAATAATAGACTGCACTCCTTGCAGCAGGATGCTTGTGACAAACTCAGATGGTCTGATGGTTACGTTCTTTTGCATTTTTCTTTTGGAGCCTTTGTGCAGACTTTCAGTCTGTTCTGTGTTGTGTTATTGGGGCAATAGGAAAACATTGGTCTGTTAGCACCTCTGGTCTCTTTGTGCCTTTGTAGGGCTCTTTCTGCATGGATGAGGGTGAGGCCTCCTGGGTGCTTGCAGACACCCTGCGAGGAGAGTCGGTGGCTCTGTTTTCCCATCTGGTGGGTGTGCCATGAGTGCAGCCATTTCACTGGCTGCTGTTTGAGCGGTGGACTCTGTCCGGCTCTGGACTGTTTTCCAGCTGAGTATTTGTGGTGATGTCAGGCAGTGTGAGAAGGGAACATGACTTGGCAGGACAAAGTCTGCAGAAAGTTCAGCTCCACATTTGGCCAAGAGCCTCGGAGGGAATGAGATCTACGCACACATTCTGCTATACAGCCTGTCACACGCCCTCTCACATGCTCCCTTCCTGTCACACAGATCTCTTTCTCTCACTTTCAGACCTTTAACCCTTCCCTCCTAGCTTCTGCCTGATGGGTTGATAAAAATCAGAAGTGTCCTCCTTATTTTGTTGATTCTGTAACTTGTGAGGGTTCAGTTCCAATGACCTCCAAAGCAGAAATAGCACATTGAGAATCCAGAAGAGTAGTCAAAAGCAGGGCAAGTTTACTTTGCAACAAAGCTCTTAATAGTCCTTTATTCTGACCTGCACCCCTCTGCCAGTCTTCACTGTGTTTCTTGGCAGCTCTTCTGATCTCCTCTATTGCTCTGCTGCAGTCTTCTGTCTGATCTAGGTTTGGATATGTACATCTGCAACCCTGCCTCTCTCCTTCTGCTCTTCTAAGAGCAGTATTAGCAAAACCTGACAAAATATATCCCTGATGATGGTTGAGTGGGGAATAGACTAACAGTCAAGCTTACTCTGAAGCAGTTTAAAACTCTGTTCCAGTATCCATCTGATGTGTTCTTTATATGGGTATTTCTGTAGTACTGTAATTTCTTCCTGACCTCTGTGCTACATCTAGGGATGATACTTCTATGAATGGGAATCGGTACTTTTCCCCTACTGCCCTGAAGGGAATCTTAATGAGTTTCCTGCTTGTTTTGCAATCCAGTACTGTATTTCTGGTTCGCCTGTGAGCAGTAGTATTTGTTTTGATTGATGCTTTTGGGTGGAATGGTGCTTGGATACAAAGTGTTATATAGAGACATTATTAAGAGGCTGTTTCCCAGAAACAATCTTGTATCAGTTATGGTGATGTGCAGCATGCTGATGGAAGTACTCCTGCAGTGGGAGGAAAGGGGGAAGTCAGAAAAATGAACAAACAATTTTACTGTAAGCAGCCCTCCCCTTCTGTTCTTTCCTCTTTTGCCTCTATTCTTCATGTCCTCTAATTTCATAGCTGGTAGAGGATGGAGAAGACCAATTTGAAAGAGAAGGTGGTCTGGACAAGGGATAGGAGTTGAGGGCTTTTAAGTTCTCTTTTTGTTTCTCTTTTTGGCTTTGCCGTGATATATCCTATGGCTTTATGTGTCTTTTGTCATCTTGTCTTCCTGGTAAAATGGTGCAGCTGCTTTTTTGCCTTTATCTATTTTAGTAGCTCAGTGCTGTGAATGGACTGTGCCATGTTCTTGCTCAGAGGAGTCAACAGCAGTTTGAAGTTCTGTGTTGAAGAGATGCTCTGAGACAGCCTGGGGAGCTGAGGAGATTTCCCTTTTGTGATGCCAGCCAATAAGGTGCTTGGCTAGAATAGGCATGGATCATGAAATATTGTTCCCTTATTGCATAGTTGAGATGAAGTAATTTTTTAAGGAAATAGGTAAAAAAAAAATCAGTATGTTGTGGGATTATTTATCATTATCATTTTCTACCTGCAGAAAAAAGGCCTGCAGTGTTCTTTTCTAGACATAATCTAGTTGGTCCTCTTATTCCTTATGGACTAGGTGTAGCCCTTTTCCCTGGCATCTCCACTACCGGGATGTTATTTTGGGTATTCATTGTTGCTTCTCTCNTTTTTTTTTTTTTTTAAAGTTCTGATCTCTGCTTCAGATTGGAAATAGCATTGGGATGACTTCTCTGATCTGCTGTGAGTCAGACTCATGTTTCCTGAAGCAGGGCTATAACATCTGTGGGACTAAGGGTCATAAAGGAAGAATGTATGATCCATGGCAGAGTTTTTGGCTGTAATGTGGTGCTCCAAAGAAGGTCCACAATTATTGAAGAGAGGGGCTTCTCTAATTCTTCCCACTCCCTTCCAACTTCTATGCAAGCCCCATTTTAAAAAACCCAGCTTTTTGGACCTAGTTGGTTAATGTCATGGCTTCTGATCTCAGTGGCACTGAGTATTATTTCTTGTCTCTTAAACTCTGTTCTCTGGGAAGACAAAGGAAACTCTGGGTTGTAAAACTGTGGCTTCAAAGAATGCCTGACTGTTATGTTTTGCTATGTATAATTGTGCAGAACAAGATATTGATGGCTGAGTAAATATAGAGAAGGCATCCAGAAAGAAACTGAGTCTGTGGTCCTGATTTCCATGATGTCATGCAGTGGTATTTATAAAGAAACCGAGGTGGTGGGGTCAGATTGCATTTTTGGCCTTCAAGTAGGATGTGATGAGCTGTTGCTGCATGAAGGGTGTGTAAGAGCTGATCAGCAGCAGGAATAATGAGCTGCAAACATCTCAACTTTAATTTTCCAAACTGAAGAGGGATTTTGTTAGTTAGCAGATCCTTTTATAGTAAGAAGTTTTGTTGGTTGCTTGAATACTTTTCANTTTTTTTTTTTTTTTGGTTGGTGATGTGTGTATCTGGTGCTGTGGTTAGAAATGTGAAGGAATTACACTGTTAGCCAGTACACAGGCCCTGGAAAGAAAGAGACATGCAAACTGAAACCACCTTTGCATGGATACACTTAGATGTGCAAGAGGAAAAGACTTAGTGCTAGGATAGCTAAATTTGCTTGGAGAAATTGAGTGCTACTGGCCAAAGAATGTTGTTGCCAATTTAAAGTGAGTTTCCATGGGGAAAAATTGCTATTGTAGTTGATGCTGACATATTCTGTGGACAAGGCCCCAGGCTGGATTCCCTCCCTTCCCAAGAAGTGGCACAGAGCTGCCCTTTGCTTTTCTGCTAGCAGGAGGGGGCAGCTGCTCTGCTTTGAGTGTTTCATCCTCCTGGGAGGAGCACAGATGGGATTTTTCCTGTAGGAAGCCCCTATCAAAGACTCAGTCATGCTTCCTGCCAGCTGAAGGTCGGTGCTGATAATGGTGTTGAGCTGTCAGTGAGCTGGAGTCCTAGCCAGACATGGGGGATTATTGCAGTTCAGCTACAAACATCAAGTTCTGCTCATGTTCATCCCTGTGGGTGCTGCAGAAGTTGGTGTCCCTGTAAAGTGGCTGTGCTCTGTCTCCTCCCCATGTAGGGACTCTGGCTTCTCAGCTCACCTGGCCAGACAGAACTGAGAAGGGATGACTTTTCATTTTACAGGATGGCTTGGAAGGGAGGGGGAGATGGAGGGATGCTGCTACTGTCACATCTTCCTTGCTGTAAGCCTGTGCATGCCCTGGTTTTGGCCATTCCTGAGGTGGCTGTACTCTAGGTTAGCCAGAAGCTTGAAAGCTGAGGTGACAGTAGAAAGCCTAGAAGAGGCTGGAGATTTTTTTTTACCCAGATCAGGGTTGTGTTCGGCCTTTTGAAGGAATTTCATGGCAGCAAGGTGGCTACATCACTCGTGATATCACTTGTTACTCATTTCCAGTTCATTAACCAGGGAAAAGTCTTATCTTCTTACCATAATCCCTCCCTCTCCCTGTTTCCTCCCCTCTCTCTCTTCTCTTCCCCCTTCTTCTCCCTCTTCCCCTATCCACTTGTCTGCCTCTTTCTGTCTCCCTTTGTCAGAGGGACTAATACTTCCTTGCAAACAGGAAGAGAGGCGAGAGCAGCCCTGTGTGCAGTGTGAATGAACTCCAGTAACCCCATCTCCTTTCTCCTCTGCTCAGTTGCAGAACCAAGGACATCTGGCAGTTGGGAGAGCGGGAGGGAGGAAAAATAAAGGCACAGCCCATTTCAGGATCTTACCCACCCTGAAAGTAGTCACATGTATGCTCTCTTTTCCTCTTGCTCCTTGTGTTGACATGGCTCCCTTTGATCAGGCAGAAACCAAGAGTTGAAGGGAAGGGCAAGCCCAAAACCTCAGCCTTTGCCAGGCAAGGTATAATGAGAGGCAGATGAGAGAGCAGGGAGCATCTCCTGCCGGATGAGGCATGTGAGCAGGAGAGCTGACTTGCAAAACAGTTGCTGTTAGGGGTGAGCTTTGCAGAGCCTGTAGTTTCCTGGGTGGGACTGGAGGCAGCACATTCTGTCATCATCTGATTTAAAATTTGGGAAGCGCTATTTCCAAAATGAGGGAATCCACAGGTTCTGCAGGAAAGAAACAAATCTTGTAGTCTGCAGCAGATCATGGACAGGGAGAAAGTTTGGTTGTTTGGATGTTTTAGCAAGCAGAAGTACTTTGGGCTTATTCTTCCCTGATTTACTGCATTATGTTTGGTCATACAGTTGTGTCTTAAGATTCTAATTCACTTTGGTAACCCATTTGTTCACTTGTTTCAGTCCTATATTCCTTCTTGCCTGATGTGGGGTGAAACTGGCTTGGAACTTCTGTTGCTACCATTGTTTGTTTATAATAGACACTCTTCACTCACAGAAGAGCTAAATCATATTAAGTTCAGATTCAGAAATGTCCATAGAACTCTTTGCGTTTTGGCTGTAATTATAAGGTCTGATTCTGGAAGGAAAGTTACAGAGACTTCCAGTCTCCCAGTGCTCAGCTTCAGGGTGTTTTTCTGTAATAGCCAGACTTTTCCCTTCTCGGTGTTCTTTTAGGCATAGTGTCTTTCAGAGTGACACCTTTCAGGAAAGACCATTGTTACACCTTTCTTCTTTTCCCAGTACTCTTTCAACCAAGTGACATACATTTGTTTATTTTAATCTTCTCAGTTGTTAGTCACTTATGCTGTTCTCTGAACTTTGCTGTGGTTTCCATACCTGACCTGGGTAGGAGATAGCGTGCCTTGTGTTGAGACCAAACTAAACCCAGTGAGAGATGGATGCTGCAGTGAGCCCACTTCAAAGGGAGAGACAAATGCCTGGGCAAAGGCCATGCCAGGAATCAGCAAAGTTATGGATAATAAAGGAGTTGGTCAGGAGTAGGAGCAAAACCCAAAGTAAGGCAGGGGACAGGGGGAGGCAGGCTCTGAAACTCAGAGCTAGGGAGGGAGAGGTGGCAATAAGACCCTTAACTTGAGGGCAACAGACCAGAATGCAGCTGCACAGCTGGGAGTGACCTGTAGGACTCTTCTGCATAATTGTCAATGGTGGCAACAACTTAAAAGGCTCATAGAGCAGTGCTGCAATCTTGGGCTGCTGCTCATGGTCAGCTGAAGCTTAGCTAGACAGCAAATGAAAGCAATCAGGAAGTTGTAGCTTTTCTTTATCAGCTTGGGACTGACAGTGGCTCGCAAACTCCTTCCAGTTTGTGGTTGCGTTTATGCTTCTGGGAGATCAAAATGGATAATGCGATTTCAAACTGTGTCCCTGCAGTTCTCTGAGAGAGGGATTTACAGCAGAGGCACTGAGCTAGTCTGCTCCCTGAGAGTTGCAGAACTGTTTTTTTCCATTCTTTGTAAACATACTATTCAAAACCATTTTTTACAGTATCCTGTTGCACTGCTTTTCACATTTTGCATTTTTGTGGTTTGTCCCTCCCATTGTCAAGGTTATTATTTTTCTACACGAGTTTTGACAGTTTTCACATGTAATATTACTTCATTTTCAAAGCAACAGATTCATTTTCTGTCTTGAAAGGTACAGGGTGTCTTTTTCAGCCTTTTCCTAATTGAAACCTGTTATATGTATACTTCTGCCTCGCTTATAGACCTTCTATCTGTTTCAGCATTTCTTGAGAAATGTGATGATATAGAGGAAAGGAAGAAGAATGAGCCAACATGAGCTGGGAAAAATCTTCGTTTCTCTGGGTCAGCTGCAAGGTAGTACCAAGATCCTAGGGAAGATTTGTGAAAATACTCTGGTTGCTACACCAGACACAGTATAGGGAAAGCATTAGGTCACAAAATATGGTTACTCTGTATGAAAGAATTGGAACAGTGGTGCTTCTCAAGGGGCTTAGTTCTCTGCTGGTGCTGTAGAGTCCTGTGAAATCTCAGTCTAACAGGTGGGGTTTTTTTCTTGGCAATATAGTTCTGCAGCCAGCATTTGATACCCAAGGTAGCATCATCATTGTGTGAGTTGTGCATTTAGGTTTCAGCAGAGGTCATTATGCACTGCCCTGGGCCCAGCTTTCAGAGATAAATGCTAGCACACAATGTGAATCTGTATTGCATGTTAGAACACATTAGAAACTGAAATGCAAAATTGTATCCCTGCTTTAGTTACCTCTGAAAGATAGCCTTTCCTGTCATATGCATTTGTTCACCAGTAGCCTATTAAGGCCCATGCACAGAGGTGCCGTCCTGTTGACACACAGTGAGCACAGTCATGTTAGCATATGTATACAAATGTGAGGTCTCTTCTGCTGATGCTGACATGCTGCAGAGTGCATGCTTGTGATTCATTACAGAACTGAAGCATAGCTGTCTATTTTTGCCTTGGCAGAAACTGTAGTATACTGTAATTTACAGGGCAAGGACTGTGATGAATAAATCCTGTTTTGAAGGATCACAGAGACTTGAACAAACTTCCTAAAAAGCTACTCTTTCCTCTGAGCGTCCATTATTTGGAGGTAAAGGGCTTGTTGTAAGATTCCTCTGATTATTCATGTGTTACACAGTACAGTTTCTTCAGAGATGTGCTTGCATCTGGTCTGGTTCCTGATCCTTAAACTCCTCACAGAAAGCGCCAAAGTAGGAATACGAGGGAGAGGACAGCACTGTCTAGCAGAAGTGTCACAGTAACTGCATGTGGCTCATTTGGTTTCTTTATGAGCTGTGCTGCCCAATGGTATCTCCTTTACTTGTCCTCAATGAATGTGGGCCAATAGTTTGGTATATTCTGTAGCTTAGTCTGTTGATGACAGGTCAGATCAAAGTCTTCCAGAAGAATGTGTTAAGTGCTTCAGCTGGCTTAGGACTCAACTGAGGGAGTGGGATGAGCCTGTTGCTGGAGGAAGTGATGAATGTTTCTGGCATTTAGCATGAGGTGCAAGAGCCAGGGCTGCCACCTTTCTCTGAAAAAACCAGTGCTTTGTAAGAGTGCTGACCTGGAGACCATCAGTATCTGAGTTGTTTTGTTGCCTCAGAAAAGAAGGGGAGATGGAAGAAATGGAGTAGGGTGAAGCTGATGGTGACATGTTTCGGAAGTGTTTAGTGTCGTGTTTGAGACATAGGTGGCAAGGGCTGGCAGAAATTTGTTTCCATCAGCCTTTCATCTCTACATGTTTCCTCATATATGTCTGCTCATCAGGTTACTCTGTTCAAGATGCTGCATTAGAGAGAAGTGATTGCTTCATCTTTTGTCCCATGGCCAGTCCTGGTTTCTGAAACTGAAGGAGTTGAGACAGACAGTGGGAGGCAGCATGGCAGACTGTGTAAAGAAGACAGTGTTCCCTCTTGCAGTTACGGCTTGCATCACCTTTCTGCATTTTTGGTTGAAGTGGTGGTGCAAATTGCAAGGTGTGAATCCCTAATAATGTGATTATTAGTACAAAACTAGACAAGATTTTTAGTCATGTAGAAACAATCCTCATGCATTTCTGTGAAAACTAAGTCAGGCCTAGTCATACAGCCTCTCACTTGTGTGCATGTGAGGAAAATGCTCTTTAGGCTTCTTTACCTAGCATCAGTGTTCATGATTAGAGCAGTTTTCCACAGCCTGCAACTGTTAATGCACCTACAAAAAAAAAAAGGCTCTGTCTTAGGAGTGGAGAAGACAAGTAACCTTTTCTATCTGGCCCATTCTGTTTTGGGAAGGTTGGAGTCTGGTGCATGGAGCAGGAGCACATTGGGTAGTTCTACAGCACAGATAGTGGCTTATCCGATGCCATGTCCTGGATGTGCCCATGGATTTATATTCTCCTCCCTCTTGGTAGCTTGCAGTCTCTCAGACACTCCCCTTTGGGCTCCAGATGTCTTGCTGACAGCAAGTTTCACTCTTGCAATGTCAGTCATTGTTGTGCAGATCACACAGTTTTGAAATCCCATCAGACTGTACCCTCCTTTTTTGTTTTCTGGAATAAGTTTCAGTTGTGGCTGGGATGCACTAAGAATGGGTCACTGAACTGAAGGCTTGGGCCTGAGCACTGTCACTCCATCCCTCAGCTGGAGGATCAAACTCTTCCTTTGAAAAATTGCTGCAGTAGTGCTGCTGGTGATTCATTCTGCACAATAATTAATCTTTGAGTGAGTCTTTTGCGTGGTTTAAAGGAATGTGGAGATGCAGAGGCTTACTCTTAGCTTTCTTGTTTCATGCCCAGACATGTCCAGAGACATCTGTATCAGCATCGGTGAGGAGCTTACATAGGACTAGGAATACAAGTTGGGTTTGCATTTGTTACACTAAGTTCCCATCTCCATCTGATGCTCTATGCTGCTTCCACAAGGTTTTCAGATTCTGCAAGATTTCCTGGGGAGACTTTTTTTAAAAAAAAGTTGGTTGTGGTAGCCATATTGCTCCTTTGTGCATCATGAGTTTCTTTGAATTGGTTGCAAATCACATTGGTTAGGTTGTAGTCTCCCATAGTGGGACTTCTTTTTGTCTGTAGCTTTAAGTTTCATATTTGCTCTCCCTGCTTTTATCCTAGATAGTCTGTTTCTCCAGATCCCTCAGGAAAGGGAGCTCTGAATTCCTGATGCAGTCTGAGGCTGTGTTTACAAAGGTCAAGTGAATTAATGTGCCCTGTGGGTTTTAACACCTGCATCCACTGTGTAATTGGAGATGACAGGAGCTCAGCAGGCCTGACAGTGTGACTTGCTTTTATACTTGATGCCTGTTTCAGAGTACTGGGAGGGGGTTTGTTTTGTGGAAGCATTGCTTTCATCTTTGTTTCTGACATTGTAAGAAAAGTTGTGTAGTCTGGTCCAAATATCCAGGAGGAAAGAAGGCCTGGGACAGTGGTTCTCTGCCTCTTCATGATCAGCACTACAGTGTGTGAGGCATGCCCCTACTTGCCTGATGCTCTTGTATCTGGGCTGCTTCAGAGTTTTCTGTCACCTTCTGTCTTTCAGGGACTGATAGGCTTCCAGTCCTGAACTCAATCACTCAGACTGGTACAGGCCTTTCACGTAGTTGCTTTTTAAATCAGTTAATCTCTTTAGCTTGCATTGGTAAATCACTGAGTTAAGATCAACTGATGTTCAATCAGATTAGGAGTGTTTACATTAACAATTTGCATCAGTTTCACTGAATCTGTGTAATCAAACAAGTTGGGTCTTTTTCTATGCAGGTGAGGCTTTTTGGAAAAAGTGGCTGGATTTGCTTTCCAGTTTCAGGTTCTGTAGTGGAATCAGGGCTGTATAATGAAGATGCTTTTCAGTGTGGTTTCTAGGTTCCAAAAAAGGGTGTCCTCAGAAGGTTGGTGGTGAATCCATTTCCTGAGAATGGCATCATTGCCATTTCCCATAGGTAGGATGTTGGCTTTCAATTTCTTGCTGAAGGTGAGGGGGGGGGAGGATTTGTCATCCTTATTTTTGATGCATCATCAGCCTTTGTCATGGTCTTTGGCTACTGATAAGTAAGAGGGAGATCCGATGTTTTGTAGTCTGCTAAATAATTGCATGAAAAATCTCTTTTCCAATTTTCTATATGCTCTGCAATACACGCACCAAAATTCAGGGCACCTGGCAGCACTGAGCTATTTGTTACTGGGAGCTTTAACAAAGGCCACTGGTTATAATGCCAGGAATTTCCCTCTTACACACTTGGAGAGATCAGGGATGAAATGCACTGGTAGTGTTAGCAGTAATGAAGACTTGTCCTGCTTTGGTAAATCTGTTGGCAATGAAAAAATACTTTTGCACCTGGATATGCTAGTCTTGTACCTTTTACCAGAGTTTGTTAAAATATTTTGTTTCAGGAGTATAAACATTGATAAAACAAAGCTAATTACGGAAATGAAATCTTGAAGCTTGCTTGTGATACAGCTTGTAACAGATTTTGGAGGTTAATAGTCTCAGTAGTTGAACTCTTGCCTCTTTTGCATCTGTTTGTTTTTTCCACAGGTACTTCCTGACTTTCAGTAGAAGAGAGAAACGAAGGCCTTTGAAGAGAGACGCCTGTGGCCCCTTGCTTGGCAGAAACAATGCTGCAGCGATGAGATTATAGCGAGCCCTTCCTGTGTGGCCTCCATGGGTCCCACTCAACTCAGCACACAGGATCATGGGAAGAGGGTGGCAAGTGTATTTGAGATGGAGGAGGAAGGGCTTCCACTCTTCCCAGGCTCAGAGAACCCCCCTGAGCATGCAGGTATGCAAAAATTCTTACTAAATCCTTGCAAGATAAAGGCTATCCATTCTTTCAGCTGCAAGCAGAATTGATACTTGGCAAAATTTTAGGACAAATTCTAGTGCGCTGGAAGCACTCAGATATGATGTCTAAGAACAGAGTCAGTTCTTGATAGCTGAAGACTGGGTTTATCTAGTTGATAAATGTGGTGAATATTTTGCTTATTTGACCTTCCAGAGGCGAGGTCTGTGGCAGTAAAATTAACTTATTTTTTTAGACTTATCAAAAGCTGCTGAACAATGAATCTTTACTACAGGTGACAATCCAACAAGTGTAGGTGGTACAAAGAAATGATAGGGTTTTGCAGATTCATGCAATGGGAAGACAGTAGGAGTTTCTTTATGTATTTCTTATGTTAACTGAGGATGAAGAATATCAGACATAGAACTGAGATTTTGTAGTTAAAGCTTCTGCTTATGGCCACAATCCTACACTTTCAAACAGCAAGAAGATAGTATAACATCTCTGGACAGGTAACAGGAAAAAAAGGAAAGCACAAGTGCGTAGGGTCATCATATTAATGAAAATATGACAAATTAATGTATTTTCTCTGCAGTGAGGCAATAGGCAATCTTGATATAAAATGAAGAGATAATCTGAACATTGAGGACTCATCAGTAGAGTAGAGACAGAGTAGTTAGAAGGTGATATGAGATAACCCAATAAAAGTCCTTAAAATGGATTTGGGGGCCTGAAAAGAAAGCAATTGATAGATGGGTTCCTTATGAAAATGTAAGGAAAGAAACCACAAAATGTGGAAAATGTTTATTAAATAGGATATCTACCAAGGAAGGAGGACCCTAATGAGAGCTAAAGGTTCAGAGGTGGCATTCATGCTTTATGCATCTTACATTATTTCTATGTTGTCTTTGACTACAGAAAATAACAATAATCATCTCTATAACTAAAATGCTTCATGCTCAGAGATGGAAAATAATTTGCATAGATCAAAGAATAAGCCTGTATGTCTCAATAAAGCAGTCATAGAAAAGGTAATAAGATGTTTATGTAATGTCTTAAAGACAACTAAGAAATCCAAAAGATGGACAGTTTTATCTGTGGAAGTCGTTGGATTACTCTGCTGCTCCTCAGAAGCATATGAACATCACTTGAGGCTCCAGCAAAGTTGTTATACCAGTTAGTGTGCCATTACATGTGTTTATACTAAGTAATCTGAAATAACTGTAGAAATAATTGTAGGCGTTGCATAATCTTCACTTGGTAATATATTGTGTGAAGAGAAATATAGTTGAACAAGAGAGGAGAATATCAGAAATTTAACCTTTCTGATGACATTTTCTTGCTGTCCAATCTGAGAGGTGAGATGTGCAGGCCAAAATGAATGACCTCCAGGTCTCTGTAAGGTCAGTGGGATTGAAAATCAACACCAAGATACTTATGGCTGAAAACTTGTAGTGAGGAACACCAATAATAATTTCTGAGACTGACCTAAAAGTGGTTGCTTCAGGAACTTGAGCAGAATAGTAAATGTAAGCACAAGGAAGGATAGAGGTATTGGAACAGTAAGTACAAAAATGAGACATGCGACAGTAACCCTGATGCTGATCAAGAAATGCAGTAGCCTTGTCCTTCAAACTAAGCAGTTAACTCCAGTGTAAAGGCTTTCCAGACATATCTAAACATAATCTGGAGACTTAGCAAGACATGCTGGTTGTAATCTTTATAACAGCTGCCATAGAAGAATCTATAATATCTGACATACAGAAAAATACCTGCACTAAGAGCTGTGTAGAATATCAGATGTCAACACAGCTAGAATTAAATGGATGGAAAAGAGGGAGGGCTAATAGGGAGGGAATGCCCATATAATATCGGCAAGCATTTGACTGGAATGCTTAAGGTGAGATGTGTTGGAGCAGACCAAAGCTGTTTTCAGAATGCAGAGCCACTGATGAGATTAAGATCTGTCAGAATGATGTAGGAGGAATTGGGAGTTGCTGCACAAGACCATCTGAAATGTGAAGCAGTAGTGAAGGCCCCATGTTTGAGACAGAACAAGCTTTAGTAAATGAACTGTCACTATGAGAGTGTTTCGGTTTTAGGAGTGGGGAGCGCTCTTCTTGAAGAGGAAATGATGGCTTCAGGGTTCCAAAGGCTCAGAGAACTTGTGAAGTGTACTGCTTGTCTGCTTATTGCCCCTAACTCCACAAACTGCTGTCTTCTGTCTCGACAGTTTCCCCAAATGTTCCACTAACAGGAATTGTCTGCTCAGTCTGGTTTTTGTAGGGTCACAGTTTCAGCACTTTCAGGCTTTCTGTCACTGTTGAATTGAGGAAACATTTTTCCTTATTCTTGTGCATGAGTGTGGCAGAGAATAAAAGTAAGAGAACTGGAGGTGAGTTCTGAAGAAATTTACTCTCTGCACAATCTTGAATTTCAGCCTCAACTTTTGTGTAGGTTTTTCTCACATTGGTAACTTAACTGTAATTGGAAAGTGCAGAAGAACCCTTGGCCTGAGCATGTTTTGGCTCTTTCACTGTTTTGGAGGAGAACAAGTGTGAAGCTGTATTTGCTTATACAGTTGAGGTGAAACCTTGTGGATTATGTCAGTAACTTTGTTGCAGACGATTCGCTTGCCCAGAAGGGGTGTGTGTGAAAGGGGAAACTTGATATTTTCATCCATGTGCTTGGGAGATAGTGGGTTTGAGTGGGAATGTTGGTTATTGTCAGGAATGGGGCAGTCAGCTGCAAACACCACTCTTCCTTCATGTCTGTGGGTTTTCTTTTCTTTTGTTTTTTCCTCGCTACCGTTCGTTTCGGTAGAAAATCCCCCCTTGAAGCGGAAGAAGGGCCCAGCCCCTAAGATGCTGGGAAACGAAGTGTGTAGCGTGTGCGGGGACAAGGCCTCCGGCTTCCACTACAACGTGCTGAGCTGCGAAGGCTGCAAGGGCTTCTTCCGCCGCAGCGTCATCAAGGGCGCGCAGTACGTCTGCAAGAACGGCGGCAAGTGCGAGATGGACATGTACATGCGCCGCAAGTGCCAGGAGTGCCGGCTGCGCAAGTGCCAGGAGGCCGGCATGCGGGAGCAGTGTGAGTGCCGGCACGGGGCACTGGGGTTGGGACGGGACGGGAGGGCTGTGGGGATGATGGCTGTAGGGCTGGGGGCAGTGCGAGTGCTTGGGGAGGGGGGACGTGGAAGCCATGCAGGCTGTATGTTGGAATGTGCGTGGGAAGCCGCTGAGAGATCAGCAAGGATCACGTGGGGAGGTGAGGCTGTTAGTGGAACACCACTGGTGTGCTGAGAGCCCCAGCCCTGCTTTATTCCTTGTAAGAACTTGTGGAATATGCCAGCAGAGGAAAGACTCACATGTTCTTCAGGATGCTATAAAGTGTGTCAGTAAAGTCAGGCTTGTGATCAGGACTGGAAGATTGGTCACTGCGCTCCTTGAACAACAGGCACTTTTCTTTGCTTCCTACTGTGAGCTTGCAAAAGAGGTCAAGGGCAGCACCACAGTACTGCAGCTGTGTTTGTGCATGAGCTGATCTCATTGCTCCCTTTAGTGAACTCTGCTATTTCTCTCACAGAAGCCATAAGGCTGCCATTTCTGAATATTCACCAGTATTTCTGCTCGCATATCAGGAACAGCCTTCCTTGGCCAAGGCATCTAGGTTTCATCCCTTTGCTCAAGACTGACCGAATGAATGCTCAATTAATGTTAGGTCTGTGTGAAGTCTTCTTTTCTGACATCCAGCACCTGGAACAGCTAGGAACAGTGGGTATTTCAGAAACATCTTATAATTCTGCAAAAATTAAGTCCCAATGAGCTAGAAGACATGCTGTTCATGTTTTCAGCATGAAACAGAGCACATCAGTATCTTTGCCTCACTGGTTTGTGTCAGCATTATGTATGCTGTCTTTACCCCGTTGCCCCATTCCCAAGAGCAACAAAACAGATGTATTTGAAAAGCAATTGCAGTAAGACCACTTGTTCACTTTGCTTCTCTTTTGTTGTAGGTAGATACAGAGAGCTTCAGTATGTTTCTGCATTTAGTCATTGTTTTGTGTTGAAGACAGCTCAGGAAAATTAGGTCAAAAGGAATTTTGGTGTTATTTTCAAGAACTTGGCAATCTTGTCGACGCTGTAATCCCCACTGCAAATTTGCTTTGTTAGTTTTGACAGAAACTAAGGGCTTTTTCCTCCAGCTGTTTCACTTGGAAGGTCTTTCCAGAACTTCCCCCCTAGTAATTGCTGGAAACATTCTTCTAATTCCCAGACTGAAGTTATTCATCACCAGTTTATTGTTCTTAAGCCAGTGTGAACCATGAGGTTAAATAATTCCTTCCTGGCAAACCAAGTAACTTGGATTGCTTTGAATTAACATGATGTAGGAGCTTGCTCATAGGCAGTTTTCAAGATTCATTAATAGCCAAGTAACATTTTACCAGATTTTTTTTTTTTTTTTTTTTTTTTTTTTTTTTTTGCATCTGAGTCCCAAGATGAGGGACTGTAATCACTTGGATCAATTACTTCCCTCCTTAAACTGACACTGTAAGTAGCATTCTCTAATCTTACAGATCCTCCTTATTTTGGTAATTGTATTGAATGCTTTTGCTGTTAGAATTGTAAATTTTGTGCATGGTGCATGTACCGGTGCACACATCCTCCCTGTTGGAAGTCAGGGATAAAGGTTACTCTCAGCTTGTCTGTTGTGTTCTTTGTCTATCCTTCTAATCCCAAGAATGCTGTCTTACAGTAGCTCTCCAGTTCTTGTCTTTGTTTAACATGATTCTTTTAAGAAGTGCAGTTATATACTTGTTCAGTTTTAGGGCCTGCTCTTCTGTGTAGCAGCTATAGAATCACAGAATCATCAAGGTTGGACGAGATCTTTTAAGATCATCAAGTCCAAACATCCAACCAGCAGTACCACTGTAACCTTTTAACCACTAAACTGTATCACCCTGCACAGATCCAGATGCCTGTTAAACACCTCCAGGGATGCTGACTCCATCACCTCCATGGGCAACTTGTTCCAATGCATGCCCTAACAAGGAAAATTTTTTAAATACCTAATCTGAATCTCCCCTGTCTCAGTTTAAGGCCATTTCTTCTTGTCCTCTCACTCTGGGCATGGCAGAAGAGACTAACCCCCACCTCATTACAACCTCCTCTGTTTTCTGTGTTATCTGTGCATAAAAAAAAAAAAAGGTGAAACAATCTTTCAGCACTTTTAAAGTCTTGTTTGTAAAGTCAAGCTTTGTTTATTTATCTTTGTTCCTGAAGACACAGAGGGTTTTTTTTTTTTCCAATCAGTTCCTTTTCTGCTTCCCTTCCTTCCAGAGTGTCAATGACAGCACACAGCCTGATGTTGTCAGCAGCCTTGCTGAGAGTGCGCTCAGTCCCACTGTCCGTGTCACCAACAAAGGTGTTCAACAGTGCTGGTCCCAATACCAGCCCCTGAGGAATGCCACTCGTCACTGGTCTCCCCCTTGAAAGCCATGGGCCACAACTCTTTGAGTGTGACTGTCCAACCAATCTTTTATCCTCCAAGTGATCCTTCTGTCAAATCCATGCTATTCCAATTTAGAGACAAGGATGCATCGCTCCTGAGCTTGGAGGAGGTGAGCCTTGAATATTAATGAGCTTTCTTGGGCCCCTCTTCCCCCCAGCACTTTATCTGATAGTACTCTACCGAGCAGATCCCAGAAGAGGCCAGAGTCTGCTCTCCTGAAGTCCAGGCCAGTGAACTTGCTGTGCATCCTCCCTGCTGCTCCAAGGATCTTGAAATTCGCCATTTTGTGGTCACTGCAGCCCAGGCTGCCCTTGAGCTTAACCTTCTCCACCAGGTCCTCCCGTTGGTGATAAGAAGGTCCAGCATAGCACCTCATCTTGTTAGCTCCTCTGACACTTGCAGAAGACAGTTATCATCAACACATTCCAGGAGCTTCCTGGACTGCTTATTCCCTGCTGTGTTGTCCCTCCTACAGATATTGGAATGGTTGAAGTCTCCCATAAGGATCACGGCTTGTGAATGTGAGGCTGCTCTTGTCTGTCAATAGAGGGCCTCCTCTGCTTGGTCTTCTTGATTGGGTGGCTTGTAACAGACCCCCTCTATAATGGCACCTGTCCCTGCCCTCCCTTTAATCCTGGCTCGTAAGCTCTTGGTCAGCTCCTCATCCATCCCCAGGCAGAGCTCCATGCACTCCAGCTGGTCATTGACTTGGAGAGTGACACCCCCTCCTTGTCTCCCTTGCCTCTCCCTTCCTGAAGAGCCTGTATCTTCCATTCCAACACCCCAGTTATAGGATTCATTTCACCATGGCTCTGTGATGCCAGTATGATCACAGCCCTGCAGTTGTGTGCATGTCTCTAACTCCTCTTGTTTATTCCCTATGCTATGTGCATTTGCATAGAGGCGTTTAAGTAGGGTTCCCGATGAACCTGACTTACTGGATGGAGTGGCAGGAATTCCACTGTGCTGCTCTTCATGTGCTCTCCTGCTGACCTGCATACCCTCTCCAGGCTCTGGGCATCTCTTGCTGGCCCTGGCATCAAACTGGTAGGAGAGGGATGGTTTGAGGTTCCTGTCCCTAGGCAGCTTTAGTTTAAATCCTTCTTCACAGCTTGGCAAGCCTATGAGAAAAGATGGCCTTCCCTTTCTCTGACAGAGGGACCCCATCAGCCCTCAGCAGAGTAGATGCCTTTGAGTTGTTCTGTTCCTTACTATGTTACATCCAAATAACATCTCCCCTTTGACTTAACAACTGAAGGAGACACTTCTGACCTTATTCCTGAAGGACCTGTGGTTGGTCCTCAGTACATTTTGTGCAAAGCTATTCTTCCACTGTTCATCTTGGGGTATGTTACTGCTCTAGAGTTTGCGGCAGATGGCCTGTATAGCAAATTACCCTTTCACTCTCAAACACCATCCAGGACTGAGTCTGACTTTCGAAGAGGGTGAAATGACACAAGCTGTTAAATTAAAAATATTGAAAAAAGACCTAACAGTAGGATAATATAAAATACAGTGGACACACAATGGCATATGAAGGGAGCACCTGTTGTAACATGACATTTTAGGGAATTGCTGTATGGGGAAAGTCACTGTTGTTTTTCTGAGATCGGCAGGGCATCATGAGAGGAGCTTCTGCCTTTTGTGAACACTTTACATGACAGTATGATTAGAAGAAAGGCAATGGAACAACTTGAAGTAGGGAATAGAGGGAGAAACAAGTATCACTGTCGGCTGTGTTGTGTACACTCTGCTATGCCTGGTACAGGCAGCTGTGATCTCTGCCTCTCCATCCACAGCACATTACCCTGTGTTTAGTGTGGTTTCCATTGTGTTCTGTGACTGATCATGGGCTGTTCCTGCTTCAGATGTTCTGTCTGAAGAACAGATCCGACTGAAGAAACTGAAGAAGCAGGAAGACGATCAGGCTCGGACAGTTGTGGTGCGTCCAAACCCTCCAAATCCGCCAAGCCCTTCCCACAAACTGACGCCGGAACAGCTGAGCATGATAAAAAAGCTTGTGGCTGCTCAGCAGCAGTGCAACCAGCGCTCCTTCACAGACAGGCTCAAAGTGACGGTAAAAACTCCACCGGTGTACCCAAAATAAGAAAAGTGAAGTTTGGGGAGTTGCGTTTTAGGTAAAATATTTGGGAAAACAGAATTACTTTAGGCATTGCATCTGTGGGCTAAAGCTCTGTAAAGAATAGCAAAGGATCATGTTCTGAAGTTGTAATTTTCTTTCCTCGTTCTTTTCATCTTATCTTTCATCTTTGGCTCCATCTTTCACAAATATATGCTGTCTCTTCCCATTCCCACAGCCATGGCCCCAGATTCCTGATCCAAATAACCGTGAAGCAAGGCAGCAGCGTTTTGCTCACTTTACAGAACTTGCAATTATCTCTGTGCAAGAGATCGTGGACTTTGCCAAGCAATTACCTGGCTTCCTGGAGCTCACCAGGGAAGATCAGATCGCTTTACTGAAGACATCTACCATAGAGGTGAGGGTTTGACTCTACCACGGTACATAATAGCAGAGATGAAAGAATTTGGAGTTACCCACCTAGAGAACTAGTTCCATCCCTTTTTTGAGGATGGCAGACTGAAGGACCTCAGCCATGGGACCATTACTGCAGTGCGAGGTTATATTAGCAAGATGCCTGGTTATATACTGCAGTACCTGGTCATACAGGAAGAGAATGAGGCAAGTGCCTTGGTAGTGGTAAGCAGGGATTTCCCGTTTCCCAGAAGCAGACACCACAAAGGATGGCAGCAGACTTTACCCTGGAATTTTTAAGCACTCTGAGAGAAACTGGAGTGGTTTTGTTTGAAAAAAAAACAAACCAAAGATGCTTCAACAGTCAGCAAATTATTGATGTTGTAACATTTTGTCCTGCTTTCTAAGCAAGTATATCTATTTCCATCTTCAGGTGATGTTGTTGGAGACATCTCGGCGCTACAATCCAGAGATTGAGAGCATCACCTTTCTTAAGGACCTGAGCTATAATCGGGATGACTTCGCCAAAGCAGGTGGTGCATTAGACAGGTGTTTCTTCCTCCCCAGTTGTAGTACACCAGTGTCTTGTGTTCTTACATATTTTCCTTTTTAATGTGGGTTGCTGGAAATAGTTTGTGGGGTCAGGTAAGAGGGTTAGAACAGGACCAAACCAATAGCCCCACAAACCATTTTTTTTTCTTTTAACATATGATACTAGCTCAGTTCATGTCTTTTTCTAGGTGTCGATTTGCTTGGGAAAATCTGGTCTCTTAAGGCATGAAAATATTGCTGCAGTTGTCTACCTAGGGCTAGCAGTTGGTGTGAACTTCCTTGCTTGTAGAGATGTGGCGTGGTGGTGGAGCTGTGTCAGATCATACCAATTCAAACCACAGTTTTCTCTCCTTTGCAAGTGTGCATCACTTGCTAATCGCTTGGAGTGATGACATTACTGTGATTACATTTCAGTTGATACAAAGTCTGTACTGTGCACTGAGGATCCCCACAGACTGCTTTAGATATTTTATCATCCTAATATATGGTGTTGTGATCTCTGAAGTCTTTTTTTCCAGGACCTGTGAGTGTCTGTAATTTTGGATGAAGTAACAAGAAGTGTGTATCTTCAGCATTTCTAAAAACAAGACTTTAGCTGTGCTTCAGCTGATTTTTAAATTTTATTCCTTGAGTAGCTATTTAACCATTTATACTTGAGATGGCTTTTATATACAACTTTTCTTTTTAAAACTTTTCCTGGTAGGCTTTTCTGCAGGTTATTAGAAAGGCAAAAAGCAGGGAGCCAGAAAGATTCCCTCCATTTTGTTCCTCCTTCTCTGATGCAGTTGTAATGCAGGAAATTAGAAACCTGAATGGTGTTTTGGAGGAAAGGCCTGAAGTTTTCAGCATGATTACATAGCACAAAGAGACCTGATTTGACAGTGGTCTCTGTTATGGCAATAAATATCAGTGCATTTCTGTCTAACTGCATTTATAAAATGAGGTGATTGGAAGCCTCTGCCTCAGGTGTCCCAGTTCTTTGAGCTGAAGGAAATGGCATAGTTCAGAGTTCTTGGAACCGTGTATTTTCAGCTCATGCATACTTCAGATGAACCTGAAGCATGAGATTAAAGCTTTCTTTGAAAGTATGAAGGCTACTGGGTGTGAAGGAGGTGATGCTGTGAGAGTGGACAGTATAGATGTTGTGCTTGTGACCTTCTGACATTTCGATGGACTTACCTGATAGCTGATGTTGTGTACCTTTAGCTGTTGCCCAGTAACATGCTGTGGGGCATTTAAGGCTTTAGGAAAACCCAGAAATAGTGTCATTTTACAGTTAGAACCTGACTCTTCAGCCACTGTTGTTGGTGCTCACCAGTAGTGGACGTAAAGGGAAGATTCATTGGAGCATAATGTAAGGGTTTTTCCCTGACTGTCTGTCCTCTCCACTCTCTGCTGTATTGCAGTGGATTTCTGGCAGCCTTTTCCATGAAAGGGACGGGGAGAGAGGGGAGACAATTGTTACTGCCTCACCTTGTTTTCTTCTGTTTGTTGCAGGTCTGCAGTTTGAGTTCATTAACCCCATCTTTGAGTTCTCAAAGGGAATGAATGAGCTACAGCTTAATGATGCTGAATATGCACTTTTAATTGCCATCAACATTTTCTCTGCAGGTAAAAAGCCAGGAAGATCTGAAGAGCTGCAGCAGTGAGTCAGAGGGCAAAGAAAGTAGAGTGAAGGAATGTTACAAGCAGAAAAGGAGTAATAGAGCATGTATAGAGTCTAGTGATAAAGGGAGCATATTATTTATTATTTTCTGAATATTCTAGTGTCACTTCCAGAGGAAATCTCCAGCCTCACTGCTGGAGAACCGTGTAGAAAAATCAGCCAGTATTTATCTTCCTCATTCAGAAATTGCTATTTTATTGCCCTCTTAATGTCCTTGGCACCTCTCTGGTGTAATGCAGGTCCCACAGCATGAGTGACATCTAGTGGGCAAGCAGACATACTCTGGACAAGAGGCAGTATCGCTCCAGGCCAGGACAGGGCTTTGCCAAGAAGCCACCTCTACTCTTCTGTCTTGTGACCTGATTAATGACTGGTTTTCTTTGTTCCTGTTTTCTAACTGGCTCAGCTACTGGAGAGACTTTCCCATTTGCTCTCGAATAGGCAGCTTCTCATTTTTTCTGGGACAGGAACATGAGCCCAAACAGCACTATGTGAGTGTGTTTGGTCTCTCTAACCTCCCACCTCTATAGGAGTCGGATCAGACTCCCCATGTGCAGTAGACATCACTGAGAAAGAACAGTTACAGGCAACTGACATAGCTGCCACAGTGTCATGGATATATCTCCCAGCTGGGTAAATGTGAGATGAAGTTTTGGGAAGAGACCACAGGAAGAAGTGGGCTTAGAAAGAGATGTTAAATCCAGTGAAGCTGTCCGTGGCAATCTGCTTACGTCTAACCTGCTTACTTCTAACCTGCTTTTTGGCAGACCGACCGAATGTGCAGGACCAGTCCCTGGTGGAGAGGCTGCAGCACACCTATGTGGAAGCGCTTCATTCTTACATTTGCATCAACAGACCAAATGTAAGTGCCTGAGCAGAACATCTCCAGTGACAATGCAAGCAGCTTTTGTGTTTATGCAGGCAGAGTTCCTGCAGTACTGTCTGTAACTGGTCTCTTGCTGCTTGTACTGTCATGCTTGTCCCTTCTGGGCTCTTTGATAGCAGCTGTAAACGCAGGATTTGTGAGCTGTCACAGTCTGCTCTCCTGTATCATGTTCCATAGTTTAGCCAGCATGGAAAGTCTGGAGTTTTGGGACATGATGTACTACTTGTGTTCTTTCACACTGCATCCTCCTGGAGAATGCTGGGTTTAAAGGAAGTAAGGATTGTGGTTACAGTGCATCATCAGTTGTGGTAATTTTTTTTTTTTTTAACGAAGTTTTAGATGAATTTACTAACAGTTGTCTGTTTGCCCATGCAGGACCGCTTGATGTTTCCACGGATGTTAATGAAGCTGGTCAGTCTTCGGACACTGAGCAGTGTCCACTCTGAACAGGTGTTTGCCCTTCGGCTGCAGGACAAGAAACTCCCGCCCTTGCTCTCAGAAATCTGGGATGTGCATGAGTGACTGCATGCTCCCAGGGCGCTGACATGCTGACATAATGCCATCTCCCAGCCTTTGCTAACAAGAAGCCAGCCTCCCCTCTCCAAAGCACTGAACCCTGGGCTGGGCATGCAGGGAGTGATGAGCCTGGGGTTTCAGTGTTGTCATGAGACTATGCAGGAGGCAGCTGGGGTAGATCAGATGGAGAGGTTGGTTTCGATGTAGTGCCCGTACCCCAAAGGAATAACGTGAAACATTCAAAAACGGTAGAAATGAAGACCTTTCCCATTGCCCCCCAACTCCTTTTTCTTCAGAGTCTTTCTCTTCTCCAAGCATATGCTGAGGGTTTGCCCATTGATTCTTTTCTCTCTGATTATGAAAATGAATTTGCAGGAACTTGCCAAAAGCTCTCTGTTGAGAGTAACCCAGCTCAAAAGGCTTCTGTAGGGTCCCCAGTGTACCTGGATCTGAGGAGCTCAGGGAAGTCAGTGTGGATGTTCTAGGGGTTTCACTGGGTTTCCTATAAATAAAATCTCTTGAATGTGCTGCCCTTTACAATGATTCCAAGAGAAGTAGCTTTTATTTCTTTATTATGAGACTTCATCTCTAGAGCTGCCCTTTATTCTGGTCCTCCTTTGGAAAAAGGATTCCTGTAATGTGTAGTGCCCTTTTTCTAACAAGGAGGTCCTCTGGGTAGGGAACACTGTGTATCAAAAAAGATGTCAGGCATAAAGTAGTGCATTTTTTTTAATGTAATGCATCTCGGTTTTATCTCATGGTGGTTCTCAGACAGCTCAATTTACCTTTGATTTGCTAACAGCTGGACAAGTTTAGTTCAAAACAAATCAGGGCATAGATTTTATCTTTACGGGTGGAATAGAAGAAAGATAGGTGGGGAGGACTGGTACCTAGGTAAGGTAGGTGTGGTGGAAGGATCTCAAAAACTTCCAAGAATCTGGAGCATGTGGTATGTGTTCCAAGGTGGGTGTGAAGATGTATCGACCAAGGAGAGAGGACACACTGCATTTAGTGAAATATGTGGGCATTGCATAAGCTGTGGGCTGTACAACTCTCAGATCACGGGCTGCAGGAATATTGGGTGTAATCAGATCCACTTGCATCGTCTTCCTTTTGCCAAAGTCTTTCCAAGGTACTTGCTCAAGTTTCAGTGATGATCACGGGATATGGAGGTCCCTCCTGTATGAGGAGTGCCAACTGCTTCAGAATGACACTTGGGTCTTGTATCCTTTCTTCACTCTGGGCATTGTGAGATCCACAAATGGATTTATGGCCCAAGTTTTAAGTATCCACATCCATAAGTATTCTAGGATTTACAGCAATATTTTGTCTGACAGAAGAGAAATATACTGTTATCAAACATGTTCCTTATTTTCCAAGAAAAAACATCTTATGGCTGATCTCAGAGATGTAACCTAAAGTATCCTGGTAGCTTGGTCTCATGAGTCTTCTCTGTCATAGGGGTCTATGTTTGCTTGCCCGGTGAGCATCCCAAGAGCATAGGTTCACATGGCTCGGTTTATTTTTGTTTGTCTGTTTTTTGGTTTGTTTGTTGTTTTTTTTTGGCTGTGTATCTGAGCGCTATGCCCATGGTGAGGGTATCGTGTCCATTTTGCACTTGAGGTTGGTCGCCTGCCACTGGCCTTCACTCTGCACCTTTGTAAAGCACTTGTAACAATCTGTAAAATAATCTGTTGTTTTTTATAACTCATTGCAATTGCAAAAATTCTTGTTTAAATCTGTATTTTTAACTAATCTGTTTGAGAAATGTTAATGTTTATATAAAAGAATAAAGCCTAATACAGGATTTTGACATGCTCTGATGTGCTGTCATGAGACTGGAGGAGGGTGGAATAAGTTCTTGCTGTAACAAGCTCAAAGCTGATAAGAAATGATGAGTATATGTGTTGGGGAGAAGCAAGAAGTGGTGAGAAAAAAACCAGCAGTGCAACCCCAGGCACTTTCTTTTGGCCTTTACTATGAGATCTGTAGCTCGGTATGCACCTCGTTGTGTGCCAGAGCTGGCAGAGAGGTGAAGTGGATTAAGTGTGCATCACGAAGACCATGCACTATGCATATACACCTCACCTCCATTTGTAGAGCTACATTCAGAATGTAACCCTTCTATTGCATGTGCTCTATTCCATTTTCTGCATTTTGTGGCTCACCAACATTGAAAGAGGAGTCCAGTGTGCCCCTGGCTGTCAAGTGGATTTCAGTAGGACCTGACTGCTGATACGCTGCTCATTTCTGATGTATTCATAGGAGAAAGAGCAGGAGTAGTTGAAAATGTGCATTACCTCAAAGGGAGTGGCAGGATGGGGGAAAGCAGAGAGCTGTCCAGCATCAGCTGCTTCCTACGTGTTTGATGATCCCCTGCCCCAATGGGAGAGGAAAGTGATGGACAATTTAGCAAGGCTCCACACTACAGGCTATTCTGCTGAAGCCTCTGCATTACTCTGGAGTATAAAATTTAAATTGGAATCTACTAAACCAGAGGAAGAAGGGATAGGCTTATAGGAGACTGCAGCGGGGTATGAGATGGGGAGTAATGAGCAGAGCTCAAGAGCTCATCAGTGCTGGGTGAATTAGAGGGTGGCTGGGCCCTGCTTTTGAGGGATTTGCTAAACAATGAGGCTGTCAACAGAAGAGCTGCCATTTAACTTCTAGCTTTACATTCTTTATTTTGAGCTGCATCTCCTTAATTTGAAGAGAAAAACTGTATGTAAATTTGAAGGATTCTCAAGGTACAGCCTATAACATTGCTGTGGATGGCAGTGGTGAAAACAGTGATTTTCCTTGCCTCTGTGTTGTGGTTTAAACCCAGACAGCCACCAAGCCCCACACAATCACTCGCTCACTCCCCACCAGCAGGACTGGGGAGAGAATCTGAAGGGTAAAAGCCAGAAAACTTATGGGTTAAGATAAAGACAGTTTAATAGAGAAAGCAAAAGCTGTGCACACAAGCAAAGCAAAACAAGGATTTATTCACCGTTTCCCGTGGAAAAGCAGGTGTTCAGCCATTGCCAGGAGAGTGGGGCCTTATCATGTGTAATTGTTACTTGGGAAGACAAACACCAGTGCTCTAAACATCCCTCTCTTCCTCCTTCTGTCCCCCCTTTACGTACTGAGCATGATGCCATATGGTCTGGAATATCCCTTTGGTCAGTTGGGGTCACCTGTCCTGGCTGTGTCTCCTCCCAACCTCCCATGCACCCTGACCACCGTGGCAGCATGAAAAGCAGAAAGGGCCTTGGCTCTGGGTGAGCCCTGTGCAGCAGTAACAAAAACACCTCTATTGCCAGCTCTGCATTCATCACAAATCCAAAACACAGCCCTGTACCAGCCACTGTGAAGGAAATTAACTTTACCAGCCAAAACCAGCACACTCTGCCTTGTGCATCCCTTTTCATTATCATGTAGTCAAATACAATCTCCTTGTTTACATCTTCATGTTCTCACTTCTTTTGAACGTGCAAATCAGTGCAGAATTATTTTTTGTCTTTTAGAAGCTTCCCAGGCTAGCCCATGGAACTCAAGTAAGCAGGTGTGTGGGAAGAACCTTCCTTGAGACTGGTGACCCTTTGTACTTTTATGTTTACAAAATGCTATCTAGGCCTGAGACTCAGTCCTGCTGCTCTAAGTCTCTATACCTGATCTATTTCAAATTAATTTTGCTGATTTGGCTGCTGGAGAAATCTTGAGGTGCTTGAATTACAGTCTTGGGAGGTGTTCCTGGTTGGCCATACCCTTACTCAACAGCTGTATTTGCTCATGATCCATTCAGATCAACGAGGAGGGAGAAAAGGTGGGTGAAAACCCAATTCCTCTACAGTGGGCGAAGTATAGATGAGGAATATCAAATAGTGTTTCTCCATTTTGCACCCCATATATATAAAAATTGTGGGTTATTTGTGGTGTGTTTGGTTGTGTTTTGGGTTTATTTTGGTAGTTTTGGTTTTGTTAATAAATGGATTTGTTTGTGCAGCACACTGGCTTTTAGGAGCTTGGAAGGAATTAAAAAAAGCTGTATCTCAAGCTTATAATAACCAAATTCTCTTGTAATCCTATGAAGCTAGTAGCAAATCAGCAAGTATGTAGCTCAATACAGAGGGTGAAGTACACGGCACTCCGTCCGTCTCTGCAGGGCAGCGTGTCCTCGTCCGTGTGGAGCGCTTTGCTGCGAGGCTCTGGCTGCTGCGTGCCAGGACGAGGTCTGAAAGCACCAATTCCACGCTTCAAGTGGCTGAAGCGTTCCCAGTTCTGTCGACGCAGCCTGCTCAGGAGGGCTGCTTCCCGCCCTGACACCCTACCTCCCTCCATGCTCCCTGACATCCCGCCCCCGTCCCGCCTCCATC